>JAVJGJ010000062.1:53038700-53085871 GCA_035590215.1 Microhierax caerulescens
CCAGGCTGGATGGGGCTGGGAGCAGCCTGGGCTGGGGGAGGGGGCCCTGCCCAGGGCACAGGGGTGGGACTGGGTGGGCTTTTAGGTCTCTTCCAACCCAAACCATTGTATAACTTGGTTTCATCTCCTTTGCTGGGAGCAGTGCAAAGGCTGCTATCTGGTTTTAAATCCAAATATCCTTCAAATATTCCATGCCTTTTTCATAATTTAGCCCCTGCTTCAGGAGGAGTTCAGTTCACATTCAGTCCATGCTAGATGCAAATATTTGGCTTAATAATTAAGCCAAATATTAAGCCAATAATTAAGCTGAAAATGCAAGTCCTTCTAGCAGCATCCAGGTACAAGGGGACGGCGGTCTGCATTGGAGGTGAGCTGGTTTTATACCAGCATGCTTGACTTAGATTTCTGAAAGGGAGGGCCTTCAGTTTTCAGGGAGCTCATGTGATGACGTGCCTGCACTCAGCTGCAAGCTGCAGTGACACTGCAATGGCTGAGGGGCGGCTGCTGGATCTTCGCAATGAGCTCATTCTCCCCGGAGGGAGCAGGATTTACAGTGCATCACCCAGCAACTGCAGCCTTCTTGTGAAATTCATCTTTAGCTTCTCCTCAGTTAGGCTGGTCTGATTCTTCACTTTGGGTGTGTGTACATGGTGAGCAGATTTTACTGTATGGTTGATTTTTTTTTTTCTTTTTCTTCTCTGTCCTCTAAATGCTTCCTGGGACTGATTGATGAATCATTTCTCATCCGATTCCACTATTCAGAGGATAGAGATGGAAAATATAATCTTATGCAGCAGGGATGGATTTTTTTTTAGCCTTTTGCAGTGTGCATCGTAAAAATCCTTTTAAATCTGTCTGCTAGGAGCAGCCTACAGGTTTTAAAATGAAGTGCACTGCGTACAAGGAATGGTACTATCCTCAGGTAAAGCAGACAAGCAGTGTGCATCATGATGGAGCATGCCTGTGAGGTTAGTTCCTATATGTGTTTATGCATAACTAAATATGTACATAGTGTCTGTTATCTATATATACCTATATGTTACACGTAAGGCTTTGTGTAATCCATTTTCAAATTTCCTGTTTTGCATTCTATGTTTTGGATTTCTTTTCCCCCTTAATACCTAGTTTCTCTTTGGTGTGGTTAATAAACAGCTCTGATTTGCAACAGCTTTGCTTTAGGATGCCAGCAAGCCCATCGAGGAGAGTGTCTCTGCCTTCCATTGGTTAAGTAGGCTGCGCCCTCCTGCTCGGGTTATTTGTCAGGATCTTCATAGAGTCTCCATCATATATGATTGAGTTAAAATGTCAGGTCCTGTAATTGCTGATAGATCTCCTCTGTAGCCCTAAATGTTGGTGTTTCAGGGTAATATAAGTTACGATGAATTACTGTAACAAAATAATCTTCTTTCTGTTCTCACTGAGTAACTGGTTTGGATATTTCCTATTTTCTGGACTCCAGTGCATATACTGCATATCTGGAGAACTGCTTCCTATTCTGTGCTGTTTAACCTGTTAGATTAAGACAAAAAATTCCTTTTTTTTTTCCAGCTGCTTGCTCCCTTGGTGGTTTTAAATGTAATTTCTCTCATCAAGATTTCTTATCCTTTCAGTAAATGTGGCTGCGCCTCTGCTGACACTGTTTAAAATGCAGACAGCAATTAGAAAACAAATACATTGGAGTCAGATTGACTTTTGTCTGTTATTTCTCACATCATGATACTTACAGACAAATGTTTATATTGTAAAATAATAGTTTCATGGCAGGAGACATTCAATGCTGTCAGTCTAGCCTTGCAGCTCTCAGCTGACATAGAACATTCTTAACCTACCACCTTTTGTACACTTTTACCTTTCTCTGTATGTTTAAGTGTATGGTAGGTGCTTTAAGTATGCTCAGAAATGGAAAGGTTTGTAGGGGCTGTCTTAATACTTTTGCAGAGGACTTTCTGTCTCTTGTATTGGCTTTTGTCAGCTGTCTGACTCGTAACTACTTGTTCTTACCAGACTGGTATAAAGTTTAGGGTTTGTAGTGATGAATTAAAAGGCAAATGACACTGGTATGAGGTAAAAAATACCTTGATTAGAAGAAGTTGCATTTGTCAGTAGGGCCCTGATGGAAAAAATAGCACCCCATTTTAAGATGGCTTTTAAGAAAATGTGCTTAAGGCCTATTGGTCGTCTTGAAAAATACTAATGTTGAACATATTTTTGGAGCTGTGTGCCTATAAATCTTTTCCTTATTGTATGTTCTGAAAGTGACAGTTGTCAACACCTCCTACTTGGTGAAGTTACAGTAAGTTTCCAAGTGCACTGTCAATTTATATGAAGAATAAAACTTTGCTTCACTTCCTCCCCCAAAAAAAGAAAAAAAGAAACACATCTCTAAAGTATTACCTTTTGCAGGTGGCTAGAATTCAAAATAGTGTCAGCAAATTAATGTTATCAAGTCAAGGCCTTTAAATAATGATCTTTTTTAACACTTTCCTTTAATAGATCTGTCTTGTAAGTTTATCACCTTCTGTAGTGCAGCTCTTCATGTATAATCAACAGCAGAAGTTCAGCTTAAATGGAAAAATGATTTAAAAAAAGAAGGTTCTAAAAATTTTACACAGACCAGTTGACTGGGATATAGGATTTGAACACAAAGCTATTCCATCCAGCTACTCTGGTTGTGAGACTCTAACAGAGCTGAGTAATTTTAAGACAGGAAACAGCATTTGTACTAAATTTTGTGCTAAAAGTGGCCAAATATTTGGCAATACTTCAGAGTTCCAAATTAAATCATTCCTGTAATCCTATCTTTATTTGACCACAACTGGCTAGTAGCATTTATCTGCATGTTGAGGAAGAGGGGACCTTACTTGTTCCTAGAGCATCAAGTGTTGGCTGTTACTGGTGTCAAAATACTATGCCATTTCTATCAGTCGTCTAACCTAGAAAGGTAATTCCCTAATTTTCCATTGGCAATTACAGCAAAGTGGTCTGTAGTCAAATAGACCTAAACCACTGAAAGATCTCAGGAATTTAATACAATTCTCTAGGAGTTATTCTAATGGAGAATGACAACCTTGTAGATTTTTTATAAAAACTCTTCAGTTCTCTGCAAATCCATAAATCATCATATTCAGGAAAATGTGATTAGGGATTTGCTATTCACTGATAATGCAGAATCGAGATGTAAGTTCAGTAAATTTCATCTGTGTAGCTTCCTATCTCCTCCAGTGTGACCGTCTGTTTGTACTCCATAAAAGCAGACACAGTGCCTGAGGAGAAATAGTTCAGAAAGGCCTGATGTTCGTCTGCAAGATGCAGTTCTTCTGCAGGATGACATTTGTTTCCTCAAATACACATGCAAATGGAAGAGTGTGGTGTGTTGTTTTTCTTTAAACCCAATGGATATCCTGTTCTGCTTTTTCCAGCTATTCCACCAGTCTGTGGTCGTTTGACCTTGACAAGGTCATGTGCAAACAGGGGCCTTATTTTTCATGGAGCTCAGGTGAAAAGAAGAGTCAGTTTAAGATGCAGAATGTGTATTTTCTGTCCTTTTAACTAATGTTTCTGGGTTCTTGTTTTCTCCTGTTGTTGGTTCCAGGCTCAGCTGCCATTTCATAATATAGCTGGGAGACCTGGCTGCTTGGTGAGGCTGGGTGCACATCTGGATTTCAGAGGAGGGCAATGCCTCCTGAGCTTTCCCAGACTAGCTAGGATGCCATGTCCCAGGACTACCTGAAACTTGCATCTGGTCTGGAAAGCTGCTGCCCAAATGATGTTGGATAGTGCATGAGGCTGATTTTGTCATAGTTCATAGCCAGAATTCATTCCACTGGAAGCAGCCTAGTATTGATTGCAGAGCAAACTGTTAGCTATGTAAGACTGCGACGGGGTGAGATGCTGTTCAGACTGTCCATCAGCCTGTGGCAACACTGATTCCTCTATTTCAACCCTTGGAAAATTAGTATAGATTCAGCTTGGGCTTTTAATACCAAAAAGACTTCTCATCTCTGATGACTGCTCTGTTCTGTCTTGCATGACCCTTAGTTACATAATAGATGTGTCCCCTGGCACGTACTATAGGTAAAGGACAACATTAATGAATTCTATATGGCACATACTATGTTTTACTGGAATGTAAAGCAGAAACAAATTCCATATTAATGGGTTTAATTAAAAATGAAATTGCACACAAAAGGCCTGATTCTGATGCCACTGAGTCAATGTCAGAAACCTTACTGACTTCAGAGACTCAAGATATGCCCAGAGGGCATAACTTTTGCTAAATATCAAAAGTATTTGAAGATTTACTGATTTGCACTAACTTTGGTTAGGCCTCTTACAGTGATATTCCCATGGCCCTCCTGAAAAGGTTTTGCTACAGTTTGCATTTTAACTATTTTTATATTAAAATAATGATTTGATTCATTTGACATTGCATTACTTTTCTAGCTGCCTCCATAACAGATGAATTCTACCCATGACTTATGAGAATCATGTGTCTACTTTGGATAAGGACAGTGCTTTTAAAGCAAAACTCTTGATGATACCCATTTGCACTTTGTTTTGCATGATGGTATGGCCTCAGCATCCACAGTCTGGATTCCTTTTGGATCAAACTAAATCAGAAGTTGTTTTCCAACCAGTACCTTGTGCTCACACCACAGGATAACAATAGATTTTGAAGCTCCATCAAAATGTTCCATACTGTTGGCTTCTTGTAGGGACAGGGTTCATTCTTGTATGTGATATTTTGTTACTCTATCTGAAAAAAAGTATTGGCAAAGAAAGTTAATGAGAAACTTGAAGGCTTGGAAGAAATCTGATAAAATCATCCAAAGCATAGATTTTTCTTTACCTGAAA
Source organism: Microhierax caerulescens (assembly GCA_035590215.1). Taxonomy (NCBI): domain Eukaryota; kingdom Metazoa; phylum Chordata; class Aves; order Falconiformes; family Falconidae; genus Microhierax; species Microhierax caerulescens. The sequence continues at coordinate 53,043,556 of JAVJGJ010000062.1, forward strand.
GGCTAAGGTTTTCACTCAAATAGGAAGAAAAAGTCCCCTAAATACAGTTGATATGGTCATGTTTGTATGTTGAAGTAGACAGTAATTTATAGCCACAGCCTTTGTCACTTTGGAGAATTGAAGAGAATTGTGTACCACAGTGTGATACCTGAATTTTGCCCTGGTTCAAAGACGGGCTAGCGAGTACCGAGTGTTTGGTCCACAGCAGTAAATATCCATTGTGATTTATGAGATGCTTGTTGGCATTTTTAGCTTTACATGTTGCTTGTGTTATTAGCAAAATAAAATGATTAATCACAATGCATTATTTTGTTACTGTCTAGTATTGTAATTACATCTTGCATACTAGGTAAGGCCAGATTATCCTGACAGTATTCCTTGGGAAATGTTGGATGGGAAGGCAAATTTTATGTATGGTTCAGTTCAGCAAAAAGTGGTTGGAGTATACATGAATGTCTAAGGGGGAGTGAGCAGAACGCAGAGTACATGGCTTTGAACAGGCAGGTGCCGGCAGCATAGGCAACCTCACTAATTGCTCAGTTCTTCCACCGACTTTCCACAAAGCCCTTCCATGTCTGGAAAATGGAGGTAATACACTGATTATGTTGAAGCTTGGTGACAGTAAATGTTATGTGACAGTGAGTCAGGTCTTGCTGTTGCGACTTGTGTGATGATCACTGGAAGTTTCAGGATCTCTAGTCTGCATTCAAAGCAAAGTCAAAGGAAGCAATGGGCAAAGGAAATATTTTCATGAAGTTAGTAAAGTGAAAATGCAAAGAGTCTTAAAGGAAAATTTGTTAACTTGAACTGTCATAATAATAAATAAATGAAAATTACACTGATTTGACAGTCAATATTAACCCATATTTTCTCAGCTGATGCACACAGCTGTTAAAAAACTTTTCTCTCCAATCAAAGCCATTCTGAGATTTCTGGTGTTTTGAATGGCTACATAAAAACTTACTTTACTGGTGGATCACAACTTTTTACTGCATAGGCTATCTATTTTACCAGTTGTCCTTGAAGGAAGCATTATGGATTTTGGTTTTGTAAACAAACATCTGATATTTCCACCAAGATGTTGGCTCACAGTGGCCATAATTTCGAGCACTGCCAGGAGCCGCAGGAGACTTCCCTTTGCTCTGGTGGGTGCTGGCAGGTTCTGGACCTGGAGGGCTAAGGCAGTTGTGACACGCCAGGGTGAATGATTTATTATTTATATTGCTTGCAGAAGGATTCATTATACAGTTTGACACCTTTTACTTGTCTCTTCTTTTTTTCCTCAGTATTTTATGCAGAGCTTTAGCAGGTGCCCACAGAGGTTTTCCCACAGAGGTTGTAAAGGGGCAGAGAGGCTCAGTGCACTTTTAGACACTGGACTATTCTGCTTCCATCCTTTTCACCTCCCGGCTTATTTTTTTCCTGCTCCATAATATAGACTGTAATTTCATTTGTTGTTGAATAGCTCAAATAACCATGGGTTAGGTATCAAGAAAGACTAGTTCACTTTAAAAAGTATAGTAAAGACTGATTTTTATCTCCCGAGATCACAGATAGCAACATTTAACATCACAGTTAGAGAAAAATCAAAACAAGCTTTTGAAACAAAGGGAGATATTTTGGCTTATTTTTCTCTACTTTTCCCAAGCATTCCTTAACATGTGGCTGGTTTTCATATTTGCACATGCAGAAATTCCAGTTCCACATATTGCTGATACCAGTTTTTGCAACTTACAGGGGCAAAACCATCACTGACAAAGCTTTGGACTTTACTGGTTTGCAGGCATGTAGTGGAAGGGAAATCTCATTATGTTTTACTTCCCTTAGGATACAGTCAAGCTTAGCAGGAGTTAAAAAATTAGTTGTTTGCTCACAGGTGCCCCTCATTATGCTGTCAATTAGCCCAGCAGGCAGAGAAGTGTTGACCTGGTTTCAGGCAGAAACTGGCAGGGGTGTCTGGGGGAGCTTCATTAGGTAGCTCTTCTTAAACAGAGGCAATGTTGTTGCTTGCTTTGGTTTGGGTTTCTTATGTTCTTTTCTTCCCCTCTTACTAAAATTTCTATGTATCACTTAAGACTGCCTTTTAGTTTTGGCCTGATAAGGTTTTATAACCACAAGTTAATCAAAAATGTAGTGGAGAAGCAAGCAACCCAGAAAATGGGATATATCACAGGTTCAAAGAGGAATGGAAGAGAGGAATGTGCTTGTGCTCCTGGAGTTCTCCTGTAAGTAAGCAGCAGGTGAGGATGTCTGAACTGACTAGGCAGGCAAAGTGGGCAGCACAGAGGATGGGGAGAACTCAGTTTGGGTGTCAGACATCATCAAAAGCAGAAGAAAAATATAATCATGGTCTTTTCCCCTCAAGGTTTGTTTTGTGAGGGGTTTTTTATTTGTTGTTTTGTTTGATCAAAGGGAAAATCTGAATTAGGGAGGTTTGTGAAATTACTTTCTTCAGAAGTGCTTGGTAACCAGCAAGATGGCAGTAGATGGCCAGATTCCATTTGATATTGACAGAGATGGCACATCCAAACCCACAGGAGAGTGGGAAGATGAGTAAAACTCCCAGAATGCCTGCAGGCAGCCGGAGTGAGCTTTGTTGCTGTGTAATGTGAGGCTTGGCAAAGGACTTGTAAAAATTTGTGAAAAAGCTCTTAGCATAAAATCTTTTTTCTCCTAATTTACTTGTAAAATGCTGTTATGAGAAATACAGTGTGAGGATTTTTTTTTTTTTCCTTCCAGAAGTCAGGCTGTAGTTGGGGAATCCCCGTTGCCATTCTGTTCATGGTCTGTGCTGGGAATGCTGCTTTACTGTGTGAAAGACCCAGGAATACCTTGGGGATGGCAGGATGAGATAATACCATACCTGATACACTGGTCAATGTGGGTGCAAGTAGTTTGTGCTGGCTGATGTCTTCTTCAGGTAAAGCCTCTGCCATTGACAGCCTAGGAGAGCTGGGACTCCATAATCTCAATGGAACGTCTGAATTTTGCTAGGGATAATGAAACTACAGGTGTTAACCTTTTTCTCTTTTCACTCAATTATCACCATCTATATCTGACACTTGAGAGAGACATGTATGGCAAGGAAATCAAGTAGGCCTTGGGAACAGAGGCTGGCCTTAGAGCACAGCTGCTATTTGCTGTCCAGTGTCTCTAGCAACCTCTCATGAGGAACATCAGGAGTGGAAAGCAAATGACCTTCATGACCCATGATGCATTCCCTTTCCTAGATAAGAAGTTGGGTATTTTCTGTGTGTACAGAGTTCACGTGGAAGAAGAATATGTAAGAAATTTCTTCCGTTAGCTAAAGATAGAGGCTGGAGAGCCAAGGCGCTCGACAGGAGCAGACTTACACCAGCACTGTGTGCTTTTGAAAAATCTGAAATTGCTTCCAACAGGGAAGATGCTTATTCATTGGCATTGGTCTGTTTATTGGTATGGGCAAGGGGCTGGGAATCGGTAACGGCCAGTTGTCTCTTTCAACACAGTAACTGCTTTCCATCTCCCGACACTGTCAGAAACATTTGGATGTATTTTACTCTAAGAGCAGTAACAGTTATGTGAGGGAGGGAAAACGTTGTGGTTTAACTCGGTGTTATGGATAAACATGTGAAACTAAAGAAAAATAGGTGCTTCTGCTAAAAGTGTCATTACTGGCATTTAAAAATAAGTCGCTCAACAACTGCATTTGACATTGAAGAATATTACACGTGCATGAATCTTTTTCTTCTGCTTGTATTTCTATGTGAAGCAACAAACAGTTGTATCAAGAAGTGTTAGTCAGCTCAAGAGCAGATGAACCTCCTGGGAAGGAATGTCTACATAGAAATAGATGTACGCTTAAATGTCCAAATCATGAGTGAAAGATAGGGAGCAAAAGACACAAGGATTTGTTAAAACAGATGCATCTTTGTAACAGAGTTTGAAGGTATTCCTGTATACCAACACTAAATGAAGGCAGATTATTCAGTTACTAATCAAAACTCTCCTGAAAATTGTGCAATACATTGCTCCTGCCTCCAGCCAACCCTCAGGCTTAAGGCCTCATCTTTTCATTTGCCTTAGCATTCATTATCTCTTTATGGCTTCTTTAAATACCGCTGTTTCTAGGAATGTATGTAGTAATTCTGGGTGTGATTCAAGAGCATAGGAAGTATTTTCCCCGTTTGTCATCGTTTTAACCCCTGTGTTGCAGTTCCAGTGTCTCCACTCTCAGCTCCAGGCACATGGAGTAACGTATGGGTATTACAGTTTTAGAGGTGTAGCAGGCATTTTCAGTAGCACCTTCTTGAATAACTCTGGATCTGTAAGCGTGTGCCGAATTGGCTGCCCCCGCATACTCCCAAGCGGGTAGCTCAGCCACCCCCATGTTAGGCTTTGCTTCCAGCACTGACATGGACTCGCTGGGCAACCTTGCGCTGCAGCTGCTGAGCAGCAGGTCAGCATTGGCCTCTCTGCTTTTGTTCATTGCCTCTTGCTGTTAGTGACTTGCAGCATGAAGACCACTGCTGAACGTGCGCCTGCATTGCAGTTTTAATGTAGTTACTGGCAATATGAACCATCGATTGATCTAGTTGTGACAGTTTTACTGTCTCAGACTTGCCTTGGTGCTGCGGCCATCCAATGCTGCTCTTTCAGCTGTGTGGGCTGAGCACGTAACTAGTTAAAGAGTTAATTTTGAACAAAGCAAATGGATATTTAAAATCATGGATCAGAACCCAACCCCTAGATGTGTAAACAAATGTAAAAGTAGCCTCAAAGCATAACACCCTGGGGTACCCTTTCAGCTTCTTTAAAATAGTTTTTAGTGCTTGCATAATATGCTAAGGTGTTTAGCACTGGGTATGGCCCATATGATTCAAATTGCTGTAATTGATTTATTAAGTAATGCCATACAATTATTTTAATATATTATTTTTATATATGTATGCATACACATAGATATATATAAGGCTCTCTATGAAGAGTATTAACTCATTAGGAAAGGGGAAGTCAAACTGTACAAAAGAGAAACTGCTTTTTCTCTCACTAATGGCTTTTTTCCCCCACTATGATCAACACTAAGGACTTAAAATGTTTTATCTCGTTAAGAGCAATAATTAATATTTTACCCTAAAGACCTAGATGTGCACATCAGTTACATTCACTAATGTAAATGGAGATGTTTCCTCATGTGGAGAACAGGTAACAGAGTCCTTCCCAGAGGCGAGCACTTCAGGAGCATAGGAGCATGCTGAACCTTGGATGTTATTTTAAAATAGGCAACTTTTGTTTATCAATAACTTTTCATAATGCTTTGCTGTGGTTCGCTAGCTCATGGTTGTGACTGTGAACATCACTTTATGCATGCTTATTTCATATTAATGTGACTCATCTATTTAAAGTAACATAAGTGCAAGCTTAGGTCCCTCAAGTTTCCTTGGTGTTTTGGATTCCATGCATGAGCTTGACTCATTTTCAGTCAAAATTTTGAGACATTACTTCATGCTATTTACAGCCAAAATCACTTTTATTACATCTAAATTTAGGGTGTCAGTCATGCAGGTGGAAATAGTAGCAGTTATTTATTACAAAAATGTAGTTATTTCATTAGTGTTGTGTTTTCACACAGAAGTTTCTGGATTTGGATTGTGTCCTGCCTACTGCCTGTCTATGAAGTCTGTATTAAACATCAGAAATATGAAGAAAGTGAAATCCTGAATGGCCCAGACTGACCTGGAGATTAGAATATTGCTTCATTTCTTCTACTACTTGTAACAGTTTTAGGTCCTTGTTTTCCAAAAATGTCGTTGTGCAGTAAATCGTAAGCACTTTGTTAGACTGCTTTTCAGAAATGTGTGACTATCTTAATTGCTGTCTCACTCATGAGAAGAGGACTACAAAGGCGCTTATAGAGCCAAAGCTTGTGTAAAATATCACATTTGGGAGGCTTACAGTACCTCTTTGTGAAGTTTTAATTTGGATTCTGAAGTAATACGCTGTCTGGGATACAGGTTTTGGGGTTTGTTGTATTTTTTAAAAAAAAACATTGTACCGTATCTACTTTGAAGATGAAGCATGAAAATTTATTTTTAGCGTTTGTTGTTAAGTCATCAGAGATGATAAGAGCAAGTAAGAACAAAATTTATAGGCCCCTTCTCTTTGTCAACAGCAGGAAAAAAAAATCCTGCTTCCTGGTTGAGTAAGACACTTTCTATCCAAACCCATCTTGAATTGGTGAGCTGGAGCCAACTAGGTTAGAGCAGGAAGAGATCCATTCCTCATCCTGACTGAGTTTCAGGCAACTGTTGAATTTTTTGTATTTCTTTGAAAAAGAAGTAAAGTGAAAATTGTGTATAGACTGTTCAGTGCTTTGTAGATTGCTCCTAACCTTGAGCTCCTCGGACACAAGCTGCTGCCGCACAGGATGGCACTCACTGTTGGCATGTTGCTGTGACAGTGCCTCTGCTGCTCTGTGTCCGTGGCAGCACCAGCATCCAGCTGACCTTGCAGACTCACTGGGATCAGGTTGGATTTTTGTCTAGATCCCTTTGTGATTTTGGTTTTCCATAGGGACAGTGAAATCTACAGGGTTAGTTCATGGGCTAGCCCAGCTGAAACATCTCAGAAATGTTTTCATTAGTTGGGAAACTTCTTTCTCCCTTTAAGCCCCTCCCTGATGGAATACAAACTTATCACTTGGCACAAATGCATTCTTCTTGAAGAAATTGTTTTAAAAAAAGGTTTTTGAACTCTTGTTCTTAATTCAGCGTAAACAATTCTAAAAATTTAATGTCATTCTAAAACATTTTACTTTCGTTTTTGACATAAACATCACAATTTTTTTATCTTAATCTTTTGATTACATATAGAGATAGATATAGATATTTATCTTAATATTTTGACTAAACTGATTGCTGACTGAAGAATTTTTATGATGGATTTATTTCTCAAAGTTCATAGCAGTAGCTGTGTGCTTCAGATACTGCCTTTTGCCTATGGCCCTTTGAGTTCTTACTGTAAATATAATTTAGTGATCTGCAGCAGAGTTGCTGCCCTTCTGTTTAAAAATTAAAAGAGAGAGAATATGAAAAGAGAAAGTACAGCAGTTGTAGCCTGCTACAAGATGGGCAGAAGACATCTGAAATAAAGCATGGCACGTCAAGGTTGTGCGGGCAGCCCGGCCTCGATAGCAACTGCAGCTGCTCCAGCCGGAGGGATCCAAGTGTTCTGCTGGCTTGGGCAGCTTTTTAAAGCTGCTGCGTGGTTAAGTTGTTCCTGAGTATATATTTGTTTTCAAAATCTTTTTGGCTACAAGCCTGTTTGTCAGTGAAAAAAAAAAAAAAAATCATCTGTTTTTTAAATGCAATTAATGAGAGTGATGATACCACTGCGAATGGACTGGGGGAGCCTTGCTCAGAGCCGGGCTGCGTCTTCCAAATAATTCTGCTGGGGAGGTGCATGGTGTGTGCAGCAGCTCCGTGTCTGGTGGGGAAGGATGAAGTCTGTTGGCATCTTGGGGTCTGAAGTATGAGGCGGGGAGGGAAGGAATAGAAATTCCCAACTGGCAGTAAGGCACAAATACTTGTGTTTTTAGAGACCCATAAGAAAACTTGTTTTCTTTTCCTTTGATGTGGCTGCTAATGCTAAAAAGCTAAAAAGTTGTCAAGTGAGGGCCAAAACAAAATAATGTTTGTTTTCACCTCAACCTGTGTTATAAAAAGAAGAAGGAAGGGAAGAAAAGTGAGACAATGCAAACTTTGATCACAGAAGATGTCTATTTAGCTCAAAACAGGACATTTTATCTGCATTTTAAGGATATTATAAGAAAAACAAAGCAGTGGAAATCAGGAGCCAGACTGCTTAAAAAAATAAATGGGGAAGAAATAGAGATGTTAGAGACTTTCCACCTGTCTTTCTTTTCTCCGGCTTTCAGAGATGTTACCATAACTAGTGCATAATTAGGGTGAATCTGGTGGGATCCTCTGCTTGTGGGAGGATTCAGGCTGTGCCTCCCATCACTTTGTAGAAGGGCCGGTGTATTGACCAGCTTTGAGTGGCAACTTTTGCAGTGGGAGGACAGTCAAGTAGGCAGAGCAGGCTGCCTAGAGAGCTCATGCAGTCTCCTTGAGGGTTTCAAGTCTTGCTGTTTTGAATTGTGATTCTATAGTGCTTCAGGCTAATATTGATTTTTTTACTATGTTTTTATTCAAGTGTTCACCTTAAGGTCTCCTGCATACCATGAAAATTTTATTCTTCTGTTTTCTTACTCATTCACTTATTTAATCCATTCTAGAACTCTCAACTATACCTTTTATTTCTCATTACACTGGTGGCTGCATCAGCTCTGGGCCAGTGTTTCTCTCTGCACGGTTGTTTAGATCTATAGATGTAATGATCCTTGTAAGTATGAGACTGGTGGCGGTGCAACTCTACGTGGCTTTTGGTGTTCCCTGTGATAGTGTGCTGGTGTGGATGGATGCTTCTCAACAGCTTCCTGCCCACCTTGTCCATCTTCATGCCCAATGGCACTGGTCTGTCACAGTGCTGATGTAGGTCACGGGCAGAAAATGCCAACTTTGGAAATACTCCCAGTGGTGGACAGGGCCTGGTCCCAGGGTAGCAGCAGCAGGTTTTTGGAAATCCACAGGTCTCAGAGGGGTTGGGACGTTTTCTTTGTTGCTGCTTTTTACCCCACATCCCTCAACTACGGATGGTATGTACAGAATAAAGGCCATTTATTAGAAGAAATATTTGAAGTGCTCACTGGTAAACACCTGCCAAACTATGGATGATGATGTCTGATATTTTCATGGTTTAAACAGATTTATGGCTGCAGAGAGATTGTATACGTATATTTTCTGCACCAATTTTTGGCTGGTGCTGGATACCCTGTACTTCAAAAGCCTGATGGTGAAAAGTTTTGTAACCCTGAGGAGTTTATGAAATCCATCAAGATTTGCAGGGTGTGATTGGGATTCAGTTGTGCTAACAGCAGAAGAAAAACAAAAAAATCCTTTTATGTAAATGACATCTGTATTCTTGCTTCTAACTGAAAAATTGAAGGGAAAGATTTTCTGAAATTAAGGTACGTGTTTGCTAATTTGTCACAGGCTGAACTCAAGCACTTCTTGGTTAGATACTTCTGGAGGTGAACTTTCAGCTTTCATTCCCCACAGTAACAGGCTAATCATGCATCTGAACAATTGTTACAAATGGCTTACTCGTGGTTTTAAATGCCAAGGCCCAGGTCTCAGGGACTGGGCAGACGGAGGGTCCCCCCAGGTAGCAGTGGAAGCCAGGCTAGGGCTGCCCCATGAGCACTTCCCAATCTCATTGTACTGAGCATCCTTCATGAAACTTGGCGGTGACCCCCTGCCTGCAGCACCCAGAGTTGAACACAACTGACCTGAAGCCTTTGCTTTCCCCCTTGAGCTTGCTTTTGGGATTTATTAGTAAATAGTTAATTGTGGCAGTGACATCCTTCTTATCTTTGTTTTAAAGTGCGATAGTAAAAAAAAAAAACCCCAAAAACCAAACAAAAAAAAAAAACCAAAAAAAACACCCTGGGAGGGGAAAAAAAGTCAGTTCTCTATTATCTGTTGTAATGTGAAACTGGGACACCTTGGATGAGGAAAATAATCTTTTGGGATCAATCCCAGTGGCACTGGGAGCACCCCAAATCCTGCCCGGGAGCTGCCATGGGTTCATGGGGTTCAGCAGAGCCCTGTGCATTCCATACAGCAGCATCCTCTTGGCAGAGTCCATAGAGGGAGAGGAAAACAGGTATGAGATGGGTGGTTATTGGACACTTAATTTGTGTTTCAGACCTGGTGAATGGCTGGCACTGGAGCTGTCCTGGAGATGTGGATGTTCAGTGTTTCTGGAGGCAGTTTGCCTTCCCCGAATACCTGTTGCCATGTGTTGTCTAATAACAGGCTGGGCTGCTTAGGTTAGTGTAAGAGATTGAGTTTTGGGATGTTCAAATGTTGATTAGCTTTTTTGTTCCTGAGCTGTTGGAGTTCAGTTGCTTAACAGTGGGAGCAGCAGGTTGCACTGTCGGGACAGTCCACCCCGTACCTGCAGCACCACCAAGGCACGGCCACCTCGTGTAGTATGCTCAGCCTGCACAGCTTGCCTGAAATCCTGCGCAGAGATTTCCACGTGCAGCTTCTCTGTGCTTTTGGTGGTGCAAAGCAGAGAGCGGCCATGGGGTCTGCCCACAAGCAGGGGCTGTGGCTGGGGTAAAGAGTCCTCCCCTCATGCGCCCCGCTGCCCTGCTGTGTGCCCCAGCCCCAGGGTACAAGGTGACTGCTGATCTGTCTCTGTGGAAGGGCCAGAGGGATGCTCCCAGCAGGCAGAGGTGACAGGGCAAGAACAGGGGCAGCTCCTCGTTCCTGGGCACTCCCCACCTCTGCCAGCCTGTCCAGGAGCTTCTTGGGCAGGAGGCTGTTCTGCTGCCAAGCCTCAGTCACATCACAGGTGCTAAGGATGGCTGACTGGGAGCAGTATAACTCCTAGGCTAATAATAAGACACCACCGTTTCTTTTAAATACAGTGTAGACAGAGGTTGGGAATTTTTTCTTTCTCACTCAGCCTGATTCCCATGCAGGCTTGCATCTGATTTTTTTTTTTTCCCCAAAGAAACTGTTTCCTGTTATCATCATGAAGCTAGATGGGGAGGGTTCAGCGGAAATACCTCAGGAGAGCCTGGCAGAGAATTGGATCCAGGAAGCAGATCCTCCCCGTAATACTGGCACGGTTTGGTAAGTTCCATCTGAAAAATAAAAAGCTGCTCCCTTTGCTGAGTCACAGCCCCCTCGGAGCTGGAGCTGTGACAAGCAGGGAGATGCTGCGCTGCTGGAGTTGAAGCAGAGGTGAGGAAAGGCTGTCCAGAATCCTTCTTGAGCGCGTTTATTGCCTGAATTGATTTTTAAATCTCATTCAAATATATTGTAAGTTTAATTCAGTCTGTAGAAGTGTAATTACATTCCTGTATTGCAGGGCGTGGGGTTGCATGGCTCTTCTAAGGCAAATGCTGGGCGAATCATGGTGGTGGCCCCTTCCCTCTTCTGCAGGTGGAGTCCTGCAGCGAGCAATGTGCTATGGCTGTCACTGCGCTGGTAGGGACTTGATCTGGATGCAGTGCTGCATCTTCCTGTGTCCCCTAACATGGGTGATAGCACGAGTCAGGGAAGCCTGTACCTGCCAGTGTGGGGAACAGGAGGGGCAGCACCATGCAGAGTGGGTCTGTTGGGAAGGAGGTAGCCAGCACATCTGGAAAGTGTTCTGTATGATGGAAAGGGAAAATCTGTTTATTTTCTTCTTGCAGATTGCATGGTGAGGTGGTAGGTAGTCAGGTGCGTTGCTTCCTCTGCTGCCTATATATATATATATATATATATATATATATATACACCTTGCAGTAAAGCAACTAATGACTTCTACTCTGTTTTCCTTGCCTTTGTAAATCCCTCTGTAGCTAAGGCCTGGTACTTTTCTAGGCTTTTCACTGTTGTTTATTTGCTGGAGTTGTAACAGCTTTATTTATACTTGCTTCTATGCTATGTTTCAGTGGTTCAGATGCACATGCAAAGATTGTTCTGAACCTTTTTCATCTTCTTAAATCTGTGGGCCTGGATGTCAGATCTGGAGAACAAGTTTACATGCAGAGGAGGTACCATTCTTGAAGGAAAGCCAGCTAGGTTTCCTTACAACAGAGAAGCTGCAGGTAATGCAGGGACACAGGAGCATTCACTAATCATCATTAAAATGTACCACTTGACATTTGAAAGTAATTTTGGTTCTGTTGAAAGGCTGCTAAGATATGTACTGTCTGGACAGAAAAATACTGTTTGGCGATTAATTCAAATATGTATGTGGACACTTAATTTGTGGTCACTTGTAAATTGCAGATTTGTATTTTAAGCATAATAACATTTCAAACACAAATATTAAACTTAAGATGCTACAACCATATGTATCTTTTCCATGTACTTTTTAATATGTTTTTACAAAGTAGACACAAAGCTCAACAATATCTTTTGGGGCTATGATTTTGCTGCTGCATGGGTGATCAGCCCAGTTCAAACCTCCTATCCACTGTGCAGGACGCTGTAGCATGAGCTGACATCCCCCAAGGGCAGGAGCAGGAGTTGTCATCCTGTTCATGCATCGGCAGAGCAGCTGGCAGAGACATGCTGGGCTCCTATATTTTGCAGGCAGAAGAGCAGCGAGGCGGCTGTAACCCATCCAGGTCCAGAGCAAGTGTTTGGAAAAGCAAACTTGGCTGTGGCTGCTGCACCATGGAAACCTGCACCTTTGCTCTTTCTTCCACATAACCTGCAGTTTTGTCCTGTCAGCTGCCCTTGTATTCCCTAGCTATGTTTCTGCCTGGCCTCCCAAATCGATCTCGGTGGGACGCAGTGCATCTCCTGCACCTGCCCATCAGCGTCCCCTAGCCTATGCCTGTTCCCTGCTGCTGCCCTGCTGCTGCTGCTGCCTCTCCTCCTGGCTCCCTCTCCTCATTCCCAAGCCCCTGGGCTCCTTCTCCTCTCCTCCTTGCCTAGGCAGGTCCACTCCCAGGCTGTTTTACCAGGACATCTGTCCTGTTCCACTGGCTCTTACACAAAGCAAGATAAAAGAAGAAACTGTGATTTCAATACCTTTTTTTTTTTTTTCTTTTTAATTATTCCTGTAACCCAGAAGGGCAAATATTCTCATTAAATAGAAGGGCCAAACCACCTTGTTTTGGTCCTAACACCTGGCCTCACCCTGCCTGATACAGTTTGAGCAAGAAAAATCCAAATCTAAATGGGAATAAGGTGCTGCGGCGTGGGGTGGAGGTTGCATGGTGCTTTTTACTGGGAACCACAACCTTCTCTGAAAGTTCATTGAAGACAGATATTTCTTTTTATTTTTGGTATATTTTACTGTTCAAATGAATTTCCTAGGTTTTTTGGTGGTTTGGGTTGGTTTTTTTTTTTGGGGGGGAATGGTGGTGGTTTTTTTGTTGTTTTGTTTTGGGGTTTGGTTCTTTGGTGTTTGTTTGGGTTTTTTTAAACAGCTGATCAATTTTAGCAAAGGCAGAGCTGAAGCTGCCTACCACCAGAGCAGCTGAGAACAGTGTTTTGGGAAGGGCACGTGGAGCTCGGGTGGATGTGTCTGCACAGCCTGGCAGTGTCTGTGTCATGGGGGTGTGCTCTCCTTGCCATTCTGTGGGGCTGTTGTTTACGTAATAAGACATTATTTATTTTATTGTGCCCACTGGGGGGGGGGGGGGGCATTTTTTCACTGAGTTCATTAGGAACAGGATCATGGTATTATTTATAGTGCAGTAGCAAACAGTTGTCAAGGAAAGAATATGGTCTTGGACGTAGTGTATGTGTTCTTTATGACCATGTAAATATTTTAATTCTTTCCTAATTATATCCTGATTTAGGGTAACGTTGAGGTAAACTGAGCGTGATTCAGTGTGTCAACCTGTCAAAACAAAATGAGCTTAAATTGTGTTTGTATTTACATTCTCCCTTCCATCATATTGTTCCATGGCCCAAAAGCGAAATGTGCATCCAGCTCATACTTGGGTCCAACATTTGAGATTTTAGTACAACCATTTTAAAATGCTATACTGAATGTTGATGCTTGTTTGAATTTGGATGGGGAACTCTGAGGTGCCGTTGGTGCTGGTTGGAGGCCAGAAAAGCAACGGATCCAACCCAACTGCAGCTGGGATGCTCATGTGCTTCTGGACAACGTGAAGATGATGTAACATGTTGTTTTTTCTGTTGGCTGATTTAATTGAATACAAGTTTATAAACAGATGTAGAGACATGTTGGCTCTGTAATGTGCACTTGAAGCGAGCTGGGCTTAAGGTGAGGCATTACCAGAAATGAGGACAAATTCACCATCCTCCTCATTGTGCCGTGGTTAGACTGTGAGGCTCCACAGTCTTATTTATACACTGTAATAAAGCAGAATATTACCCTGCACAGGCTCCACAGACAGAGTCAGCTTGGGTCAGAGGGGCAACCATCCATCCGTGCACACAGGAGCTGAATGGGGAGTGGCCATGCTTCATCCGTGGTGGGTTAGAAGCACAACTAAGAGCAAAATCATAATCCTGGTTGAAATAGTGGGGGAAGTTGCGGATGGAGCACCTTGGTGGATTCAGAGTTATTTTCTGGAGAACTCTCGATTATGTACAGACAATGCTTTAAAGAAGTGAAGCAATGTGGAAGTCTAATTGTAATGACCAGAACTGTGTAGAAATGATAGCTAACTATGAGAAATGAAGCTTGATTTTACTAGTTATATGTGGCTGAAAAGTAAGTGAAACTGCAGTCATTTTTACTGCAAGCCTCTTAAATAATTAAAAAAAAACCAAACACCACACGACCACCAAACCCTGTGCACTACAAAGACAGGCTGTATAATTTTAATGATCTTTCTTTTATTTCTTTTAGCATCTTTCCACAGTCAGAGTACATAAAAGCTGGAACAGGCTGGAGAAGTAAGGATCTCCAAATGCTTTCCCTTAACATTCTAGGGCTGATGTAGATACTATACCTGCAAATTAAAACAGTTGTCTCTTCCATAGGTTGCTTTGCTGTTTCTGGCAGGTCACCTCAGAGTCTGTGTTGCAGGATGTTACCTGATTAGTGTAGCAGAGGCCCCACTGCTAACTCCATGCCAGCCCACGGAATGCTCTGTATCATCATTTAGAACACATTTTTGCAAAGTATAATCAAAGCAAGGGTTTTAGAGCAATATGATTCTGCTTTTGACAATACTTGGGAGGCATTTGCAGCAAAACCTGTTGCGTTGCTGCTTTATTTTACTGAAACTAAACCCAAGGACTACTAGCAGAGTTGCTGTTGTACCTTTTAAAAGAGCTGTAACAGGTTGAGGCTGGATGCTGCCAGTTCTGCTGCTGACACCCTGCACCTTGTGACTCCGAGTGGCAGCAGTTTTCTCCCCCATTGAATTTGACTTGGGGTGGTTTGACCCCAGGAGCAGCAGAACAAGCAGGAACTGCTGCCAGGGTTTGTAGCATGTGATAGAAAATAGAAGATTCATCTTGGCACTGGAAAAAAATTGTGGAACTATTATCTCCTGCCAAAGCCCCATAGGGTGGCTTCTTATTCTTGCATTAGTGTGAAAAAGTAAATGAAACATCCTTTTCGCCTACATAGTATCAGTCATTTTATAACTGCTTGTTTAATGTCTTTTCAAAAATATCACTGATCCCAATTCTTTTATTACCTGGTCATACCTATTATGTTCCTTTTAGATGAATATGAATGAGTACAATGAGTACCTACCACTTCTTCCTGCAGCATTATACTTGTTTCCCACCTCCTGCTATTATAATCTAGTATCTTATTTACCTAGCTGCATACACAACAGATGTCCTTAGTGATGACTTGATCTTTCCTTCTAAATCTGTGTGCAGGATATGTCAAATTGTATTTTTAAATATAGATTATCTTGTACTTTCCCATATTGAATTTCATGTTGCTTAGTTACCTAATTTTCTAGTTTTAGGTTATTGTTTTATTTTTTCTTCCTTTTTCTTGCTTTATATTCCTCTCTCATCTTGATTGACCTAAATAATCCTCTATTATCAGCAGATTTTTCTATCCTATGCTTTACATTTTGTTTTGGTGTTTTTTTGGTTGGTTTTTTTGTTGGTTTTTTTTTTTTTTTTTACAGGTCACCAGCAGAATAGAATATCAAACACTGCCAGCTCTAGCTCTGGTCTTTGGAGCTCATAGCTGTGTCTCCTTTTTTCTGTAGTAATTCCTCCTTTGTTTCTATCCTCTATCCATGACTAGAGTTTCTTACACATCACGTTACTAAATCTTCTTAAGCAGTTAATTACATGTGTCCAATCCTTCAGTGTACACTGTGAAATTGAGATTCACATTTACATTCTCACATCCTTTACTCGTATTTACTGGTAAGGTTTCCTGGAGGTCATGCCTACTAGCCCAAATAATGCAGCTCGCCTTTCAGGTTCTGAAACCCTTTGCCTGCTGGCAAGTAGCTATCTGTGCAGCTGGTCACAGGAGCATCAGCATGTCTGTTTGGGCATGGACTTCTCTTATGGCTTTAATGATTCTTATGTATTCACACAGTTCTTATGTATTTTTTGTTAAAACATTAACAAACTCAGGTTACCCTGGAGCAGAGCAGCCACAGCTATTGCTATGCATAATGTTGCCCATCTCCAGTCTTCTGGAGCTTTGCAGATGTGTAGTTCCACCCTCACTGCCACTGGAGAACTTGCCTGGCTGTGATGGCAGCAGTGGGCAGGGACACAGACCCCAGCAGGCAGCACTTCTTGTGCCCTCAGGCACCCTGCCTGGCCTCTCCCTGGCAGGATCCACTGTCTCCACTCCCAGCACTGGCTGCTCCCTGCTGTTAAGAGCAATGATCAGCTAGAAAGTCAGAAGCCAGATGGACACATCACATCCTCTTAGCTAAAGATCAGCGCAGTGCAACCCATGTGAGAAGGAACTTCCTCTGAAGGAGTAAGTGCAGAAGGCTAAAAGATTGGAAAATCTTAAATTCCAATTCCAGATTATCCAGATGCCACACTAAAGAAATAGTAGGAAAGAGCTCCTATAGCCTTTTCCCATCTGTAAACAGAGATGTTTGTGAAGGTGTTTCCCCGGTTCTTCTACATAGCAGAAAACAAGGCTAGCAGTTTTCACAGTCCTCTGAACAAGTCTTGGAGAGGGTGACATCTGCATGGGAGGAGGTTCTCCCAAGGTAAGACATGAGCAGGCACTGCTGCCAGGAGATGCCATTCAGGCTTGGCCACAGAAGTGAATGTCAGCAAGTAAATTCTAGCAACCCAATAGAGAGTACGAGCAGAAGCAGCTGCAGAGGTTCCCCCTTTTACCTTTCTTTTTTTTTACATTTATGTATCCTGAAATTGCCCCAGTTTTGTCCCTTAGCAGAACCAGCAAACTGACCTGAACTTCAAGCTAATATTTGTGCCAGTGTGCTACCCAGGAGTGCTTTGTCCTTCAATCTCACAGCTGGTGAGCAGCAAAGATCAGGAAGCTTTCAAAGCTTCTGTTCGGTTTTAGTCAAGTCACATGGAATTCTTTTGAGGGCAGTTATGCAGTTGCTGTTGTGGTAGGGGGTTTTGTGTTTTTTGGTTTTTTTTTTTTTAAGGATTTGTATATTGGTCCCTGGGTGTCTTTTGTAGGCAGGTAGAGGCCACGTGGTACTGTTGGAGATTTAATCCTCTGTGTATGTTTGTCATTCTTGGTCCTGGTAGCAGGAGGTTCTGTAACACGGTATAACTTTTATTAACTTTCTCATCACATACACACACACGGGTTGGATGGTCTTCTTCCCGAGTTGTTCATTCTGATTAGTTTTACAGGTCAAAACACTACCCACTTGTCTTCATATTCTATGTAAGGCTTATTACGTTTAGTGTAGTGTTAGGAGAGTCAATTTATTTTATGCTTGTTAGTAAGTGAAATTCTACCTTGAATATGATAATGTACACAGACTGAATGTGGTTTTCCATGGAAGGCAGCCTGCCTTCTGGTTGTTAGTCTTGCTTAAAAAAAGGTTATAGAACTCTTGTATTGAAAACAAGATTTTTCCAGAGGAATGGATCCTTTGACTTCAAATGTCAGGTTGAAACAAGCCTTACCCTTTTATTTCCCTTAAAAGCCTGAAATATTTCAGAAAGGGTCTGGTTTTGCCATGGTGCAGGGAAGTCTTAAACCGTCTTACCAATCTGTTCTGCAAAACTACGGAGAAATGGATATCTGCATGCCAAGCGAATTGACTAGAAAGATTGATGCAGCATCTCAAATCAAATCAGCTTTAAAAAATCAGATTATGGCTTAAAAACTCTCAGCCACGTACATCTGGTTAATGCACAGCCACTTACTATACAGAAATCACCTTGACAAGGTCAGCAGCAGTGAAACACCACTGCATCTGTGTATTGTCAGCGTGGCAGTGACTCAATTATCGGCCTAACAGACAAGGGTTTGTTCCATGTCACAGCAGTGTTTCTCACTCTGCAGTACTTGCTTTCCTATGTGCCTTCAGTGTTTTCCTTCCTACTTGTTGTTTTGCCTCCCCTTTGAGAAACATGAGCTTTGTTACTGCAAGGTTCGCTAGTATTTCTGTTCAATTATTTGGGAGGGCATTTTGCTTTTTGGCTTTTATTCAGTCATTTTCCAGGGGGTGGGCTGTTCTTGTTTTAAAATCTTTTTTTAAAAAGGATCTTTTCTTTGTAGTTGGAAATATCTACTTAACCAAGTAAAACTGGAGTATTTCTCCCTTCCTATGTAAATGCTGACTGCTTCAATATTTACTACAGATGCATTGGTTCATGACTTCATAGCACAAGTGTCAACAAGGTCCATCTCTATGGACCTTGGTGCCTGGGTCAGGCTGTGATTTGCACACATCCGAGTGCAGCTCTCCAAGCTGACAGCCTAGTTACTGAACAGTGGTGAATCAGAATAGACCCTATATGTACCAGAAGCAAAAGAGAACAAAAAAAAAAAAAAAAAAAAAGAGGTTAATTTGTTTGTATTTGGTACAACCATGGCTAAATATGATTTTGCTTTCACATCTAAAATTTTTTCAAGGTCGCAATATTTCTCAGTCATCTGGAAAAACAAACTAATCTTGCTATTATAAGAACTAAATATTATACTTAAAACTTCAAAGCTGCTGTCCTTGTTTTCCTTGACTACCATTCTGTTTTATCCTGACATCTCCACTGCTCTTGTCCTGGGGGTGAGGGGAGGCCCCTGTGACTTGTGTCCACGTGTGGCTCAGGGGTGTCATCCCTCTGGCCTTGGAAACTAGAAGAGATTCCTGGAAAAAGAGAGCAACCTTGGTATGGCTGGCTCCAGTAAATCATCCTGTTTCTAGCTTGTTGCTCTCTAGCATTTATGCTGATACACCTGTCTCATTCTTGTGCCTCTCCATGGCACAAAGAGGCCCAGGTACAAAGGAGGACCAGCAGGTGTTCCCAGGAGCTGCCCAGCCTCTGGGCAAGGCCACCTGGCCACGGCCCCGCTGCTGCCCGCTCCTGCCCAGGGGGAGCTGCCGGGGGTGGCCCATCTCCTTGCTGGCACCTCCTCCTCTCCATCGTTTCACGCCACTAAGTGTTTAGTCCATCTCTGGAGAGAGAGTATTTTGCTTTTAAATTGAAGCTCTGGAGAAGTGGCTTTTAGGCACTTATTTTTGACTTCCAAGAACCGTTACAGCAGACAGAAAGTTTCCTGCTGACCGGGGTGAACTTGCTCCAGCATCTCATTTGTCACCCAGCAGGACAGATGGGAAGAGCCTGGTTTCAATGGGCCATGGAGGAGGCTGCAAGGAGGTACGGCTGTTCCCAACTTGCATCGTTCTTTTCTAATGTCCCTGTTCCTTGCAGAGATACATTTGTTCTGAAGTTTTATTGGAGCTCTGGTATGAAGTTGGCTAGCAATATTTTTCTTTTTTTTTTTTTTCAAATCCTTTTCTGCTTGCTAAATATTTCTGTATTTTTCTCTTAACAAGTATTCAGTGCATAACTTAAAATGTGCAATATCAATGAGCTGGTTATTTTGATTTCTTCTTTCTTCATGATATTAGCTGTGAAGACACTGCTGACATGCTGATTATTGGGTGAATCGTGAAATCTGTGAAAACTTTCAAAATAATTAGATATGCAGCAGTTTGTATTAAACAGTGGTCTGGTGTCCCTTAGAGTACTAGTGGTAAATTCAGTAGCTTTTCTTATGGGGGGCGGGGGGGAGAAAGAAAAAAAAATTTGTTGTTTTGTAGCCAGGTGTATTGGCTACATAATCTCCAGAGCAAGATTTACAAACAAGTGAAGGTTTGTTTCTTTTTCTTCATGTCTCCATTGGTAATCTTTAACAGAATTTGCCCAGAACACACAGGTGAGAGACAGAGGTGTGGTGGAGGGAAACCTTGTCTGGTTGAGCTGCTGACCTGGGGCGTTTGAGAGTTGTTTCCAGCTGTCATCAAACCTCTGCCTGACTTCTGGGGTGACACCTGGCCTGTCCCATGCCAAGGCTATTTCCAGTGTGACCCAAGCTATTCACATAACTTCATACTCAGTAAATGCTCCAGCTGTGGCTGCCGCAGGGCCATGGGAAGCCCCAGTTCTACAGGGGAACAGTGATTAGCTGCTGTTGCTGAAGTTCGTGCTACTCCAGCTTAGAACTGCTGTTCTGACTTGTGAAACCTTGGCTTTTCAACTAAACCTGGCAGTAGTAACACTCTTGTTTTGTCTTTTGTATCTGTGTATAACTTAGACATCTTAGGTGTGTGTGTCTGTAGCTCTTTCCTTTAAGATAAAATCTTATGCTGTTGTCTCATCTCCCAATTTGTTATAAGAGACTGTACAAGTACATGAACAAACACCAATAATTAAAAAGCACTGCTTTCACTGAATCCTGTAGAGCTCTGACATATTGAATTGCCAGCTTCCTTCAAGAAGGAATATAAGGCTGAATTAATAACCCCCAAAGCACAGAATAATTTCCAGAACCGTTTTTTATTTCCCTTCCATATGCTACGATGTTATAATGTGATAGAAAACTGTGTACCTAAAATAATTCCAGCTAATTGCGTGACAATACATATAAGTAGCTGTTATGTTTATTGTGGTTGTCCCACCCTAGTTCCAGTTATCACACAGAGTATTCACTTAATGTTCACTTCAAATGTTAAGAAACCCCATTGTGTGATGCTGAGCACTAAATCTTAAGTGATGGTATGTGAGATTTGAACAGCTTCTCTTTTCTGAGCTCGTTTGTCATCTCTAAGCTGGGTATCTCTCTCATCTTTATCTTCCCTAGCAGTGTTCTTGCCAGAAGCCTGCATGGTGTGAAAAGAATGTTTTCTTTCTGGTTACTATAATGCAGAAGAGCTCCCTTTCACCAGAATTCACCTAAAGCTCTTTTGGTCTTTCCCAGGGACCATCTTCCCATCTGAGATCATGCTGGAGGGCTTATGCTTGATTCCATGAGATTTTGGACCTCCAGCTCCCGGCGGCACTGCCCTCATTAAGCAGATGTTTGTGGGAGAGGAATGGTGTTAAACCCCAGTGCTGTCACCTTCGGTGAGTACTGCAGCCCACTCCCCTAAAGCATCATCACAATAAATCTTCAACAAAACCATTAGTTTGATCATAGTTTTGCTTTCTTTCTATGGGCCAAAGGATGTGCTCACTATTAAATAAATGGGCAGAGAAGGAGAGAAATTAGGGAGTTGGAGTCTCAGCAACTGTCAGGAGAAAGTTATTTAAACAAGTGTATTTAGTAATGAAAAAACAGATTTGAAATAACCTGATCCTCAGGTTTTTTTCAGGCTGAAGGAGCAGCTTTTCATTAGAGCTTGAGGGGAATCTAACAACTTGCAACTGTTTTCATTTAGGAGATTTTAACTTTCCATTCAAATTCTTGTCTGTTGCTGTTGGAGGTAAGTTTTCATCTTGGTTTAGAACTGGGCACACATCTACTGAGAAATAAAATAAACTGTCAAATAGAAATATTTTGGTGGGATAAACATGGTCAGCCTAAAGAAAGTTTCTTCCTCCCATCAGTGTCTTTCCACACTGCCTGGTTCCTCAAAGCTGAGTTTGATGAGGATGAGTCATTCTGGAAATTAGTCTTAATTCTGTAATGTAAAATGCAGTGTTTTTGTTGCCACAGTAGAGTCTGTAATTTTCAAGCTCGTTTATAAATTGAAAAAATCCAAGAACTGAAACTCTTTTATAACAGCATTGCAGTTAAATACTGCCTTTTCCACCCTCAAATCCAGCTGTGTTGCATATTCATGCAGAAGAGGGTTGGAGAGTTAGTGTTAAATAGTTATTTAGGGATGTTAATAACATGCTTAAAATGTTTCCATAAAGTGCTTTTGGATCATAGGATGCCATCTGTGTTACAGTTGATTGTAGTTAATTATACAGGCATGAATTCCTTGGGAAAATGGATGGCATTATTCAAACAGTTTGTTTGTGATCAAAATAATGGAATGACACAATATTAAGCTGACAGAATTAAGTCTGAAATGCATTCCTCTCTAATAATCCTCCACAAATCAGTGGAATTATTCTGAGTTGCTCCAGTTTAACTGAGAATTTGGATAGGTATACCATTGTAATATGACTGCAACAACTCCAGTGGATTTTTGTGCCTTAAATGTTATGGAGCATCTGAGGAAAAAGAAAAATTAGCTTCCTACATAAGAGCCACTGTTTCTAATTAATTATTTCACTTTCTGCAATTTACTCTAAGAGATGTAAAAATTAAATGGGTGGCGTGCTTTAAAATATACATGTTGAGATTTAGCAGCAATTATGTCTTCCAGTACTGAAATTCTATTAATAATTTCTGGTTTACTATAGAACATTAACTGTTCACATCATTGACACCCAGCTATGTTTTGCATTTTAAAAAACCCCACAAACTGCGTAAAACTTATGAAAAATCAATGGATGGGATTTAATATGTGTGTGTGTGTGATGCAAACAGGTAACTATACATACACACATGGTAAATCTGCAAATAGTAATCTGTGTAAACTATGTATGTGTAGTTTAAAAGGTGCTAGAATATGCCTGGGGTTTGTAAACATGGTCCACCCATCAAAGAGTTAAAACCAACTAGGGTTGAAGGATTAATCTTTGAGGAAAAATTCAGGTCAGTCAGGATTTGACATGTGTCTGTTAAAGCTGTTGATGGAATTGATCTAATCCTAAGCAAAACTTTTACTAGACTTCCATCTGCAGAGACTCATTATTGTATGTTGGGGGAGGAAGTGCTTATAATTTTTAATTTAAATCAGATATTATTTCATCAAAGGTAAGTTTGAGAACTTATTTTGCACTGGGAAACATTTGGTTGTTTTTTTCCCTTATGGAAACTGAGATTTGCTCTAACTCAGCCAACTGCTGAGTTAATATGCTGAGCATATTAACGCTGCAATATGGGGAGTCCATGAGGGATTTTCTAAGCATATGGTGTGTGCATGGTAGTTCTATTTAGAGTGGAAATCTTCAAGACAAGACACTATTTTCCCGTGAGCGTGGCACTGGATTAAAAGCAAGGCCCTAAATACAAGCCTTTCGTGTCCTGAACAAGTGCCCTGTGTACCCAAGCTTTGCTTTTATGCCTATGTCTTCTGCTAGTTTTGAGCAACCAGCACATGATGTGATTACATTGGTGGAGCACTTTGGCTTAGCATGAAATACCTTCTCAGAGGAATATTCATTTTCTTCCATTCAGATCCTTAGACTGTTGATATGCTAAAATAAAGATTGAGATACTCAAGAAGAGCCTCCCCATATGAGGAAGTAGGAACTCAGCCATAGACAACATTACGTTTTCTTTCTATTACAATATTTTGAGATGCACCAGAGACTTGAAAAGGTTTGTCCAAACAAATTAATTATAAAAAAGTCTCAAAAATAGAAGACAACAGTATTCACAAGGCTGTGTCATACATTTGAAATTTTCATTATCTGTAAGAATAGTGTTTTGCTTAAGCTGTTTTACTGAAAATATTGGTACTCTAGGTAGGGATTTATTCATTTATTTTTAAGTGCAGTGAAACATTGATTTCAGAAACTGTCTAGAAAACACATTTGCCAATTAGCCTTGATGTCTGAATTGCAAGTCAGGAGATAAAAAGAATGATGAGCCCCACTAAAGGCAGCTTATGATGCATTATTAATGCTGTTTTTAATATCAAACATGCCAGGAATCATATGCATAATATATTCTCCAAGAATGAAAAATATGAAGACCTTTCTGTTCTGTTAAGATGATGTGTCTTACAGATACACCCCTCTACATAACTCATTGCAAAAATACAAAAAACCCAAAAACAAACAACAAAAAACCCAAAGGCAACATAACTGGTTTTATAGGGAACACCTTCTCTGCCCACTGCTGCCTGGCACTACAGTGGTGCTGCCCCTGAGCTGGTCCATCAGCTGTAAGGAGTGGGCTTTCTGAGGGTCTGCACTCAGTTTTGGCACCTCAGCGTTAGCCTCCTGCCCTTAGTGCATGTCAGGCAGCTGTCGGAGCAGAGCGCTGAGCAACCAGGCAATGGCAGGTTTGTGTTCCATCACCAGCATGATAAACCATCCCTTTGCTGTGTTCTGTATCAGCACAATGATGTTTGCTTGGAAACATTTTTGTGGAAAGTTTTTGTTTTGTTATTTGTTTTTGTTTTGTTGGGGGTTTTTTTGTTTTGTGTTTTTTTTTTCTCACAGTATTTGGGAGAAATATTCTTTTAAGACTGGCATTTGTCCACCAGTCCCCAGATGGCTTTTCTGTGCGCAGGCATGCCCCAGCAGACACCGCTGTCTCTGTGTTACAAGACCAGCACTTTTATTAATACAAGTAACTACTTTCATAGTTCCTAACAATGATGCTTGTCCCATCGCATACACAGAAGCTCTTGGTTGTCACCAGAGTGCCTTACACTCTGCAGTCTGATTTCCCATTAATATCCCTGGGAATAACAACCCAGCATATCCCAGTTGGACCGATGACTTCAAACTCTGTAAATCCCTTTGTGGTCTGCAGGACAATGAATACAGGACAGGACCTCTGCGTGTGTCACCAGTTCTTGAAAACAAAACCGTTGCTTTTGGGTTTTTCCCTAAAATCCATAGAGCAGCCTGGCTGTTTAAGGAAATTGTGGTCAGGAGCCCTGGCCCACAGTGATTCTGCAGTTATTTCCCCAGGTGGGCTGCTGCATACCTGCAGCTGGAGGCATGTCTGTGGCGGGGAGAAGGGAGCTGGGATTCCCTTCTCTCTAGCTGGTGCCCATCCTTAGTGGTATTTTCCTTGTCCTTGATGCCCAGCTCTGACAGAGGTGTGCCATTTGAGGAGCAGGAAGCCACAGCACTCTGTGTTGTGCAGGGATGCCAGGGGAGAACGGGCTCCTGTGCCCCCATGTCCCCTTGCACAGTGTCGTACCCCCAAACCAGAAACTAATGCTGCCTGGTAGGAGCCAGGCAGGGGGACACAGGCAAAGCCCTCAGTGCAGAGGGCTGAGACCTCCCGAGGAAAGGCAGAGCAGCAGAGGAGTTATCTCACCAGAAGCGGTCTGCTTCCAGGGACTAAATCACTTGGTCGTGTGTCAGACCACAAGTGAGTGAGTACCTGCCTGCTACCTGCCTTTCTGTTGTTTATACTTCCTGCAGCTTCCTTCAGTGTGGAAGAAGATAGTGCTAAGTGAATGGTGCACATAATGTGTTTACTGAAACTTTTATTCTGACATGAAGTCTGTTGTAAATTCCAATGATGGTTGCTTTTTGCTGGTTTTGCCTTCAAAATCACTGTGCTTGCAGGTGAACAGCAGTCGATTATATTTCTTGGTTTACTAGAGATAAATCAACCTGGTCAATAATAATATATGCTGCTCACACTGCATTTTAATCTTTCTGTACTCAGAAGTTCAAGAGCCTGCAGGCTTCATTAGTCTGTTTTCATAATGTCTTTGAAACCAGTGGAGTTTCATGAATGCAGATTATCTAAAGACATTTAGACATACTAATCATTCATTAATTTGCATAGAATGAAGTACAATTTTAAACCATTAAAGTGAGCACTGTAAGTAACCATTACAGTTAAACCATTGAAGCGAGCATTTGGGGAACGCTGATACTCCTAGGTCCTACACTGACTTTTCTTTCCTGCCCAGGGAAGGACAGGGTTGCATCCGTAAGCCCAGAGGCATTTGGTCTTGCTTCTGCTGTGAGGTAAAGTAGGAGCCTCCTGGGCCTCCACAGGGACCCCAGTGAGGACAGGGCAGGGCAGGCAGCTCCTTTTCCATCATTCTTGAGTGTGTGCCTTTTCCAGCTCAGGAGGGATGTGCAGGACATCTCTGCTTGCTGGGGCAGCTGCCAGCAGGGCCTGACCTTTGATGCATCCAGAAACAAATCCAGTCATAGCATCACTGCTGGGAGCTGCCGCTTCTTGACCAGCACTTACATCCCCGCTGGCTTCTGAATGCATGTGGGAAGACTGCCACAACCACCACTTCCACAGGCTCCTTCCCACTCCGTATGAGCAAATACAATGAACGTAGCCCTTTCTTAGCATGAAAAAGGAGAAACGTACCCCGTTCTCGCAGGTCTTCCTCTAAGAAACCTTCCCAGTTCCCACCCCAGGTTTTTGTGCAGGGAAGCATGGTGTGCAGAACAGTTTTCTGTTGTTCTGCAGGTCTCATTGCTGTTACCATTCGTGCAGACAGACCAAGGCTGATCAAATTCCTATTATCTGGATCTCTTAATCCTTGGATGTTATTCATGGCTACATTCAAATTTTATCATTATGTCCCTTTTCATCCTTAAGATTTAATTGAAAGGATCCTCAGCTAATTTCTGTGTAGTCCTTTTTGAAGCAGGCTTATTACTCTAAATACTGGCAAGGGAACTGATTTTTCTTTGGGAAAATCTCATTAAGGCTTCAGCATTCCAGTCTGGAAGATGTTTCCAATGTCAGCCCCTTCGCCCACACTGCACCGATGGGAGCCTGTGGGATCTGAAAGTCAGTTCCTTCCCCTTTGTCACCTGAAACTTACTGTGGGACATGTAGGCATGAGCCACAACTGAGCTTGCAGAGGAGCAAGTCTCCTGGCATTGGTTTCAGGGCATGAATGCCAGCTGCAGGCAGTGACTTTGGCTAGTAAAGCCTCAGCAAATCTTGGCTGAGGGTGGGCAACCGCAGCCTCCAGCTTATGGCACTTGTGCTACTCTCATGGCACCTTGCTTGATAATATTTCAGATCTTTAAAAGTTTTGGGGACCTGCTCAAAGCAAACATTGCAGTACAAGCTTTTCTTTCTTGAAATAAACTAACCAATTGTAAATTTTACTTTTTAGTAGAGAAAAAGCAGATCTAGGCAGATGGTTGTCATGAAACACGTTAACTCATACAATTAAACCTTTTAATTGTTTGTATATGTGTGTGTATATAAAACCTGTTGTAAACAAAATTTTAACAAAAGTTAAACACTGAAAATATGAGGACACATGGTGCTACAAATTGTCCTCAGCCAGAATTCCCAGCAAGCAAACTGTGGTTAGCAGCTGTCAGGTCCCTGGTGCTACAGGGAGGGTCCCGGAATGGTGCTCCTCTCTGCATGATGCTCCCGAGGCGTTCACTGAGACAATACCAGCACGTGGTAGCAAAACAATTGATCTTCTGCTGCTTAGATTCCCTGGGCAGTGTGTGCCCAGGGTCTCTGGCTACTCTGTGTTGTTACTACGCACTGTATCCCAGAAAATCTGCTGCAGGGCTTGCGCTAATAACCTCTAATAACATCTCTGTCTTTCAGTTTACTTGAATTGGTTCCTTAGTTTTATTTTCTGTAAGCAAACAAACAAAAATTCTTGTAGCCCTTGTCTGTCAAAAATAATCCTTCTGACTGAAAATATTCTTACAAAACCCTGTATTGCTCAAATTATTATTTGCCTGACATTCAAATGTAAGCAGATAAAAGCTTTTGTTATGCTGCTTCTCATTTCCTCAGGTTGTGAAATAACCTGCCATCACCTACTGCATCTATCATTATAACATATCATTTAGGAAAATAACTGTAATATGCACAAATGCTTCTTTCATCAAAGTAGGTGGAATTCAGTGCCTGTGGCTATAGGCTGCCCCATTTTTTTACCTATGAAGAAGGTTTTTTTAAGACCTCCATTGTAGATCACTGATGTATCGTGTCTTCTTACACAAAGAAGCAAGAGTCTTAAATGGAAAGAACATCTGCTCCTGCTTTAGGTTTTGCAGGCAGTATCCGTAAAATCTCATTTGTTTCTATTTCTTTGACCAACCAAACATATTTCTTTTTATAGAAACTTCCAAGGCTACAAAGTCAAACATTAGACTGAAACAACAGAATTAAAACAGTTTGTAGTACCTTATTTTAATCAACTAATATCAGGAACTTCATTTCCACCCCCTGCTTGTTTCTCCATGTCTCAGCCTCCCCACTCTCACTCCACCCCAGTGCAGATTTGCAGTGACTGCTTGTCATGCTTGATTTCCCTGGCTTTCAGCATCTTTGCCCAGTTACTCCCAAACTCCAGCCACTTTTCCCGGATGCTCTCAGCTCTCTCTTGGCTCATATCCCATTTATATATCCCCCTCGGCAGCTGCCTCCCTCTGCTCTTTTCTCCCTAATGGATGTGGATTTTTGCTCTTAGAATTCAAATCAGGCTGTTTCGTTACTATTATTATCGGTAGCAGTATTACACTCTTATTTTACTGGTATTACTATATTGTTATTTACTATTGTTATTTTATTATTACAGCTGCCTTGAACTGTTAAGCTTCTTTACTCGTGCTTGGACAGGGAATAGTGCTGCTCTGTTGTGGTTTTGACTATGAGTCATGATGCATAAACCAATGCATCGAAGGTCATCATCAGAAAAGATTGTTATCCACATTAACAAGGTTGGAAATGTTTTTCCAAATTTGAGCTTTTTTCTGTATTTCTGTGCTACAACTTAAACAGATCTTTGAAACAAGGGTTTACTTCAAACTAGAAATGTAGTAAGTCAAAACCAAATCCCAGTTGTTTTTTTTTTTTAACTGAGAAATAAATGTAATCTGTTCAGGATAGAGTTTTATTAAGCAAGTCAGAGTTTTCCAGTGAAACACTTTTTCATTAGATTTTACATTCTTCTGTAAATTTACATGTTGTTGTTAAATTTCTGATCCATTCTGCTGTTTGCTCCGAAACAACAAAACTATGTTGTCCCCATCCTTGGGTCAGAAGTTGGCCCAAGTCTTGCCTGAGAACTTTGTTGGAAGACAGAGCCTTTATACCACTGGGCCTCATACCTCCTCTGTTACTGCAATTTTTAGGATCATCCAGTTCTCTGAATAGTATTTTGAATCCTTCTCTTCATGGATGGTATTTCCCCATTTTGTGTTACCATGAGCATGCATTTTTTGTATGAGCTTGTTAGCTGGTGCTCTAGGCATTTCATTCATTTCACTCCCATTATTTTATTTCATAAACTATTTTAAAATAAACCTTAACAGTGAGTCAGCTTTATCTACAGAAGCAGAGGCCACTGTTTCTTTACATGTGTGGCGTTTATCATTTAAATAGGAACGAACTGGGTTTTCAGAGTCATAGTCTATATCCACAGATCAAAAAAATGTACAGGATAATTATCAAGGAGCTTCTGCAGCAGCATAGGGATTCTTCTTCCCTAGTTCTCTGACAAAGTAATGATATAAGAGAAGATCCTTCAGAAAGTGTGGAAAATGTGAAAGAAAAAGAAACCTTGGGGAAACATCCATATTTTGGGAATAGAGCAGAAAGTACCTACGTTCCTCTGCTGCAGAGCTAAACAAAGCCTCCACAACACAGCATTTTGCCCAGAATTTCTTGCAATCTTCAGGTTTCTGTTAAATTAAACCTGTTCATGCTATCAATGAGCACTGAGTTAAATACTGATCAGAGGAAGAATTGACAGTAACCTGAATGTTCAGCACAGAGTGTTCAAGTGCATAATATTAATGGACTCTGTCTGCCTCAACAGCTCTAATAAATGAATCAAATGAAGGATAAACCGTGATGCTGTCAGTCAATCCACTTCTATGCAGAGAGCTCACATATCACAGGGATTTAACTTGATTTGATGAATAGGTTAATTATTTATTTTTACTTAGAGTTCTGATACGGTTTTCTGAACCATGGGATGGATGCAGCATAAAAATGGCATTAACAGATAAAAAATACCATCTTTCTCCCTACATTTATTTATCTTTGTCTCAGACTGCAAATTCTTTGGAGTGAGTTTGCATCTTGCTCTTATACTTCTTATGTCCGGCAGTTATACTAAGCTAGAATATGTTTTTTACAAGGATATGAATTTTCAATAACTCTTTCCTTAATAGTATTGATTATAAAGGACCTTTGAGTTTCATTGACAATATGATTTTCTAAATTTGGCACAGTCTCTGCAGACCTTAATGCTTACCCATTCCAGAATGCTGCTGTTTATTCTGGGCCAAAGTCTCTGTTGGAGAATTTTGAAGTAAAAATCAAAAATGCACATAGCTTTTATCACTGTACTTAATATTGTATGTTTTGTTGACAAATCCGAAGTTATCACTATAAATTGTGTATATTGTATAATTTATGAATGGGATTAATGGGTAGGCATAGGGTGCAAACTATATCAATATATGAATTCTGGGAAGCTGGGTACACATTTGCCCAGTTCTCCACTGTTTAATAGGATGAACTTGCCTGTCTCGGTTTCATTTGCTTAGATTTGATGCAAAACCTCTTAGTGTGAATAAAACTCCTACACTGTTAGCAGACTTATATAAACCTATATAGATCTGAATTGCTGTTTTGATGATACACTGCACACTCCTGTATAGAAAACTTATGTTGCCTTTGGGTAATCTCTGCTTGCTTCTGTAGTTTCTTTTTTTAAAAAAAAAAAAACAAAACCAAACCCCAAACACTTTTATTATTTGCATCATGAATATCTGAAAAGGTTTTGTAGGAAACCAAACATTGTTTTTCTTAACACTTTGCTTTTTAAAGAACGTTAAGGTATCCTGCCTATACTGAGATTATAGCCATTGCTGTCTCCAAATCAGGATGGTGCCAGGGGCTGGTGCTTGGAAATCCCTCCTGAACATCCACATCATTCTGCACTGTGTGAATTCCAGTGCAAATGAAGTGACAGAAAACATTTATAGTTGGTGATCTAAATGTTTTGCTCTATACAGGTATAATACAAAATATTATTACACCGGAATGTGTCTAGCTCCAATTTAATCTGGGGAAGAGCCACTTTAGCTGGTTGACAGGTACCTCATGCCTTCTAGGAATGTCTTGCATCTCATGGTATGTTTGGTGGGTATTGCAGTGCCTCTGAGAGTGTTTATCTGATTTCCCTCCTTCCAGGCAAGTAAGAAAATGTAGTGGGACAGAGGCAAGGACGAGAAGCCCCAAACAAGTGCTGGGACAAGGGCCTCCAGGCAGGACTCCCCTCCCTGCCACGTGGCTTCACCATGTCCAAGAAGGGCACCAGCAGCCGAGGTAGGGGGGAGAAGCCAGACGCCTTGGCCGCCTTGCAGGCTGCCAA
This sequence comes from Microhierax caerulescens, assembly GCA_035590215.1. Lineage (NCBI taxonomy): Eukaryota > Metazoa > Chordata > Aves > Falconiformes > Falconidae > Microhierax > Microhierax caerulescens. The sequence continues at coordinate 53,074,691 of JAVJGJ010000062.1, forward strand.
CGAAGAGCTCAGGGCCAAGCTCACCGACATCCAGATAGAGCTCCAGCAAGAAAAGAGTAAGGTGTGCATCTTTTCTTCCTTCATCCATTAATTAAAATAAAGATAGTCTCTTGTTTCTGACTGCTAACCACTCTTTGCCCCACTCATAGCTGACTTGCACATGACTTTGACAAATCAGAGTGCATGACAGCTAGCCTTCTGTGGGAAGAGAGAGGCCAACCCCTTTACTGCAGATTTTATTGAAGACTTTTAAAGTTCTCCTTGTATCTACAACATGCGTATGGTACAAAAGAACTCTGAAGGCCTGGTTGCTTTGGTGGTGTGGCTCTCGGTGGGAAAGCTAAGCAGTGAGGATTGGCTGGCCCCTGGGTAGGCAGGACTCGGCTGCAGGCAGCACGTTTGCTCCCACCATTCAGGAAGAAGTTGGAAAACTGCATAGCTAAATGCCAGCAAAAGATCTGGAAAAACAAACAGCCGTTCAAAACAGATGGTATAATCGTAGCGGTGGGCTGAAAGCTGTCCATGTCCTCTGTTTCTCTCGCTACAACCTTTTCCAGTAAATATTTACCTGTTGTAAGGATGGCTATGTTGAGGGTTTTGAATACATTTTATGTTATTCGGAAATTCTCTTGGCTTGTTCTTCTGTTTCACATTTACACTAATTTCATTTGGGTTTTATGCTCAAAATCCTTCAAATTGGCTGCTTACGATTACCAGATGTATGATAATAGGCCTCATCTCTGCCTCCTGCTCTGACTGCCAAAGTTTAAGGAGCCACAGTTTCACCCTGAGCCTTCGGGAGAGCAGCGGCTGCCGCAGCCTGAGCCTCAGCTTTCAGTGCTTTCAGCCATACCCTTCAGGCCACTTCTCAGTGAGGGCATGAAAAATTTATTTGCTTTTGCCTAGTCCTGCAAATTAGTTTCTACTTATAAACTTTGTTTTTTTCAGTTCCAGAATGTTAATAAAGACAGGGATTACCGTGCAGGGACAGAATGACGTTGTGCATTTTTCCATTATTTGCATCTTTATTAGGCATTGTAGGCTATGAATCCGATTTTTGATGAAGCTTCTAAGGGTGGGTGGGTGCTTATATATATATATAAGTTGAACACCTATTAATCCTTCTGTTGTGAAGCAGCATTTGCAGTTTTAAGACAAAGGACCCTGTTTTCCTTCTCCCTGTTCTCCCCAGCCACTCCTCATCATGGCTTCTTTAGAGTGCATGGTATGGTTTTAAATTGAAATGTCATTTGACTCTTCTGTGGTCAGATACAGTTAGTTGTTTGTACCGAATAATTCATTCCTTAAAATCCATCTGATAAAATACAATTGTTTGCGCCTTCACAGTAGCTTGCACAGAGCTTTTTGTGTCTTGCATATGCATGTGTGCATAGTGTGGTTTGGATTTGTGTGCCTGAGAGTGCCAAAATAACAGCTCGGTGTCTGATCTCTCATGTATTCTCTTGAGAATGTGGTGAGAAAGCTTCTGCAGCTATCCAGCCAAAATATAATGGAATGACTCAGACTTACTCTGCAAGACACTGGCTAATTCCTAAATGTATGTTACTTTAAACATTAGTCTTTCTAGCACGTATTACACACACGTTAGCCATTTCTGAGCATACATTTCCTGTAGTGTTTGGCTATGGATGGTTAGTTCACCTGGGTTTTGTGCTTCTTGCATAACTTTATGATACTTATTTATATCGTGTTAACTCATGCTTTTTAGGGCATGGAACTGGGCAAATTAAAAAGTCCATAAGATTGCAAGAAATTATTATTTAATTATGAAAAAAGAATACGATGCCTAGACTTTCATCCTCAATATCCATAATTTGCAAAATTATGATACATTTTTGTTTCTCTTTTTCTAAATGTGCAGATTATTTCTGCTTATGCTGGCTTCTAGTGAAAGAAAGGTCTTTTCTACGAATTTGTCAGGGTTCTTTTTCTATATTCACAAGTTACTTTTTCCTTCAAAGAATTCTCAAAGTTCTCTGTAATGTCACTTTTTTTTCTTTACGTCCTCACAGTTTGGTCTTGCAGTGTTCTCATTTGTGAGGCGGGCTTAGGCATATTCTTAGCAAGGAAACCTGGTGGTTTCTGCTGAGGAAGAAAAATGCATCTTTACTGAACAGAATTGGCTGGAACACTTTTCCCAATAAACACTTCAGTAATTAAACACAATGTAGTGAATATCCACTTCTTAATTTTAACATTTAAATATGTGCACAGGCTGTTCTGTTAAACATTATAGTGCAGGAAAGACAGAGCAAACAGACACGCACCCGCTGCCTCTGAATAAACCTGCCCAAAGGAAAGGGTCAGCTATGCAAACACTGCAAAAGCTACTGCAAATACATGCTGGGAATAGCTTCTAGTGAGATACCTGCCCTTATGCACCAACCACTTCAATAAAAAGCTGAGGTGGGTCCTTTCTTCCCCTAAGACACATAATTCTCATTTGTAGCACAGAAAATCACTCATGACTGCCTGACAGCTCTGTTGGCTCTTCTGGTGTGTATACACACACATGACTCCCGAGCCAGGATGTACAGTCACCAGTGCAATGGACAGAATTACAGGCAGTGAGCTTTACGCTGGTGCCTAGCTAAGTGCGGTGCTTCATAGCAATCCCAAGCCAGAGGGCAGCTTGTATCTTAAGGCTCTTGGCCATTGCTGCTGTTGATCTTGATTATGTGGAGCTGCAGTGGCTGTATCGGTGACATGATGAACACTCGCTGGTACATCTGGAGTATTTGTGGTAGGTTTAAAATCACTTCTACAACCCCGAGTCCCCCTGACTGCGTTGCTGACTGTGTTGCTGACTGCGTTGCTGACTGGATTACTAAAGATCCCCACAGGTACCTGCTAGACCTCGAGTCCAGTCACCCTGTGACAGTGCGTTGAAAGTATTTGCCATAAATTATAGAAAACCTTTTCCCTGTGTAAATGTTTTACAGGGATTTGTAATGCCTGTGAAATTTGTATTTTCTTCACACAAAATGTGTCGAGAGGAAATTGCTCTTTTGTAAGTCTACAGCACGAAGGCTGTGTGGCAGAGCTCAGCAACCCTAGTTTTACCTGGATCCTCCTTTAAAAAGCAATGTTTAATATGCAATAAGGTATTAGGTTGTAAAGAACGAACAAAATGCCAGATGCGTAGGTCTTTGTCTGGTGATAGTAACTCATGAGGTTCGGCTTTCATTCTAAGGCACAGACACAAAAGATTAAGGTTAATACTATAAAGTGATCCATACCACTTTTAAATAATATTGTGATTTGTATTGATACTTTTGTTGATTGAAAATACTGTACTTTTTATTTATTTATTTTCTTTGTAGGTCAGCAAGTTGGAAAGAGAGAAAAATCAGGAAGTTAAGCAGATCAAGGAGCACGAACAGCATAAAAGTACAGTAGTGGTAACAGAGCTCAAAGTCAAACTTCATGAAGAGAAAATGAAGGAGCTCCAAGCTGTTCGAGAAGCACTTTTGAGACAACATGAAGCTGAACTACTTAGAGTAATAAAAATTAAAGATAATGAAATCCAGAGACTACAGACCCTTCTCAATGCTGTACGCGATGGGGCTCCTGACAAGGTGAAAACGGTGCTGCTTACGGAGGCAAAGGAGGAGGCCAAGAAAGGGTTTGAAGTCGAGAAAATAAAAATGCAGCAAGAAATTTCAGAGCTGAAGGGGGCTAAGAAACAGGTGGAAGAGGCTTTAACTATGGTCATCCAAGCTGACAAAATTAAAGCAGCGGAGATAAGGAGTGTATATCACCTGCATCAAGAGGAAATCAGCAGAATTAAGAGGGAGTGTGAGAGAGAAATTCGTAGATTGGTACGTGTTGCTGCCTGCATCTGTGTTTTTCCTAACACTTACGTTATTGATAGTAAGTAAACGAATGTTCAGTGCTGGACCCAAATGAATGGATAACGACAGGCATTCAAACTTCCAAAGCTTGCTTCAAATCTGTTTTATATTTACTAGTAGAGATGTCAAAATATTTTTTAATAACTATTAGGATGTTTTGTAAGGAACTTTTTTATCCATGTCAGTGCCTATTAACATTGTTCACATTTCAGATATCAGGAGCCCCTTGGGTCACTAACTGGTTTGGGCAATTCTACAAAACAGTTATGTTTCTTGGCCCATGCCTCTATTACCCCACCACTTCTTCCTTGCTGATCCACCTTGGTTCTTCCCTTTCCTTTGCTAGTTCCCATAAACATCCCATAATGAGCTTTACACAATCCCAAAATGCTCTTTCTTCTGCATCCCATAGTGAGTCCTATACCCTGTAGGCAATGACCCCCTTGGCTCTGCAGGGCGGTGAGGAAGGGGTTCCTCTCTGTGACCCACCTTGGCAGCCCTCCACCGGGACAGGCGCTGGTGCTCCTCCTTTGGTAGCCCCACAAGCAGTGGCTCAGCAGGCTCCCAGCTTCAGGAGGCCACTGGGGTTCCTCACCCGTCATTGCTCATCTGATCCTCACCGGATCTTTGTGTGTGCTGATCAGCCTCCAGCCACCAAACTGAACCATTTGGGTCTCAGTTGCAACTGTGAGTCTCGAAGGCGCTAGCTACGTGCTTACAGCTTTGGAGTACTCCTCCAGTGTGTTTGGAAACTTGTTGGAGAGGTTAAAATGGATCATGTTGTTTGTAAAACAGGAGAACTCCCTGCAGGAGGGAGCTCCCTCCAAATGGGATGTCTTTGCAGGAGAGGCTGGCAGGCCACCAACACTTTCTGGGTTTTAGGATGTTTTGTTCTCCGCTGCCATCTCAGACGCTTCTTGGGAGCACACAGCTGATCTGCAGGACTGTATCCCTTAACTGTTGTTTTTCCCATGGACATGGGAACAAATGTAACACCCATACTCTCATGATATATATTTTGGGTCTTATTCTCAGTATATAATTGATGTCACCATGTTTTTGTGTTTGCCATGCTTTCTTTAGCATTCAGTGTCTCAGTATAAACTCATTCATGCCTCTTCTAAGTCATTATCCCTTGACTACCACCTAAATCCTAAAAAAAAATAATTAAATGCACAATCAGTTTGCAGTCTGGCCCCAAGTCAGAGTATGGCAGCGTAGCCATGCTTCAGCGAATGCCTGGCAGAACCTCCCTACCGCAGGGCTGGTACAGCATCGCCTGTGTCCTCACAACCCAGTGACTGACAGTGACTGACACTCACTGTGCTGCTCCAGCACGCAGCCATTATTTTATTTAGCCACCCGTTCTCTCAGACTTGAGGATGTTAAGTTCCCATCCCCCTGATTATTTTTATGAAGAGGATATTAAAATAATTTATAGCCAACTGATCTATTGATACTGTTCCAATATCCTGCAGTGTAAGTCTTTCCTAAATGTACATTACTAGATGCATTGATTTAATACATCAGAATGAATGGATGGCTAATGTATATCCTAAATAAACCTGCTGCATTACATGAAAAGTCCACACTAATAGCCTCTAATTTAGAAGCTATAAAATAAATATTTTCTTAGTTATAAGGAATAGAATGATTTGATGTTATGTTTTCTAAATTGCCTTTGAAAATCAAACTTTTTTTTCATTCCTGCTTGAAAGAATCAGATTATCTAACTGTACTAATTAAATTACATGATGCCATCATTTTACCAAGCCCTGAGTGTTCCTGAATGGCTTTAAGTACTTTCAGCTCCATTGACTCGACCGTAATTGATTTCAATGGGAGCTGTTGGCTCCTGGCACCTTGCAGGGGAGGGCCCGGATGGTTCGGGGAGGGGGTGAAAGGCAGGTGCCACATCACATGATAAAAGCTCTCCTCTCTGTGAAAACGAGGCAATTCTCAAAACACTTAAACAATTACTGAAACCCAGTGCTTTTTGCCCCTTTTAAGATAGGGTCCATCAATAAAGTACAGTCATTGAGCCTCACTGGGTTTGCAGTGAGATGGAGAGGAACGCTGGACAGCCCACCCAGCGCAGCAGTGGCATGGCACCTTCAGGTACCTGCTGTGGCAGACATCCTGCACAGAGTTGTTGAAGGACTCACATGAGGATTTGAAAAGCTCTGTGATTCATGTACAATGCATTATTTAGTCATTTTAATCAAAGGGGGAAGTAACCTTGGAGTAAATTATAATTTCATCCCTAGAAAAATACTGCTTTTTTTTGTTCAGTCAGAATAGAGAAAGACAAGTTGTACTCATTCATGTTTAGCTTTGCAATGATGTGAAGACCTTTAAGTGAAGTAATTTCTTAAAGGTATTTATCTCCGATAGCTATAGTTTAGCATTTCCAAGTCAAGTATATCTATGGAGGCTTAGCTTATGGTAAATACTTCAATACATAGTCAGAGGGAGATTGTTTTTAAAAAGCTGAGCCAGTACTAACCCATTATTCTCCTTTCAAATTAAAAGTAGGTTTGGTTTGCTGTTGTTTGGTTGGTTTTTTTTGTAGGACAGACAAGAATACATTTGTTGTTGTCTCACTTTAGACATTTGGAAAAATTTTATCTGTCCTTTAAAGTAACAGATTCATGGAATAGTAGAAGTAATAGAATCATGGAATGGTTTAGGTCGGAAGAGACCTCTAAGATCACCCAGTTCCAACCCCCTGTTGCAGGCAGGGACACCTCCCACCAGACCAGGCTGGTGTGGTATGAAGATGCAGCATTATGCAAAAAGGAACTGAACAGCTATGAAATTTACTTTGTGCAAGTTGGAGTTTATTTTGGTCTTCAGCATCATCCTCTTTTGTCAGATTTTACAGAGGGAGATGCATGAAATAGATATATATGTGTGTGTGTGTATATACATATATATATATGTACTCAGGTTTTTAAAATAACCAGCTCTACTATGAGCCTCTTCAGTTTGTTGACTTACTACAACTTTGAATGAAGTTAAATTGTTGCATCAAGCCAAACCCAGTGCCAGTGCCTGAACTTTGTCCTGGCCGCGTTCCTGAGGGGAATTCCTGCCTTTCTACCCTTTTTCAGAAGAGACCTGGGCGAGGGCATAGCTGACTGCAGCCTGCCAAACCAGCTGCACCTGCCTGTGTGTTACACTCATCTCCAGCAGTAAAATTAAATCCAAAATACAACTGTGGTCAACAGAAGACTTCCAAATGCAACTGCAAGATGGGTCATCCCCAGCTTGCGCTGCCAGGCCAGGACATGTTTTCAGCAGACCAGAGCAAACAGGGGTCATATTTGCAAGTGGTAATTTTGGTAGTTTTACACTACAGGCCCGAAGAGACTTGCAGATTGTAACAGCTAACAAGGTGTAATTTCTCTTTAGAAACAGTTGCCACTTCATATTTACCAAATAAAAATTTCAGCTATTTATTCTAGTTATTTTTCAGATGCCAGGGTAACTACTCATGGATAAAGGGTAATTACTCGTTGGTGCTGATGGTTTTGGACTAATCCCATACAGCAGGGCTGATGCAGAGCATCCTGCAGTTCTGTGAACAGTGTAAGAAAGGAAAGAATGTGTTTTGCAAAAATATATGTTCAAATTATTCTGGCTTTGTGTTTTCTGTTTGCACATACAGTTTGTGCTGTTTGTGTCTGTGAAGTCTGAATGTGACGCTCTCCAGAGAAGTACAACTAACCCAGTTAAGCTGCCCCTGGCTCAGAAGCTTAGGAAATGTTAATATAAAAGAGGAAAGTCCCTTGCAGATGGTAACAAGTATGGCAATGACATAATTTAATTACATTCATGTGGTCTCCCACTAATAACAGCACACCCTGTGTTAGTATGTGAGACTTCCCTGAGATTATTTACTTAAATGTAGATAGGTCAAAAAGGAAAAGTGCTGAACAGCAATGGCCACTGCAGGCTCCCTTCCTCCTGTCTCGTTTTTAAGGGGACTAAAACAGAACTCAGAAAAACTGAAGCAGTTAAATTTGTTGGAGGACAGACAGTGCTTATTTGCAATTTAAGATAAAATTTAGTGGATGACTACTAAAAAATTTAATAACCTGCTCTAATACCTCATGTAAGACCATTGTACGCTGGGACCTTCGTGGAGGAGATCAGTCTTTTCATGATCACTCTGAACCCCGATGTTTACAGGCACTTCCTTGAGATTTCTCTGTTAGGCAGTGGTAAATTAGTGAAGAAGTCTGATTTAAAGGACAGTATCAGATTAAAAGTGTAGGAAGCTGACTTTTTAAGTATTCATTTTGTTGGTGACTGATTCAGTCTTTATTTTCTCCTTTATATTCCCTTACGTGGTGAAAAATTACCATATTTGGTATTATAAAGGTATCTCAGCAGTCACCCTATACTGAAAGGTAGACAAATTATTCAAACTGAATAATTCCTTCTTGCAAATGTGGATTTTTTTTTTTTTCATAATTTGTGGTTTGAACCTCATTTACAACAGTATTTATTCCAACTAAACCTGGACTACTGAAGAGTTTTGTCGTACAAATGCAATGTTGCTTCTGCATTTTGGAGGGTTCTAACCAAGAAGTCTACTCTTTTCTGTGCTGTCACTGCGTAGTTGTTGTGCTACAACACACCTGACATGGGGCTTGGGGCTCCTGTACGTCTGGAAGCACTTTGAAGCTGTTGGGACTGGTTGTGATGTTTCTGCTTCCAGCAGTGCAGGTCTGAGACACCACACACTTCACTTTATGTCATTTACCAGTGGCACTGAATTGTTATGCTGTGCTGAGCATGTCCTGAGCATGGGGAAAGGATGTGTATTTGAAGGCAGAGCAAAAAAGGAGAACGCAAAACAGGTCATGTGGGAAAAATCTTTGAATCTTTCTTTATGCACAGTTATTTCTCCCATCCAATGTACTTTACTCTTCTAGTATTGCATTCAATTCTGTTGTAATTTTTGTTACAAACTGTGTGCTATTATTCATTGAAAAATCTACTCTGATTAGTATTTTTTTCAATATATCTTAATATAAGTCCAGAAATACCTAGCAAATTGATATGAGTAGCTTTCCATAGAACACTACCAACTCCAAAAGGAACCAGTTTTCAGAAACAAAAGACTTTAGTTACCTAGCAAAGGACATTTTTTCATTATTTTTTGCCTGAATGGGCAGCAAATTACAATTTCACCTGCACCACTTAACCTTCCTGTGCTTAACAGCTTAACACCATATCTCCCTCCGCATCATTCCAATGATTCTAGTGGCATTCTGGTGCTTTGTAGGGTGGTAGCAAGGGTCCAAATGCTGCTGTCGGTATCAGTCGTTTCAGCTGGTGATGTTGCCAGCAAGGCAGCGGCAGTGCTTGTGTCCGTGTGCCTGTTCCCAGGGAAGCACTGGGAGCTGGTGTGATCCCGGCGGATCCATGCCGTCATCCCCACACCGCGGGCCGCTCTGCTAGAGGACCAGTTTACCATGTCACCAGCTCCCAGGTAGTAACTGACTGTGCGTAACAGTTGCTGTAGCATGCTAACTGTTTGGAAATAGGCATATTACATTTACTGGGTGGGTTATAAATACTTTCTGTCTGGTTAAGTATAACTTGGATTTAATCCATCTGAAATAGAATCATTCTTTGGCCAAAGTTGGAGCAGAACCACTCTGCAGAATTAAGATTTTGGTAATACATATTGCACGTGTCCTTGTTTAACTGAAAACAGATGATGTATCATCTCCTCTCATGTCTGACGATTTGGCAAGGTTATTGGAACAATGGTCATGCACTGCTGATAGTGATCACCTTTTGATGAGGATTAATTCTGGAAGAAGATGTGAAAGGAGTAGTTTCCTGGGTGATCCTGGCAGGTACCTCTGCATGGCCCATGAACCACAGCTATTGCTGTTCTGTGGGACAGCGGTGCTAGACTCTGCCCAACAGCTTCCAGGCACAGGTGATGGCTGGAAACCGGTTTCTTAAGGTTTTCTTAAGGATTTCTTAATTTCTTGATTGTTTCTTAAGGGTTTCCTAGTTGCTTCAGAAGAAGCAATGGGATAGCCACCACTTTTTTTCTAATGTCATCAAATGATGACACTTAAAACCCATGCAACCTGTGAGATGCAGGAAATTCAGAGACTAGAGTGGGTATTTTCACCTCACAGCTGAGTCAAGCTGAGCACGTGAGGCTACCAGAGCCCCCAGCATGCCAACCCCTCCTCTCCTGCACCAGGCCACAGACACAGAGTGAGCCAGTCCAGTAAGTTGCCTTGGCAGAAAATTAACCATGGATGTGAAATAGGACACTCTTCCTGTGGATCAACGTGATGAGCCAAGTTCTCCTATGGTATGACCTAGCACTGGCATAGGATTTGGGAAGGAGAGGCAGGCTGTGGGATCAGCTCTTCTGGTGGGGGGTTGCTCTTGCCCTATAGCTTTAATGCAATGAGAAATTATCTTCAGGAGGAGCTCATTGCAACTCCTCTAGTAGCAAAGTCGGCATGAAATGTTCTCAGCTTTCGTCTCCTCCCTCAATGATGAGAGAGATGCATCAGTTTGCAGCCCCATGCTGCCAAGAGGCTCAGGAAAATGGGCTGGGGTGTTCCTGGAAGCCGCAATGTGGATGTGGGATGTAGGAATGACAGAGATGCCTGTAAGGAGCATTTTGCTCTTCTAAAAACACGTCATGTACTTTGCAATATGCAGCTTATTATTGCAATATGCATAGTAATGTATATTATAATGTTACAGTAGTGTGAGAGGTGATGACACTTTGTATTTGTTTCTCATCTGAAATATGGAGAATTTTCCTTGGGAAAAAAAAAAAAAAGACATTTCAACTTGCTCCTGTATTGTATTGGCTGTCTTGCCATCATTTGCAGTGGTGGGAATCACTGCAGATTTGGTGCCTCAGCGTTGTGTGACAGCCTGACTTAAACGTGCAGTAGGAATATTAGTAGGTTTACAATGCCTCAGGTTAGGTACGTTAACTAGTCAGCAGTATCACGCTGCAGGTATGCTCCTGCCACCTCCCAAGCTGTCTGCAAAACAAAGCATAGCAGTTGATACAGTTGTGCAGTATCAGGACACTGACCAGAGTTATTCTTGTAGAGTATTTGGCAAAAGCTGGTGAACTTCATCTAGCTGGCTGCTGCTGAGTGGCATTATCACCAGGACGAAGAGGCAATTGCATTTATTTCTGGAGAGGGGAGGTGAAGGCGAGCGCCACAGCGTGCAGGACCTGCACCCTCTTCTGCCAGCCTGCGTGTGTACCCCGTCTCTCGGGGGGGGGGGGGGGGGG
>JAVJGJ010000062.1:53085971-53131933 GCA_035590215.1 Microhierax caerulescens
CCCCCCCCCCCCCCCCCCCCCCCGCCCCCCCCCGCGACATGCTGGAGGACGACCCCATCTCCTGTCATCGGCCATCAGCCTGGCTGGCTGGGGCCTGGCAGCTCAGCCCCCTCTGCTCCTGAGGCTCAGGACAGGTCTCCTCGCCTGTCCTAATTGCTGGCTGACATCGTGCCCATGGGGAAATGTGTTTGTTATGGAACAGCCCCAGCTGGACGGGGGCTTCTCGTTTGCATTTAAAGCCGCTGCCTGCGAGCAACTGGCTTTTGTCCAGTTTCAAAGGCAGATTTCTGGGGTGTGTAGCCATGCTCCTCACGGCATCTATGAATTTGCAAAGTGGCAAAGGCCCCAGGAACATGGCAAGGAGAAATTTCCCAACCAGGGAACCTACATGTTGGGTTTACAATCATGATGGAAATCATACATTTAGAAAGAAATGTGACTTAAAAGCAGCTGCATGTCAGACCGTGTTAGGTCTGGGTAGCACAAGGAGGGATTAATAAATTTAACTTTGTATGGGATTATGTTTGCATAATTAGCATCAGCTGTGCTCATGGGCTGCTTATTAATTAGCACTCCCACATCAATATTCATCCCACGTCGAGGCAGCCCGCTAGAATGAAAGCAGGAATACCCACAGCATGGCGCAGGGCATCCTCTCAGGTGGTTGGATGCTGTGCTCCTACGCACTAACGCCCTTTCCCAGGCGCTGCTGATGTCTGAATCCATCAGACACAGGGGTGGGAGGAGGAGTCCCACTGGTCCTGCACCTGCCGGTCCCGCACCCATCGCAGAATGAGGCCGGGGTGTGCAACAGCCCGGCGGGGTGCACACCTGGGTACCAGCACCTCTTCCAGTGAGTTGCAAGTTGTTTCTTGTCTTTACATTTTTTAATGTTACTAACGCTAGGAAGAAATGTGCTAAATAATATTTTTCAGTGACGTGGTTCCTTCGATTTGTACTATTTCTACATTTATGTTTAATAATAGGCTGCAAACGTCAAATTGTTATGTATATTTTGTGAATGTATGTGAATGCTAGTATTTCCTTTGTTATTTGTGAAGGTTATGTTTAGGTTTTTTTCTGGAAAACAAACCATTTGTGAAATAGCGTAACATGTTTCATGTTTTCTCCAGTTTCTTTGTTCCTCTTAATTTAAAGTGCTATGTGTGGGGCTAAGTTAACAGTTGGACTCGAAGATCTTAAATGTCATTTCCAGCCTAAACAATTCTATAATTCTATGTTGTAACATGTCTTTGTTTCCATATAAATAGGGATCAACTATCCAATATTCTGCTTATTTTAAACAAATAATCATGTGATGGTGTGTTACCTTTTCATCTATACCTCTATTTAGATTTCTGCCTGATGAGGTATTTAGCAGTGAGACCTCAGGAGGCATGTCTTTGTTTCATTCAAAGTTACTAGACTGTTTTCTTAATGGAAATTGCGGAGAGCACCTTTAAAAAAATGGCACTCAAAAGGGCATTTGATTTGCTCCATTTTATTAAAAGACCCTAAATTGTGCTTAACATTGGAACACAATTTCCACACAGGTATTTGTGAGTTTTATGCTGTCTTTTGGCAAAGGCTGGCTCTTTCCTCGGGGCAATGTGGGATCTCTGGGCTTGTGGCTAGGTTCTTCCTTCCTATGGCTACCGCAGGGGATGACCACCTGGGCAACGTGACCCCCCTCCTCGCCTGAGGCTGGGGCTGCGGAGCTTCCCCCATGGCAGACCCACACCCACGGGGGTATGGGGTTGGGGGGGTGATAGGGCAGTGCTCTGGGGGTCTGGATGCAGCCTCCATGCTCTGCAACGGAGAGTCATTGTGCCCCAGCCCACTATGTCCTCTCCTGTGGAATTTAAGCTGTAATCAACCCATCCACCCAACCCCCTAATGGAAGTAATTTCCCACTGCCATAGCTGGGTGTGTGTAAACTGCCGTCACTATCACTTGCTTTTTCCCTTGGTGGGAAGTGTTTGCAGTTATTGGAAAGAAAGCACTTAGAATGATCTGTTAATTTAAAATGTATTTTTTTTTCCCAGGTTTACAGGCAAAGCTAGCAAAGATAAAGGTTCCAAACACAGTTCTCACAAGGCAAGATGTTCTTGTATCAAGCAGGCCACCTTTTAAAAACTGATCTTTTAAATCAAATTTATAAAGTCTCAAAAATTTATGCCAAAAATCTTACGCATTTATGATGTCTGAAACCAGATGGACAGGCATTTTAGGGGATGTGTCTGTTTTCATTCTTTCCATAGAATCATTATCTGTAAGCACATTTGGCATCCCTGTGGCATGTGAGTGTAATTAATACTTTATATTAATGTATAATATATATGTATGCAATCCAGCTGGGAAGAGCCTGAGATTCTGCTGCAGTGCCGTACATCACTGTAGGCACAGAAGCGGGTTTTGGGCTGTGCTCAGTAATTTTTCATTGTTAGGCAGGGCACCGGCCACCCTTACCTGAGCTCTCGAAAAGACTTCTAAGGGGTGAGCCACAGCGTGTGCCCCCAGCCCACGCTGCAAGCCACCCCTCCGCCCCACACCTCAGGAACCTGGCTCAGCTCTGTGGAGAGGGAGGGTTTCATCCCACATTTGCATTCAGAAAAAATCCAAGTACACGGTCCCTCGGAAAATACTCCTTGAGCACCTGCAAATTGGCGGTGCCCAAGCCAGTGGTGCTGAGCATGGCACTCTGAACTCAGCGAGAATGGTGCAGGCAAATAGGAAAGAAGAGATTTAGAGATGGCTGGACATTTGTCATTTGAGCACTTAATGATTTTGCATAATGTTTATTATGCGTGAGCAAAACCTCTTATGGAAAGGAGATAATTAAACAAATAGCTCACGTGGGAGACACTTGGAGAAAGAATTTTTAAAATTCGTGCTCCTGTGTTTTGAAAATTAAGAGAGTATTCAGGTTTTAATATTTTTCTTTTAAAATTATGAATCCAGATTTTCAAAAGGTGATGTCCAAGCAAAATGCTGCAAAAATCATTACAATATTTTGAGTGAACTGACCCAAATTGTGATAAGACTGTTATGCTTTGATTTTTTTAAAAGCTATTATTATATTGTACTAAGTATATGAGTATTTCCCAGTCATTTTAATGAAAAAATTCCTGCTGAACAGAGATTTTACTCTGGGTGGCCCGCAGAAGAAGAGCAATGTTCCTAAGTTGCTTGAGTAATTAAATTCATATATTCACTGTCAAATATTCGTTGCTGTTCTATTTCCAAGAGAGTGTTGTTGTATTTTCCATGTTGAGGGGTCTTGGCTCTGTGCAACTGTTCTCTGGCCACGCTCGGGGTCGTAAGACGGTCTGTTGTTGTCAAGCCACTGCCTGCCTGTGTGATTGTGTTCTGTTCTCCTTGTAGATGGAGGAGATTAAGTTTAAAGACAGAGCAGTCTACGTGCTGGAGAGATAGTTAGGGGTTCAAGCCGGGCATGCTCAGAGACTGCAGCTCCAAAAGGAGGCTTTAGATGAACAACTTTCCCAGATCAACGAGTCTGATCGGCATCTGAGCAGCCCCAAGCGGGAACTTCCTTATGCAAGTGGTGCAGGAGACGCTTCAGATCATTCGGGAAGCCCCGTAAGCACTTTCACATGGTTTCACCTAAACGAACAAGCAGACAGAGTGACAAAATGGCACAAAGTGACAGAATCTTGATGAGTGCACCCTCAAAGCAACAGCTTTCCCATAGCTGTGCAGGGGAAAGCCTGAGGCACCAATTTCTTCCTCTCGTTTGTTAGCCAAACCTTTACGATTTAAAATGAAACCTTGTTATGGGAGAGCTTTTGCTTTTTTGTCGTTTTGTTTTCTGGTTTGTTTGGTTTGGTTTTGTTAGCAGGGTGAAATTTTTCTGTTCTTTTTTTCTTCCTTTTTCTCACTGCCACCTGCCTTAATTTTGACAGTTTGACAGAATTTTGCCAACAAATGATGCAAATGCATTTCTAACCAAGTAATGTATGTGTGCTAGCTTTTGGAACTGCTAACAATGGATGTTGTGAGCAGATAGACAATGCCAGTTTACAAAGAGAAACAGGGGAAGGTAATTGGTGCATGAAAGCACGGGAAAATCCTGCACTCCTCCTGGAACACCGCGGCTAACTCAGGTTTTTGTGCTGCTAAGTGCTCTTGCTTTCAGTGAACCAGACAGTGAAATATCTGCTAACCTATTCTCTCCTATTTCTTTTCTACAATGCAATATCCAGAACATTCAATTTTAGTCACCCTTTCACAATGGCTTTCTTAATATAATTATAGCACCTTTCTGCTTTTGCCTTAATTTGCTAATATAAAAATATCCTCAGTTAACTGACCTCATATATCTGATGTACACAAATTTTCTTCATTGCTGATTCTCATCAAGATTTCTTTTGTAACAGCCTTAATTTTCTCAGTAGAAGTGTAAATACTTACACATGAGCAAACCAAACTATTTTATTCTTTGTCCCAAGCCTCTCCTGCACCTGTTGAATGGGGAACCCTAGACCTCCCAAAAGTGCCACCAGCACTACGGACAGTAATTTGCTTGTTTCAATTAGTACTCAACTTCTGCCAGACACCAGAACAAGTCCTAGAGAAGGGGGAAACGTCTGTCACATTTGTAAATAGATGTAACTTCTCTCTGATTCTGAACAAGTACACGTCTACCTATATTTCTACTCATTTATAATTTGATTTAAGCATTTCCACTCAGATAAAGTACTACCCCTTTGGCCTAATGAGTGACCCTTTAGAACCCAACAAGGGCCAAAGTTTTATGGAAGAAGAGCTTATGCAATGGTATAATTGCATGGATTTTCACAATCTGTACTACGGTATTTTTAATAATCATTTTCTTACAACAAAGTCCTCAGAGTGGGTGATGTGTCTGAAGCACTCAGTTCAACAGCGGCATACTTTGGAAGAATTGCCTTAATTTTTGATATTTTCTTTTCTATTTCCAAGTTTACCATTCATGACTTTGTATTTGCATACACATACTTCTGCATTTGCATACTTTGTTACATTTTCACTCCTAACTTTCCATTGGTCTCATCCTGCAGCTTTCAGTGGTCAGTTAGGTTACATAGGTTACACTCTGCTGTATAATGTTTGGAAATGTTTGGATTTGGGATAAGGAAAAGTTTGAGCTTTGCAAAATACTGATATTGCGTGTACACTTATGAACAGTTATTTGCAGTTGATCTTTGTTTTAGGAACAGCAGTTGGATGAAAAGGATGCCCGGCGTTTCCAACTTAAAATCGCTGAACTGAGTGCCATCATCAGGAAGCTGGAGGACCGGAATGCTCTGTTGTCGGAGGAGAGGAACGAGCTGGTGAGTGCAGCAATGGCTGCTGGTGAACGTGCTGCCATGGTCGTGCCTTGCCCCCAGGATATCAAGGTGTTTTCTCCTGGACTATTTGGAAATCATTCAGGAGTAGCTGTTTCCTCCTTACACTCTGTGTTTGGTGGTAGGCATACCACACTCATCTTTGCTTATGTAACAATGACATTTTAAGATGGCATTATCTGGAATTATTGATTTTTTTAAAATAAATACATTCCCCACATGGTACACTTGTCACACAGATTGAATATCTCATGAAGGAGGAACGGTCTGCTACCCAATGTAGCAGGTTTTGATCAATT
The DNA here is from genome assembly GCA_035590215.1 of Microhierax caerulescens. NCBI lineage: Eukaryota > Metazoa > Chordata > Aves > Falconiformes > Falconidae > Microhierax > Microhierax caerulescens. The sequence goes on from JAVJGJ010000062.1 coordinate 53,091,619, forward strand.
CCTTTGCATTAGGAGAAAATACTGCTCATGTGAGAGTTAAAGAAAATTATTAATATATTTTATGAAAAACGACAGCTCCAGAAGTGTTAATTCTCTCTTTATCTTTCAGTTGAAACGTCTAAGAGAGGCTGAAAGTCAGTACAAGCCCATTTTGGACAAAAATAAACGCCTTAGTAGGAAGAATGAAGAATTGTCACATGCCTTACGTCGAATGGAAAATAAATTAAAATTTGTAACACAAGAAAATATAGCAATGGTAAGTCTCTGTGTGCTCCAGGAAGAACTTGTAATGTAGTACTCACAGGGCTGATGAAGTCAGGCATCATCTCAAACTTGCAAGTTTGATAGGATACTTTCCCCTTCCCAGTGCTTGCTGAGGTGTTCTGTGGTGTGCTACTGAGCAGTTTGTGGCTTGAACATGCTTTGTTTTGCACAAAATGTTTTAATTTAGCTTTAAAAAGAAATAGTTCTGAAGAAAAGAAATTGCATGAACTTTGCACATTTTGACTAGGTGATGGCTCAGTCACTGGCTGCTCAGCTTCCATGTGGGCAGCCTGCTTCACCTTTGACTTTTGTACCAGAATCACCTCATAATCCCTAGGAGATCTGGACTTGTGACTCTTCCTTTTTTCCCAGTTAAATGTTATTAGTGAGTGATAGTGGTTAGCAAGTAGATGTTGACATCACGTGAACGTGGGAGGGCTGAGGTCATCCCCATGGGCGCTGCAGCAGGTCAAAATGGATGAGGGCAACCCAGAGAGAGCTGTCTGAGTCCCTTGGCAGGAGAAAGCCACACGGCTCCTGGCAGGACTGAAGAGCACGTGCAGCTGAGCTGCTGCTAGCCCCCATCTTGAGCAGGCGAACAGGTGGGATGCAGTGGTCCTGCACGCTCACTGCCCTCTCCAGTGACCACGAGCTTCACACAGCAGTCTGAGGAGCAGGACTAACTGGCGTGTTTGCAGCACAGATGTAATACTCAGCAAAAGGGAAGCAGGGCAGCTGCCAGAACAGTCGTTAGATCACTAGCTGTGCAGGAGAGGGTTATACACTGTCCTTTGGCAAAGCCTTCTGATCATTTCCTCTTCTGTGTGTGGTTGGTTTGGGTTTTTTGTTTTTTTGTTGTTGTTGTTGTTGTGGATTTTTTTTGTTAGAGGCAAAGAGCTGGAACAATAAGGAGACCAAGCTCCTTAAATGACCTTGACCACAGCCGGGAAGAAAGAGAAGTTGATTTCCTGAGACTACAAGTTACTGAACAGCAAAATATTATTGATGAACTGTCCAAGGTGAGATGTAATGCTGCTGTGCTCACGCAAGGCCAACTAAGGCCATAGCAGAAGAGCAGGAAGGCTAAACAAGGGGTGCCCAGGGGCTCTGTGAGCAAATGGGCACAGCTCACAGCAGTGGAACATGGTGGGCATTTCTAGGATTGCTAGTATCCGAACTGAATGTAAGTTATCTGTGGTATAGTGTTTGAAAAAAACCTTTCAATCTACATTGCACTTGCATGACAGAACCATTGCAGGATGTCCAGTAGATATGCCAATGGCCAGATCCTGCACCTGTGAGAGAAAATGCCAGAGCTCCTTTAGCTGGAGACAGCATCAGGGCTAAAGATTGCTGAGTACAAGGGGGCTGTCTGCAATGTTGTGTTTGGGGTTTTGCTTCTTTTTTAACATGTTCTTACTTTTTGGAAACAGAAAAAAGTGAAATAATACTCCTCAAGAAAATACCTTTTTTTAAAAAAAAAATATCTGTACATATACTGACGTTATTTCATTCTTTTGCATAAGACACTGGAAACTGCTGGCTATGTGAAGAGTGTCATGGTAAGAATGATGTTAACTTCATCCTCATCTTTGTATGCTTTAAGTTGCTGTTGACAAAAACCATGCAGGGTACAATAATATTTATGCTCATGTACATCTCCGTTCAGGCAGCAAGCTAACACGCTGTTTTTCTCAGCATAGATGTTGTCAAAGACCGTATCAGCAGAAGTTGTTCACCAGAGAAAAATGTAGTGATAGTGGGGTGGAAAGCTCTGGTGAGAGAGGAAGGCTTTTTTTTTCACCATTGGGATGACCTCAGAAGCATCTGTGGCCCCCCTGTCCCAATGGCCTGTAGCGAGTGTCCCCCACCCCTGGGACAGCTCTGCCATGTAGGAATTGCATTATTTTTTTAAAAAGAGTCTGATTACTACTAGCTTTGTCTCACCCATGCTGGCATGTTCTCAGTCACTGCCCTTGCCTGACTCATCCCTTTGTTATTATCAGTAAAGATTTTGTGAAGTTAAGCTACTAATATGTATTGATGAAACGTGTACTGTTTTGTTCTTCATTGCCAACTGTGCAGCAAAGCTTGTGTGGCTGAGCAAAACAAGCTTTGATTTTCTTCTGTCCCTGCTGCTGCTGTTAGGGTTTGCCATTTGGCTGATGGTAGTGGCACATTATCAATGTCCCACAATGTCTTTGCATGCTTTTACCAAATGGTTAGCATGGAAGATTATGAGGGGTTTCCCTTTAGAACTTTACTTTCTGCAGTCCTGGACTTTGCCTCTATTTTCAATCCAGAATAAAGACTACTTTTTTTTTTAGTAAATAAATAAAAAATTTCCATGATGATGAAGAGCGTTATAATTTCCACTGAACAGAAAAATTTTCTGGCAACCATAAACGCTCAAACCTTTTTTCAGTGGGACTGGGAACCTGGAGCTCCTTAGAGAAGTCAACTGAGCCTGAAAGCACCAAGTCTCTGAATTGTGTGCAGTTGGGCTGTTACACACGCACATCTTCCAGAGGGCACTAACAGCCACGGCACTGAGAGCCAAGGGCAGGAGTTGGTCTTTGCTTCTCCCACCTGGATGGGGAGCCCATTGAACAGACAAGAACCGTAGTGTGGGCTTGCACGCAGGGACTTGCTCGCAGAGCAGCCCTGGAATGGCACCTGAGCTGTCAGTGTGGTGTATTGCTTATAATCAGCTTGCTTTCGCCATTCTGATTGTCAGGAACATAGAGAGCAATTGCTACTTCTATATGGCAAACTTGGAAGATGTTGGAGTAAAACTAACATTTTGGCTGATGAAGGCATGATTATTTCATTTTGAGGCAGTGGCCAGCAATGTCATTACTATTGGTTGATTGTTCAATGACTACTAGTACTGACACAGTTAATTTAAATAACAGCTGTCTGAAAATAGCTAACACATATATCTGATTCTTTCAGGAACGTGATAAGCTGTTAAGGTATAGGAAACAAAGGAAAAAAATGACAAGAATTCCTAAGGTAAAAAAACCATGCTTGTATTGTAGTGTGCTGATGGGCATGCGGGCTTGGCAGGGTGCTCAGAGCACCTTGGAGCCATGCAGGGGAACATTCTCCTTGAGGGTCTGCAAACGAGTCCTATTCTTAAATCTGGGTCACCATAGTTCAAGGACATTCATAGACTGTATTGGGATATTCAGGAAAGACCGGGTAGGGTAGGGGGAACCATTTGCATTGCGCATTGCAAGCATTTGCATGCTCTGCGTTTACCCCAAGCAATCCTGCGGGACTTCAGTGGTATGTGATTGTCTTAAGATGAGACAGATTTTATGAATTAACACATCTCAAAATGATCTTTTAATGGCACTGCCTGAAAACATATGTAAGTTGTAAATAATTCATTATGGAGTTTAGTAACATGCAAAAAAATGCTGGTTACAAGAAGGAACGGTTAGAGCTCAGGGAAAAAGAAAATGTTAGTTGATGAATACTGTCAGGATGTTAATATAAATATTAACACTGTAGTGACATCGTAAGGTATAATGTCAGGGACCTGAGAGCAAGCTGTGTTCTACATATGAAGAATTTGGGTGGTGCTGGAGCTAATGAATCTATAAATAACAAATTGTGGTTGATGTCAGCTAACTCCGTAACTCCAGTCATCCCACAAATGGCATCCAGGCATTGAGAATTAGGTTTTGTCTCCTTCGAAACTTATCCCAGCAAATTGAAACAAAAAGCCAAGTTCCAAAAGTGTATTTGTAAATCAACAATTAAAAATAACTTTAGAAATGCTTTTGAAATGTTGTCTTTGGCTTTCAAGCACTTAAAAGTAAATCTTTCTTTACCACCACTACCCTCATTCTCTTAAACACAAAACCACTTTGAGTGGAAAAGTTAATTTCTTCAAACTGCAAAAAATTGCTGTGGTGGTTAACTTCAAATTTCCAAGGAGTATATTTCTTGAAAATCTAACTTTTCTTGTGACAGTTGTGTTAATGACAGGAGGGACATCATGGTGATGACAATGTATTAACAAAAATGTTTCAGTGCGCAACTCCCATCTCACACTGAGATGAACACACAAAGAAGTAAAAGTTCTGCCTTAGCTAGAAAAGTCAGGAAGAAAATACATTAAAAAAAAAATGGGGGCAAGGGCTTTGAAGTTGCACACTGTGATACTGAACAAGTACAGCAATTCAGTGATTTGGATGGGTTTAGCTATCATTAGAGTGATATTACGGGGTGAAAAAACGTTGTGCATGTACATATGTAAAGAACTGGATCTTTTTTTCAAAAAGCAATAGAGTGAGAATTTCGAGTAATCTGTTCTTCCGAAAGTCCAAATCCTACAAAGGTGCAGAGTTCAGCCGCGTGTCCTGGTGCAGCCGATGGTGCTGCTGCTGCACAGCGCAGCCACGCTCGCTGACACCTTGTCTCTGCCAGAAGCCAGTTGTGGAGACGTTTTTTGGCTACGATGAAGAAGCTTCCCTGGAGTCTGATGGTTCCTCTATCTCATATCAAACTGACCGCACGGATCAAACCCCTTGCACGCCTGAAGATGACTTGGAAGAGGTATCTGTTAAAAATATGTTACTTTGTTTTGAACCCTTGCTACTATTTTTTAAGGAAATTCCTTGTCTGTTATGTCTGTCATCAGTCACCTCTGACTAGAAAATTAAAAATTTTGTGTTCCATTTAATACTTGTGCATGTTGGTTAATATCTCTGGATTGCAAGTCTTCAGTAATTTCACAGCTTCCAGACAAGCTGGAAATGTTATAGCCTAAGAATATTAGATTTATAATGAGCTTACAGGTTAGAGGTCTAAAAAACAACCCTGTTCACACTGAGATTTACTGCAAGTTTGTGCACCTACAGTTTTCTTCAGGTCCTTCTACTTGTCGTTTTGACCTCGGCTCAGAGCAGAGCCTTCAGCCATAAGGTTTGTGTTTCTGGGAGGGGAAGCCACACAAAGTGCCAGCCTCCGGAGGAAAGGCTCTCTCCTCACCAGTATATTGAGGTCGTGACTTTTCTGGAGGCTCTGAATGCAGAGTGCACAACAGGGGCTGGTAATACAAATAATAATAGTTCTTCCTGGTCTTTTGCAGGGCTTCCCTACAAATGCATTCCCAAGTGTGTGTCAGATTACACGTTTCTGGGTTTAACAAGACCCTTGTAATAAAAAAAAAATTGCTAATAATGACTCGCAGCCTTTTTATCATATGTTGGCTGCAATTTTTCATCTGCCATTTCTCCTGTTTCATGGGTTGTAATTAGAACTGTTGAAAGGGAACCTGAAGAATTGCTATCTGCATCGTAAATGGTACAGGCCTGGTTACCAGGTGTGTGCTGCACTGCAGAAAATCTGAATGTATTTTTACATGTATGAGTTTATTTATTTTTTATTCCTATATTGACATTTTTTTTTCCTTTTCTGATAGTACAAAGTTTATGCATGCAACCAGAAGTATAATTTCATTTCATATCAAATGAAATATTCTGATCAACCTGACATGAAAGCATTCAGTGCTGGATATTACAAGGAGAGTGAAGAGGATGAAGAGCTCTTTTCATGTTGATGTCACCGTTTCTACACATATTAACTCCAGATTGGTGTTTTAATAATTGAGCGAGACTGTCAGGATTGGCTTATTCCCTAGATAGGAAATCTTTTGTTCTTTCAAGAAAGTTGTATTTTCACCTTTAAATGTGATGATTTTGCCTGTTACAGTAATAAAGGGAGATTCAGTCATTAGTATGTTATATGGATGGCAAGTTTTTATCTTTCCAAGGTAGGGGGAATTATCTTTTTTTTTTTTTTTTCTTCTGTTCTAGATTGTGTTTTCTTGAAGTAAGTGTGTGGAAGAGATGTCTAGGGGAGAAAAGAGAAATAGTCCAAGGGCACATAAACAAGATCCTTAGATCCTTGAGTATGCTTCTCAAATTGTGTTTTGAAAGTAATAATTCTGGCGTTTTTTAGAGGAAGCAAAAATAATCTACTCATAATATTTACTAGTTTCATTGCAGAAAAAAAGCAACTGGTGCAATGTGCCTTTGTTTTTCATTCCAGGGCATGGCCAAGGAAGAGACAGAACTGCGGTTTCGGCAGCTGACAATGGAGTACCAGGCTCTGCAACGAGCATATGCCCTATTGCAAGAACAGGTCGGAGGAACATTGGATGCAGAACGAGAAGTTAAGGTCTAAATGGCTTATATTACATGAAAATAAAGGATTGTAATTGTATGGGAGTTTCCAGTTGTACTTGCTTCAGTTGCTTTCAAGCTGACCTGGGCTCAGCCAGCCCCCCAGCGCGCTGCCGGCTGAGTGTGGGCAAGGGACCTGGCTGACAGGGTGGGTGCTGGGGTCCCTAACTCCAGCCAGCCTGGCCAGCCTCTCCCACAAAGTGCTGGTTTGCTCGAGGAACCACCATGGCTACAGTTTAGTCCTTTCACCTCTGATCAGTTTTTGAGAAATTCAGAGATAATTTTTATGGAAAATGCTTAAAGTTAAGCTCTTTTTCTACAAAAATCTAGGACAAATAGCCTTAAATATTATTGGTATTTAATTCTTTCTGGGTTCTGTGAGATCACAGGATTCTTCATAACATGTTTAGAAGGTTTATAGCTGAGGTTCTTAATTGAATTGGAAAGTGTCCTATGCTATTCTGCCTGCCTATCTGCTCTCACAGCCTATGTGGCTTCAAACATCTGGCATAAACCATTACTTATATTATGATTAAATTTTATATTACAAGGAGCTGGCGGGACCTATCATGCAAAGAAGGCAAGAGTGAGCACAGGAAATAAAGGGACAAATTCTGTTCTAACAGTTCGAAGTTTAATAGGAGAAATCTAACTACAAAGACTTAATTTGGCTCTGTATCTATTCTGCGAACGTGTTATCCAGGAGCACTTGCAGTAGCTCAAGGTGAGGATGACAGTGCTGAAAGACACCCGTATCACCCAGCCCGGTGCCTCCTGTGGGGACACCTCCGGCAGCTGTGGCACAGCACCACGCACCACTGAGCTGCGACTGTGCCAACCTCGGGCAGTTCCCTGGCTCCAGTTAGACATAAAACAAACAGCCAGATTCTTCTAGCTGAATTCCATCTTGACAATAATATTTTGGCTTTCCTAGCTATATAATTAGTCTGGTTTTCTTCCACGGACTAATCCAAAGAATTAACTGCTAATTTCACCACTCTCTCCGCTGGTGAGTACCTCACAGCCACCCAGATTCAGCAGCATCCCTTGTCTCCCAGTGACCTCCTTGTCTGGCAACCGTAAATCATCTCACTCTGAATGCCCCAAATGCATTAAAACTAACATTCCCAGAAGCAAGCATTCTGCTCTGAGGTGTTAAGGACTGTACATGGAAAGAAAATTGTAATGAAATAAGACATGGCCAGCTTGAAAAGTGACTTGATTTTACTTCATCCATAGGGAGACAAAAAGAGAGAATAATTAACACAAACAAATAAGGTAATTTTCATTGTAAATAATAAGATTAATAGAAGATCAATGGTTTGAGGGAAGAAAATGTTCTAAAACCCAATATTTAACAAATAAAGCAACTAATAATAATTACATTTATTCTCCAGAAAATGTGTAGGAAGGTGGTGTATATTTAAATAAGCTTGAAGCTACAAGTGTAGTAAAAAATTACACACAATACAGTAAGACCATAAGACAGGGTACTAGATACATAAAGACCAGCACCGTTTGCCAGTTTGCAGCCTTATGTGTACGGTCTCTCCTGAGCTTTTTAGCATATCAAACATTTAAAGGATACAGGTGTGCCCAGAATTCTGGTATAATAATGTTTGATTGTTTTTATGGAGAATCTTTGTATTACTTGGCTTTTTAAAACACTTTCTCCTCGAACAGGGAAGGCTGCTCACTGTGGACAGCCATAACCAGCTGTAAAAGGCTGTTTATATTTTGTGGTCCTGCTATCTGCCCAGTGGGATGCTGTTTATATGAATCTTGACTTACATCTGAAAACTATTATCCTATCTTACAGATTTCTTTTTATGATTAGTGACTAATGCTGCGTGCTTAGCTGTAAATTTATCCTGCCAAAGAACTTTAAAAATAACTTTTGTACAAGTATTTGATGTTTTAAATATTCTCTGTACCTGTGTTAGCTTTTGGCTTTTAGAGAAAGTTTGGTAATTTTTTTTCTTTCCTTTTTCCATCACATCCTACAGACACGTGAGCAGCTCCAAGCAGAGATACACCGGTCTCAGGCTCAGATCGAGGACCTGGAGAGGGCCCTTGCTGAGCAGGGGCAGGTAATGCAGGTGGCCGGACACCGGCCCTTCCCCAGCCTGTGCTGGGGCGGGAGGGGGCTCTGGGGACGTGCCTGGACACGCTACCATGTAAAGCTGCAGGTGCCACTCACTGTTTGTGGATGTAATGAATAATCCTGATGCGGCTTTTCAATAGCTGTTTTGTTTCATACAATGCAACCGGACTAGGGATACACAAGAAATGTTTCCAGGCTGGTTTTAGCTTGCGTTTTAGTTTTCCAGACAAGAAAAAACAAAGGGGTGGGGGGTGGAGGGGGAGAAAAAAAAAAGGAATGTTTTTTGAGAACCTTAAAATAATATTAAATCGTCTGATCATTCCCTTTCCAGCTTAACCTCTTACTATTGTTAACCTTACTAATACATATTGTGCTGGGGTTTGTCGTTTTAATGTATTTACCAAACGAAGAAATTAGTTTCAAAATAAGGTTTATTTTGCCTAATGTTCAGAAATACATAATTTGTATTCAGTGTAATGTAAATTTAATAGTAGATACATAGCTAGAAATACCTCTTTTAAGTATACCAATTTTTTTATCTGAGTTTTTTTAATCATCAGAGTGTTTCTACTCCATTTGTATACTACAGACGCTGTTAAAAGAAGACTGAAAAGCTTAGATTATGTAATTATTTTAGGAAATAATAGAATTACAATTTCATATGCAATATTATTCTGTCCCTCTTCCCTTTATGCATGATTTAATAAAATACTTGCTACCGTGTTTGTGCTAGACATTGCCAGCTTCACCTGCGATGTTGGTCATTTCTTTTTTAAGGACATGAAGTGGATTGAGGAGAAGCAAGCATTGTACAGAAGAAATCAAGAACTGGTAGAAAAGGTGTTCAATGTTTCCATTTGTATTATTCAAATAACATTTGTAGCTTAAGGAATGAAGAAGGTGCAATCTTTCAATCTGTAGCACACAGCTCTACTGGAAATAATTAACATATAATAACATGATCCTTATAAACCTGCCAGAAAAAGTGGGTTTCTGGCATTCGGCATTCCCTGCTGCCCCATGCCATGTCCTGGGGTGAGGTCGCACCAGGACAGCGGCTCTGGGAAAAGCCCCGTATTCCCCTGTCACTGGTGCTATGTGTCCCTGCTGGCGTGGACCCCAGGGGGTGGCTCAGACCCTCAGCACTCATGCTGACCCCAGCATCTCCCTGGCATTGCCAGCACATGACAGATGCCCAGCAATGTTGCCAACAGCGCTAACAATGTGTTGCTTTGTTTCGCAGATAAAACAAATGGAAGCCGAGGAAGCCCGCTTAAAACATGATGTCCAGGATGTTAAGGATCAAAATGAGCTCCTGGAGTTCAGAATCTTGGAGCTTGAAGTGAGTACATGTTGCAGCCACAGTCCTGCCACCTGCCCCGGGCTGTGTGAGCCATGGCCAGGGGCATCGCGGCTTTGGGAACTTGCCCACCTTTGGTACAAAGATCCACATTGCACCGAAGGAGACCAAATGATTTGGTACGAACTGCTAATAAGAGAGGGAAAAAAAACCAAACACCAAGGGATTAATACTGATATTCTTGATAGGGTGTTCTGGCAATCTTACTACAAAAGTAACTTCAAGATCCAGAAGAATGGCTCATGATGTAGATACACATTTTACTATGCTCTGTGTATCCTGAAAATGCAAAGAGATAGAACCAGAATGGATCATATGTGGGGAAAAAAAAAGAGAAGGGATTTTTTTTTGTTGTTGCCAAGAATCATCATGATGTTTCCCCTCTTGCTAAACCTGCAGAGAGGCTTGGCAGTGCTGGGTTAATGGTTGGACTTGATGATCTTAAAGGTCTTTCTCAACCTAAACGATTCTATGTGGCCCAGATGCTGTAGTTACTCCACTGAGACTTCTGTTTTCTGTATTTTCACCTGTCTAAACAGTATCTATAAGCTCAGAAACTGTTTTTTTAAAATTCTCCAAAGAGAGATTAACAAAGCAGCCGCTTGCAAGAAAACTTTGAATGCTATCTATGTTATACTAGGTATATGTGTATAGTTTTGTTCAAATACATTATGTAGTCAAAATAATATGTGTTTATGATCAGTGCCCACCAGCATGGTGGGAAAATATTAATGCTGTTAATATGTACGTCTGCCCTGCTTTGCAGTGTGTTCAGTTAGAGTGGGCCTTTCTCAAACCATATTTATCAAGTTCTTGGTGAAGCTGTCAATTGTGACATGCTGTAGTGGGTAACCAAGCAAGTGATGTCATTTCAGGAGCGAGAAAGACGATCACCTGCCATCAACTTCCATCACGGTCCCTTTACAGAGGGGAAAAGCCCTCTCCAAGTCTACTGCGAGGCAGAAGGTGTAACAGTAAGCAATTCTCATTTTGTATTTTCCTTTCCCTAAATAAAACCAGAAGCTCTGTTCTGACTCCTGCTTTTCCATTTCTCTCTTGTTAGGACATAGTAGTAGCAGAGCTGATGAAAAAATTGGACATTTTAGGGGATAACGCCGTAAGTGTATGTTCCTTTAATAAATTGTGCATGCTTCGGTAAATATTTGTACTCAAGTTAGCAAAGCTCTCTTTGGTTTGCTACTGCACAGCCTGTCCTCCCTGTCGTCAAAGTTCTGGGCTACAAGCTAAGCATTTTCTGGCTATTTCAAGATTTTGTGAACAGCCTTCTGCTGAGTGCCGTGCAGGATTTTGGTGTCACAATATTGCTTTTAATTTTTCAGTGAATTGGAAAACATCTTGAAACTTTGGTGTTTGTTTTTTTCCTGGTCACTGTTCGCATGAGTTCTTTATTTGCTTACTCTGCATTTGCTTTGCTTTTCATTTTAGCAGCTGTGTGTTTTTATTTTGTCTAATAACCCATAAACCTTTGCTAGTAATCAGGATATTCAATAAAAAGTTTCAACAGCAGCATGAAAAGAAGCAGCAAATAATAAGATGTCCAGTTGGGCCATCGTGTCTCCACTGTCTACAGTCTACATTGATATCTACACACTGCCCCACAAAATGAAGCCAGGAGTAAGTGGAGGACCTGAAACACATTGAAGCAATTAATAATCTTCACCACTGCTGCAGTTAATGATATTCACATTGGCAGAAATATGAAGAATCCTAACATCTTTTGTGTGCAAAGAATTAAAAAACCATACATATAAGTTTAATCACCAATGAGCTAAGACTGACCCCGGTAATGTGTAGAAAGATAATACCCATTAATGTGCTAATCCCTGTAGTAATGTAGTTTTCAGTGGAATTATTAAGGTCAGATTAGTCCCATGCAGAGTGTTTTGGAACAGCATTCCAAACAGGCAATGTGGAGACAAACAGGAGCAGAAAAAGCGATAGCTTTTCTTAACATTCTCTATTCCCATTTGTTTCCCTTTAGCTTCTTCGTTTATATGAATGATGTCTAGTCTATAATGGTATTTCCTGCTGATTTATTTTTTTGCCTACTACATACAACAACTAATTTCCAGATATGACATGAGGGGAAGTTCTGAGTTCTCAACTCAGAAAGCTTTACGCCAACTGCAGACTGTTGTTATCACTTGGAGTTTTTTTTCTTGTTTTCACATGTTTAACATCACAGACTGTGCCACCAATCTGGCTGGCTCTTGGGGAGTCTGGGAAAGCAAACCCATGTCCTGCCTCTGTGCAAGTGATTCCATCCTTTTCCGTGCATTTTCTCCGTTGCATTTCTGCAGAGCCCCCCTAGCAGCTCCTAGATGCTTCCCACTTAACTGTCATGAATTAAATATTGCTTCAAATAAGGCAAACCTGTGAGAGAGTACCTCTAGGAGTAAAGCAAGAGTCACGTCAGAGGGATGCAGTGCATTGTCTCCAAGCTATGGAGTCAGCGGGATCAGGCACAAAAAGAGGGCTGAGAAGCAGCGGTGCCCTCCTCTGCCCCACAGACAGGGCAATCAGGTTGGGGGTAGCTCACAGAAGAGGGAAGGACATCATTAATATGCTGCGTGGATGGTTCATTTTTAATGTGACATAACTTGTTTTTTTTAAAAAAAATTACTTACATTTATGTAAGAGACAATTTTCAAGAAAAGACTCCTCTCATCCCCGCTGGAGAGCACTTTCACTGTCCCAAGCCTTGTGCATTCAACTGAGTTCACCTTAGTCACCCTTCTTACAACTTCCTAATTACCCTGTGGGAATGAGAGTTCATGGCTCTCTGGATCTGAACCAACATGGGTCCCAAACTAGGAGGAGTCATATCTCCTGCTGTAGATGCAGAGTAAGACCAAATTTTGGGATGAAATGCAAAATATAGTTTCAGTATTCTACTTTTTTTAAAAAAGCAACAAAACATGAATTGAATAGCTAACTACTTAACAAATATCTTCTAAAATCATGACTTGACTGTGTGAAATACAGATTGTGTGTTAACCTACTGTGCATATAATGAACTCTAAGGACTTCAGACTGCATCTCTTTGCTCAATGGCACGTTGTGCTAAGCTTGATCTTGTCTTGTGTAAGTGTGTGTTTATTCCCTGTTGGGTAAAAATAGATCCGGCGTCACCTTTTTTTTTTTGTTAAATGTGAGAATTTTAAAAGAATTAACTGTATGTATGGTAAGAACTCAGCATGAATAGTTACAATTGTTTTTACAATGATGTTACATTGCAATACTAATTTTCTTCACCTTAGTTTATTGTTCCTCGAACATATTTAATTTCATATTTATTTAATACAGCAGTGGCCCAAGTAGTGGATTAATAACAAGACACTGGGATTTGTTGTAATTATATTCTGCTTTTGGTGCAGAATCTGACCAATGAAGAGCAAGTAGTTGTCATACAAGCCAGGACAGTTCTCACATTGGCTGAAAAGGTAATAACAACCTCATCTCTCATCAGTAAACTCATGTCATGAAAGCATCTGACCCTTTCAAGATAGCACACTTGAGGGCACTGGTGATGTAGATGATAGCTTCATCACAAAATGCCATGATTCTTTATCTGGAATTACACTTACACTAGTCAAAATAGTTACATCAAAATAATAGGCAAATCAGGCAATACAGACAGACAATGCTTATTTTAAACTGCTACTTAATTAGCAAGATTTTATTAGAAGGTAAATGGCTAGTCTTTGACATAATGCTTTTTTCCATTCACTGATATATATTTTTAAAAATGTAATATAGTTAATTTTTCCTCTTTTACTTAGTGAATTTAAATAAGTACTTGCAGCGTATGCTGCCACAGACTAAAGTCACAGTGGCAACTGATTGCACAGGCGCGCTGCTGCTGCTCTTTGGGATTAAGCACCTGCTCTCTGTTTTGTGTGCAGTGGCTACAGCAGATAGAAGTGACGGAGTCTGCGCTGCAGCAGAAGATGCTGGACCTTGAGAACGAAAAGGTACTGAGAGACAGGGCAGGCAGCAGGAAGGGCTGTCACATTAGGGCTGCAGCCGCTGCACTGACGGCCTCTTCCTTCTATCCCCAGGAGCAGTTCAGCAAGCAAAAGGGCTACCTGGATGATGAGCTCGACTTCAGGAAACAGTCCTTGGACCAAGCTCACAAGGTGAGGAAAATCGGTCTTGACTATCTTACAACATCTTGATTAACTTTCCTTATGTAATATGTGCAGTCTGTTCTCTATAGAAAACCTCTCAGCTTTGGACAGTACTGCTTGTGGAGTCACCCGAGGACTAAACAGTCTGAACATTACACAAATCCTCTATACTCTGCACTAACAATGAATTCCGTATGGACAGTGTTCCTTGTATCTGGGTCGTCCTTGCAGGATTAGGACCGGAATATTAATTTATTAAACACAAATTTTAATTTAGCAGAGGTTTCAGTAAATGAGTGATAAGAAAGTGATGTTTCCAGTAATTTCTTTTCCTTCCAAAATAGAGATTTTAGCCTAGACATTTCCTCAGATCTTAGATTACAGCTTCTGTAACCAAAACAGATGGAGATATGATGTGATTCTGAAAATCTGGAATGAAACTGCTTTTAGGTCAGGTTCATGATGAGCTGATCCTAAGCCATTTCAGCCATCTCTTCAGTCATTAGGTGCCTTGTTTCCTTCAGTTAGAGGAAAGTTTAATATATGCTCATGAAAGACATAAATGCATAAATTTTTGTATCGATTTATCTCATTCTTTCTGTTCCATTTAAATATTGAGCACAGTTACAGGTTCTGAGAAGCAGTGATCATTTATGCCTCTTTTTCTGGATGCCTATTACCTATTTGTATCTTGAACCATTTGGGGGAGCTTTTACTCAATACACTTTTTGTCTTGTAAGGATGATTTTTAAGGGTGATTTTGCCAAATGCTGAGCTATATCTGGAACCAATGTCTATGCACAGTGGAAACCCTGGAAAGTACACAACGTGTCTCGTCCATGTGTGTGTGTGTCCCCCTCCCCCCGCCTTACCTGCAGTCTCAGCCCTAATGCCAGATTATCTCCTGCAGCCTTGAGCTGTTCTGAGCCACAGTTTGGTGCAGCTGAAGGCTGAACTGGTAGGATTCATCTTCAGTGATAAGCCCTGAGATAAGCCCCAGAATTTGTGCGAGTTCTGAAACAGATCCATAAATCCAAGTGTGCAGAAACTTGCAACAGCAGCAGAGTGGGAAAAATCATATGGCATCACTTGAAACACCTGGTGATGACACAGAGCCTGCAGGAGAGCTCAGACGTGAGCTGTGGCTGTCAGTTAGGGCATTACCCGGCACCCCTGCGGCTCACGGCCAGCTGCTCGCTCTCCATCCATGAGATGGATCTTCAGCTCCAGATTCCCAAGTTTACCAGAGGGTCCAACAACAACTAGGTCCTTGGCTGTACTACTCATGGAGAGGGAACGAGTGTAATGACTCGTAGCTGAGGGTTATTTGCATTTTCCTGTATTTTTTAAAGGCATTACCCAAGTGTCCCCAGGCAAAGTGATTCCTGGGCACAAATGCAGCCTGAAAGCAGCACAGAAAGCTTTTTTCTACCCTCGGATTCGAGTGGCAAAACCTCTTTTGATTTGTGTAATTTGTTTCACTTCTGTGTTTTCTTTGTGCCCCTTGAGATGAGGAGCCACTAATCTTCCCTTCTAACTACAGCCAACAAGATTACAGCTGAAACCGCTAAGCTTTTTGCACAGTTTTCACTCCCTTTGGTTGCTGGCAGGGGATTTTGCTCCAAGATGCACTTAGCTCACACAGATGCCTGATGCTGCTGCTTTGGAGGCCGTGAATTTCCCCACGCTGTCCTTTCTTCACAAGTCAATATAATCAGAGAGGGATAACTATAGATTTAGGGCCCAACAGAAATCCATGTTTCAAGTAACAGCATTTTGTTGAGACGTTTACAGTTAGCAAAGATGTTGGTGTTATTTTTGAAAATGAAAGCAGAATCTTCTGAGATCTAATCTGATCTTCCCCACAGAGGTACCATGGTTGCTGTCTTTGAGTTATCATCAGTATCTATAACTCCTGCCATGATGTTACTGTTCTTGTAAATGCTTGTGTTCTTCCATCCTGACCCTGCTAAGACGTAGTAAGAAAACACCAGCAGCAGGCTCAGGTGGAAAAACCTGACGATTTTGAATTGATCTGAATTATCACAATGGACATCCATGGTGTTTTCAAACAGCCCGCCTAGAGGTTCAAGGCACACTTGTTGTGGCAGTCCTGTTCTCCTGAGCTCACAGAGAGCTCTGCAAGGCTCACACTGCACTATTGCAATCATGTTCTGAGGCCACAGAGAGCTCTGCAAGGTGCCACCAGCTTTGGAAAAGGTGTGCAAAGGTGCCATCAATCGTTGCTTTGTCTCTTGCTCTGTTTCAAACATGCTCAAAAGATTTCGGCTTGCTTTTGGCTTGCGTGAAGGAATAGCATTTCTTTGCTATTCTTCTTTGAAACAGAAGACATTGTCTGGCAAGCTCACCTGCCCTAGGAAGGTGCCAGCCCTGGGGAAACACTGCCAGTCCATTTCCTACACACTCCTATGTCTCAGTAAATCCGGAGGGTACATCCATCTGTGTGCGAGAGACATTTCCTAATACAGTAAACCCTCTGCAGCCTGTGACTGCAGGAACAGAGCCCAGCTACCAAATAGATTTTTTTTTTTTTTTTGAGCAAAAAGCCTCATGGAGCTGACAGCTCTGCCAGAGGAAGTGCTGGAAATGCCTTCACAGAGGCATTTTAAGCTAGCTGGTACAAAATGCTGCAAGCACAGGGAGTCATTCCTTTCCAGCAGGAGTATAAACAGGTGCTTCCGTATTCTCTGCTGCTGCAAACTGAATAGCTGGGGAAGGTGAACTGAGAGACTGGACATTACACTTAAAAAATATCTGTAACTCAGAAAATGTGTCTTTTATGAACCTCATGGCCCTTCTTCATGGCCCTTCTTTGTGGCCCTTCTTTTTCTCCCCATCACCAGAAAGCAGAAGGTGGCAGACGAGGCTGGCCCAGGAGCCATCCCAGCTCCAGTGCTGCTCAGAGCCCCATGGGATAAAAGCAGCCTGAAGTATTTCCCCCCTGGACTGTTTTCTGCACTGTCCTGTGTGGGAGGCTCAGCACAAAACCCCTCTACCATTCTTGTTGCCTTACTGGGGTAGGATTTTCTGTTCTTCACAAAATCCTCATCTGACCAGAGACAAGGTCAAGCTGACAGCCTTATATTGTTTTTGATTAGCAAATTCTGGAATTAGAAGCCATGCTCTATGATGCCCTGCAGCAAGAAGCTGGAGCCAAAATTTCCGAACTTCTTTCAGAAGAGGAGAAAGAGAAACTGAAGAGTGCTGTAGAGCAATGGAAGCGGCAGGTGATGAGCGAGCTCCGGGAGAGGGATGCCCAAATCCTGCGAGAAAGGATGGAGCTCATTCAACATGCACAGCAGGTAGGTGCCTGTGCATGGGCACGGCGAGATTTGGGGTGGGATGATCCCTCAGATGGAAATGTAATGAACTTGTGAGCACCAGCCTTTCCTCATAGATCTGTACCAGAAATGGCTGGTCCTGTGACCAGAGTTTGATTTGCCTTTGATAATGCCTGCAAAGAGGGCATTTTGATTTTCATCAATTTGTCACGCATAGTGAAGTTCCCAGAAGACTCATCTACAGCTTAACCCCCAATTTATTTTTTAGAAGCACAGCACATATGATTTATAACTCCAAAAATAATGCATCTTCTGGGTACAGCTGTATTTGGTTGGTTAATAAATATTTTTTTATTTGAAATCTGACAGAGAATTAAAGAGCTAGAAGAAAGAATTGAAGGCCAAAAAAGACAAATAAAAGAGTTAGAGGAAAAGGTAAGGTAATGCAGATGAAACAGTTGTTGAATGTGCACATGACCATCTATTCATTTCACCTTGGCTAAGGAAACAATCTTGTAAAAAGTTTGTGTTTGTTAGTGCAGTGAGCTGCGTGAGAGCACTCCGGGAAACCACTTGGCTTTTGCATTCATCCTTCTGAGAAGGAAAGGCTGCCAGCTTGGACTGAGTCTTTCCTTCTGTTGTCCTTCAGAAAAGTCTAAAATACCGGACTTGGCAGGGACGGGGGGTCTGTCTGCCCTGGGGAGACAGTGATGGAGAGCCGCCCAACTGCAGAGGGCTGGAGCCAAGGCCTGCTCTGGGAAGGAGCCAGGGACAACTTCTTGCTCCCTCCCATCCCCAGCGTTGGCACGTGTGGCCACTGGGCTGCCTTCCCCAGAAGGAATGAGGAGGCTCTCCATACTCTCCTCACCTGCAGCCATCACTGTGACTGGGGTCAATGCCATCGACATTTCTCCAAGTCAAGCCATAACTGTTAAATTTCACCCTCTAATTACCCTCATCTGAAACCATCTATTTCTCATGACATTGCAGTGGGGGAACTTGTTCACATACAACAGGTGCTGAACTGCACTTTCACCTGCAATTAAACCCAGACCTTAGCCATGTTAGGTTTGGGGGTTTTTTTTGAGGTATCAGAGGAATTCAGCTAATTCTTTTCCTCCCCATTCCTTCTGAGCCCTTGGCTGTGACTGGGCTGGGCTCTGCAGGGGCAGGAGGTGACTCTCATCAACCTGAGGGATGTGGGGTGCTGGCCGCGCCGAGCTGAGCCCTCGGAGCTTACTTCACACTTTGTATTTCTTTTCAACTGAGAGTTTTGTTGCACTCTATCTGTAACCACAGCATGTTTCTCAGCTAAACACACTGTAAACTCTTAATCTCTTTCTTCTCTTCCATTTTCTCCTTTCTTCCCTCCCCTTTTCAGTTTTTATTTTTGTTTTTATTTTTCTCTTTAGCTTTCATTCTTTGGTCATAGTCCTTCAGGCCACATGCAAAAGGTAAGCCCTCAGATCTCCTCTGGTCTCCCCTCTTCTTGTAAAGCATCAGAGCCTTCCCCTTGCTGCTCAGGCTGCTTTGGCAGTATTGGGGGTTATCTCCTGGGCACCCAGATAACCCAAAAATAGAAATCTCTAAAGCCTTGAAAAAAAAGTGAAACCTCGTCACAGCAGGCTAAAAACTTGTCAAACAGAATTTCCTTCTTTGGAGGGAAGGACAAGGAAAGAGAAAAACGCAGCAGGCTTAAAAGCAAGAAACTTCTAGCAAACCAGGGTAAACATTCAGTCTGTGCTTATTTCTCTGACCATATCAGGAGGTGGCTCCTGCTGATCCTTGCTGATAATCCAGGGAAATCCACTGCCCCTTCTCCCCACATGGCTGGGGTCTCCATGCTCACAGCTGGGCTGAACCTCCTGGATTAGCTTGCCCTGCCTTCAGACTAAGCAACCAGAATGGTTTGGGGGCGAACACGTCATTTATAAATGTATGTTTCACCAAGCATTGTGCCAAAAGGCCCTAGATATTGCCTAATCCCGCCTTCCCCCCCTGTAAATAGGAGGTGAATTGCCAGTCCGTTTGTGCTTCCAAAGATGGCAGAAATTACCACGTTGGCGTTGAGATGGTGTTGAGGGGAACGTTCCCTACTAGTCAATTTTTATCAATTGTACAATACAAACAGATAATTATAAATATAACCCTTGCAGAAATTTTGTGCCTGTTATTTTTGTCCAGACACACTTTTATTTGACCCATGTTTGGTGGTTGGGTCTTTTTTTCCAGTTTCAGCCTACCAAGGAGGCTACAATTGCTTCTACTGTTATTAACAGGAAGACGGCACTGATTACCAAGACAGAAAAAGAGACATTGCCATTTCAAAAAAACCCAAGTCTCTCTTGTATTTTGCTACTGGCGATGGAAGATGCAATCTTTCTGACCGTTTCAGACTGAAGCTGAACTAGGGTACGTGGAAATTTCTGCACAGGTGATGTCTGCACCACTGAAATCTCTGACTGAGCATTTTGAAAGCTAGAACTAAGCCGACAAAGGAAAAAGCCAAAAAACCCCTCCCTCTCCTACAGCCACAGGCTCCTTCCCGGAGTCCTGGCTCTGCTGCTTGAACTAACTTTCAGTGGAAGTCCTGGCTCTGCTGCTTGAAATAGCTCTCAGCTTTACGTAAGGAGCGGTATACTAATTCAGATAAACTGAATACATTTTGGTTCCCTGCTAAGCAGGCAGTAAATTGCTTCTCTGTAGAAGTGACCGTGTCCTGTTTTATATGTCACACATTTATATTTGTTATTTAAAAATCTGTCTTGAAAGAAGATTTTAGAAAGAGTTCCTGAGGAGAAACTCATGAAAAGATAAATGTGAATGAAAATGGACGTGTTTTGTTCCAAAGTATTTCTTCATAACACAGGGTATGTCTGATGGTTTGTTGAATATCTGCAAGACCAGTTTTAGGGAAAAATGTGAAGCTGTGTTCAGGAAATCAAGCTGTAATTTTGGGGGAAGTTTCGAGTAGACCGTGGCCTGCAGCATGATAAGAAAAATGGCACAATAATTTATAATTTGCTGTCCCTGCATGGTGACAAAAGGCTTAATATTGTCCCAGCAAAAAGTTCTACCTGGAAAAGAGTGAACGTAAAACACATTATCCCTGATCCACATGCTCTGGGCTGGGGGAGCTGGCAAGAGGGAACAGAAGATTTTGTCCTCTTGAGGCAAGGGAGCACAGGTACTGCAGAACCCAAGCCCAGGAGGCTGGCACAGGAGCCAGGAAGGAAAATGGACGCTCAAGAAAAACAGGTGAAGGATGGAAAATCTAGAAGAATCCCCTCAGTGTGATTCACTGTATGGGAGCTGCAGCCAAGTGCACAAGTCTGGGGCTGTTGGGGAAGGCCAAGAACAAGATCCCACCCACAGCTTTCCTCGAGTGCAGTGCAGCGAGGGTGCCCGAGGCTCAGGAGGCGGTGGAGCAGCAGCCCACCCTTGGAGGCACCGGGCAGGAAGCGAAAACAGAGCTCCTGGCAGGTAAGATGGACTGATCAATGGAAACCCATCATACAGTTCTATATAATACCTAAATTCCTTGACACGGCTGTTAGTCTCTCTTGCTCAGGTTAAAATGTTTCTGATGATAACACAGAGAAAAATTGGAAGTTACCCAAGTCTTTATGTAAACACTATTTATCTCTGGTTTACTTTAGTAATTTAGATATTGAATTTCAGCATGATATAATCACAAATGCTGACTTTATGTTTTTAGATCAGTGGTCAATTTTAACAAAAAATTACCAGGCAGTTAATGAAATACGCTGTCAAATTTGTATGAAAAGCAACCAACCATGCTACGTTTAAAAAATATATAATTTAAATGCAGTAGATGAAAATACTTTTCATTTTGGATTGCAAAAGCCAAATTGTATTCACAAAAGTATTTTAATTCACAATTCCACTTACTTTTTTTCTAACTTATGCTGGTGATGAAGTACTTGGTTGATAAACTCCAAAGGATGGGGACAGTAGCAGTGGCCAGCCTAGCACTGCCTGAAGATGCTTTTTTTTAAGAATGTTGAAGTATACAGAGATGTTAGACAGGGAGCAGAACCCAGCTAGACAGTGGTGAGAGGTCACTTCTGCCACAGCCTGGGGGAGTCTGTCGTGCCCAGAAAGACCCGTGCTCTCTTGACATCATTCTCTCCCCAAATGAGGGGAAATAAATCTTTCAAAAATAACAGCCTGCAATAGAACTCAGTCAGTCCTGTGGAAACGCTCAGGATAACTCAGGAAACAGGCAAATCGGAGTGCTATTATATAATATTGCTTGGAGTCCACTTCTTTTTTCAATTTTGTTGGAGCTGTCCCAGTACTTGTTAACTTGTATGTAATTTGTTATACCTCTTATGGCTAATGCTTCTCACAGGACTTGTTTCTGCTTCAAAGGATTTAGAGGAGGAATTGGCTCTCTGTACTTCATCCTATCAGTTGTCCTTCCCCTGCCCCAAATGCTTTTTCTAAGCAGAATGTCTAGAGCACCTCTTGGATGTTAAGGTGTTTGGCTGCAGGTTATTGATTTGCTGCTCCAGATAAGATTACTGCTTTTAAAAGCAATCGGACACAGGATGTTTAGCGAGAGAGGGATGCACACAGGAAGCCTTGGGAATTATGTGTCTGACGTGGTGCTCCCCGAGGTAACCGTGCTCAGGGTTCGGTTCGGTGATGCATGCTCTTCCCCAGAACTGGCAGTTGTACAGCTCAGTGCTCTAGTTTTCAGAGTGGCTCAAATCCTTTTTGCCTGTCAGTGTCACAGTGTCCCCAGGGGGCTGGTGTTTCCACCCAGGTAAGATCAATGAGATCTATGCATTTAGTAACCCAAAAAAGAACCTTGATGCAGTCAAAAGGGAAATAAAAATGCTTTGGGTTGTGATTAGGGCTTTCCGAAATGTCTGTTGAAACAGCAACTTCTCAACAGAAAGTTAGATTTCAAGTAAATGTTGGGTTTCTTCACTAAGAATGTGCTTTTAACAAGAAAGATTGATCTCCATTAAGTGAAAAATTAGGAGATCCCTTGGCCTTCTGGGCCTCGACACCATTGCCAGCTTCCTCGGGCGCCCCAGCCTGTTCCTGAGCAGGTCAAACAGTGACCCAACAGGGAGTTTTGCCTCCAGCTGGAGCCCCGCATGCACCAGCTGGGTGACTCTGAAGAGGTGGGTGGGAGAGCCCCAAGGCCGGGCAGCGGAGCACAGCGTGCAGCTCAGTGAGGCTGCGGGGCACAGCTCACCTGCATGGCTGCGCATCATGGCTCGCCTGCAGGGCTGCGCGTCATGGCTCACCTGCAGGGCTGCGCGTCACGGGAGGTGTTTGGGAGCGCCAGCGGGAGGGTGGTTAGCACTGGTTCTCAGCCTGTTCCACCTCGCTTTGTGGAGGCATTTCAGACACTTGCTAAAGTAAAAATAATGTGCTCATGCGTGGGGTTGGCAAACCTATAGAGTCTGAGTTTATATATCTTAATATGTGCTTATGATTAGAGGCATTCAGGGTAATGCCATCATTATACCCTTTAAAATTCCTAAAGGTCTGTGTTTCAGCAGGGCTCAAGTGCAGAGGGAATCGCAGCGTGGCACAATATCCCAGCTACTGTAGCAAAGGGCTGACACGGTGGGTGGGAGCTCATGCGGAGCGGCCCCAGTCTTTCCCAGCGGGACACTCGGTGCAGCCCAGCACATGCTGGAACAAACTCTGAGGCAATAGGAGAGGAACAGATAAGTGTTCGGCAGGAGACACAGCACTGCGAGTGACACAGGGTGCTGGGGCAGCGAGGGGAGGAGGCGACGCCGGCACAGGAGGCCAGAGGTTCAGTAGGTGCCTTTGTCTGGCTTTTCTTAGTTTACAACTGTTTAGTTTCTCAGCATACCTGTAATAACATTTTGATACAAATATTGTATGAATACATACGTACCTGGAGGCGCAGAGAAAGCTGCCATCTCAAGTGTTTCAGAAAAGTGTGATTTATGTCCTGCAGGATTAAGTGCAGCCGTCGGGCTGGAGCCCAGGGCAGCCAGAGTGGGGCTTGCAGGGGTCCCGGGGTCCGGGGACCCGGGGGTCCAGGGGTCCGGGGGTCCGGCCACGGGGAAGTGGAGCAGTGGGGTTCCCACTGGAGGGTGCTGCAGGCAAAGGCAAACCACAGTGTCCATCCAACTATATGATCTTTAAGGTTCTTCCCAGAAACTGTTCTATGATTGTATGATTTTGTGCGTTTAAGCAGTGTTAGGCAGTTGCAGGCAGTTGTCTTCATTATTTTTTAGTGTGTGTTTGAGTTGTACCAGAGATTGGAGACTCCCAGGGATAGCACTTGCCTATTTCCAAATAAGCTGTCAGTTAAACTAAGAGAACTTTTTCTTGATTTATACAAGGGGCTTAAGCATCCAAATTTTTTCCCCCAATTAATTTAATTAAACCCCCAATATTTATTATAACTCTATTTGATATTTTCTTATTCAAAAGAAATAGCATCTGAAACATGCTGAAGCCCAGGTTTGCATAAGGAAAACCTGTACTTGATGCAGAAGCTTGGACTTGAAATGCATGTACTTGAGGAATTCAGCGGCCCGTGTCTAAGCATACATTCTGTCAAATCCTAAATGAATGTTGGGCGTTACACCCCAGCATTAGACTCATATTTCATAGGTCTGGCCAAAAGGCCTTTGGGCTTCAGGTGCAAGTCCCTAATATCATCAGAAGGAAACCTGTCCCTCAGGTTGGAATTGCTCAGGACATGATGCTATTGTGTTTCAGAAGATAATTTTCCCTGTTCTCTGTTTTTTTTCCTGTCTCACATCTTCCTGTCCCACTCTCCTCACCCCCACGAGGTGTGCACACCCCTCCAACACATGGCCCCACCCCACCCACCACCCCAGGAGATGGCTACTGACCATACCATTCCCCCGATCTCTCAGGGGACCCCACCATGGTCCCAAAGGCCCCTGGGACCACCCGTGCAGCACTGGGGAGAGAGAAATGCAGCATGGGAGGTCAGTGGGGATGTGTCCTGCTTCCCCAACCCAGCGGGGAACCATGCCCCTGAAAGAGGGAATTTCGGTCCTTCCCTGTGCCTGCCACAGTGCCTTTGCTTTGGGGGGACAGAGAGACAAACAGACCCAAAGTCCTGTTCACCTCGAGCCCTGCCTGGAACTTAAATAAACATGAAGGAAGAGCTTCAGCACAATACTGTTGCCCACAGCCAACTCTGCCAAGCCCTGGGGTGTCACAGACGGTGTTTCTCCATCGTCAGGGTGGGCAGCGCTTTGTAGCAGAAATTAGAGTGGGTTGTACAGTGTGGGCAATAATCCCTCTGCTCTTGCTGGCAATAGCAGTTCTAGTAAGAAAAACTGTCCCAAACACAGAGCAGACTGTTAGATGGTGGTTTCCAGTGTATCGATGCAATTATTCTCCTTATAGCTAAAAAATTTTACCAAATATTATATACTCTGTGTGTGTGTGCATGTGTGTACACATACATAAAATGGAGAATTTGGAGACTGGTCCTTGAAGGAGTCCGTAAATGTGCACATCTGAGGAAAAGGAGTAGTTGCCCATCACTACCACACAGTATCTTTTGTGACTAAATTCCTTCTGGTAAATACACACGAGGTATTAACTCATGTGAACCTGGACTGAAGACTGACACAGATAAAATTAGAATGATCAAAACAGGTGCTGTGCTCACCCCTACAAAGAAATATTCCCTCCATGAAGAAGGATCACATCTGGGTGGTGATCCAGTTTGATTCCTGACTGTAAAGGTTTCCTGTTGGTAATCGAAGATAGTACTATAATAACAATCTTAATTGCTTCAATCTTAATGAAAGCATTGAAAATATTAATATTAAAAGAGGTTTATTTACTTTTTTTTCACCGATAGAAGGGTGGAGAAAAGACCTCTGTCTAAAAGACGGTTACTGTGTTTGACTGGCGCCTGCGGAGCAGCATGTGCTCCAGGAGTGTGGGGAGATGCCTCTCCCCCCAGAATGGTCAGTGATGCTGACCATCATGGACAAGCAGCTCGGACAGTAACCCATCTATTTTCAGATCCTCCAGCCCTTGTGTTTCTTACATCAGCGCAATTTTTTTTTAGAAGTGGCCTTGACATTTTCAATTAAGAACATGCAATATATTTCCTGCTGCAGGCAGCAATTAGAAATACCAGTTTCAAATGTTCAGAGCTTTATATTTTATTTGGCTGTGGATAGTAAGTGTGAGTGTGCAGTGCCGTAGGGTGGGTGGCACTTCCCCCAGGGAATGCCTGCTGAGCTCCCAGTGGGGCCACTTCTTCTGCACCAGTGCTGGATCTGTCCATGGGAACCTGTTTGTTTGGTAGATAATTACCTTTCTTTCAATTACTTTGTATATTGATTTCATAATCAAGTTGTTCTTTTTTATTGGTGTATTTTAGTTGTCAGAAGAGGTTGGGTTTTTTTTTAAGATCAGAAATGATCTACGGGGGAGACGGTGAGTTACTGGAGCTTGAATTTCCCTGCAATGTTCCATCAGCTGCCTTCTGTGTATATATATATATATATATATATATATATATATATATATATTCTTGAATTTTGAAAGGGGCTGTAAATGGCTTTCTTCACAGGGGTACAGACATAAGGCTAATGAGCTACATTATTAGAGTACTAATTGCCACATCTTTGCTGTGCAGGGTGACCCAAAACATCTTTGTTTAAAGTGAACTGCGTGGGGGAAATTCAAGTAATCAGGAAGATCCAATTGAGCAAACAGTATTCATGGGAAGTTACAAAGGAAATTACTCAAAGCCTGCTCATTTTTACTATGCTATAAATTTTGTGAAACTTTCTTGTTTTCATTAAAGAGTACAATTTGGCTCAGTAATAATAAAGGGATTTCTGGCAGATGAATAATTGTCTATTTATACAAAAGCATAGGGTGTCTCGTTGCACAGTATTTCTGCTTTAACGTTTCAGGGGTTGTTACAAACTGAAGTGCATAGGAATGACAATGTCAGTCTGAATTTACAGATGAGATGAGGTGAGATGGAGGTCCTCGGGCAGGAATAACGGCAGCACTAGTGCTTAAGGACTGCCTCAACGCAGCGCAGGTCTGAGGCACATCTGGGAAAGCTCTTTCATCATGGAGAAGTCTCTGTTTATGAAGAGGCTGCTATTTTTCTTTTTTACTAGTAGGAATAGGAAATTGGAATAGAAAAACAATTTGAGGGAGACCTGCTGAGATTTCCCTTCTAAGCAGACCATCTGTTTTATTATGGCAGTAACTTTCCATTGTGCTTCCCGGACAGGTTAGTACCTGGGACAATCCTTTATCCTCTCTACAATCAAGAAGCCCACGTTCCTATTTTGTTGTAGGGGTATCTGACACACAGCATAATTCATACAGGTGTTCTTGTACCTCTTAAGAATTATCGAAGAGCTTTCTCAGAGTGTAGATTTGTGCACAGCAGCAGCAGCAGTTCTGTGTCCTGGCAGCTTCCCCCTCAGGAGCTCCCACCCCACGTCTGTCTCAAAGAAAACTGCAGGCGTGCTCCCAGCAGAGCCCAGAGTTCGGAGAATACCTCCACTGAGACCTTTCTGCATAAACTGACCGTTTCCAGGCAGGCCTCGCAGACTAGACACGCACCACAGCAACCAGTTGTTTCACGTTTGTATCTTACCAGCAATGCAGGGTTTTTCTTCAGTAAAAACAACAAATGAGTAATTATAATCAAAATACACATTCAGCACAACTCGGTACAGAACTGTAGAAGTCTGGTCCATGGAGCTGTTTTTAAAGATAATCATTCATTAGTCATTCATATTCCAAAGTACTCCCAGGCATAGCAGGTTCAGTTGTCATTAGGTCTGAAGTGTTCTTCCCCTTAATTTTATTCTTGCTGAGTTCTTATCTGAGTAAATAATAAGTATTTATTATTTTTATCTCAGTATTAGCCTGAAGAATTAATTAGATGGAAAATCTATTATAAGTGATTTTTTTAAAAAAATGCAGTATATTTGTAAATTAATGTTTGTGTACACAAGCCCTACGTATATATACAAATACATTTTTATACACATAGCATTAATTTGCAAGGCTTGCAGCAGCAAAAACATTTGGAGAAGTTATTATACTAATATGTAATAGCAAAGGAAGATAAAGAACATATTTTTGAGCACACTCTAGCATCAATTATCAGGAACCTTTTCTTGGTCCCTGTCAGAGACCTCAGCCTTTCACTTCTCATAGAGAGGCAAGATGTACAACAAACCACTTAAAGCTAGATCAGACTTTAATTTTTTATGACTAGTTCACAATGCTGAGGTAGAACATTTTGTAAATTCATGCTCTTTATTCACAAGATTTCAGGTAATAGGGCTGAAAAAGTGGTACAATTGTTCAATACTATTGTATGTAGCATCATAGACTCGATGATCCTTATGGGTTCCTTCCAACTTGAAATATTCTGTGATTCTGTGATATCATGGATGTTATGTATCCTTTCCAATGCTATTTTAATATGCATTTATAGAAGCATAAAAATCTATTGTGAAGATTTTGTTTTGAGATGTATTGGGAAGAGTCACAATTCTGAAGATTTTTGGTTAGATAAGGTGAGAGTAATGAATATTTGATTTATTCAGCATTACCAGCTATTAGGATGTTGTGTCATCAAGTCTTAAACTTCTGTTTTTCTGGTTTGAGTTTGGTGTCATAAGGACACCAAAACACAATGTGCCTGCCTGCCCAGCCCCAAACCAAGTAATTGCGTCAAATTCCCATTAAGTTACTAATTCCTACAGATGGTATGAGAAGAGGCAAGTGGCTGGGAGAGACAGAGGTTCGGCTGTGCTGAGCAGGTTGCAGTGGGAGGTCAGCAGTACGATGTTGTGTCACAAGAGATCACACACAGAAAAGCGTAATGGACAACCTGCCTTCGTTAATCGAGCTGCAGGTCCTGGTCTGCTCTTCTGGAGACACTGTCTGAATGTAATACAAATTTACAATGTTTGTAGGTCAGACTGACTCCTGGGTGGAAAACCTTGCAGTGCTAATTCCGCTGCATGCGGATTTGGGGTTCTCAGGGTGCTAGCCTGACGGTGGATCAGGCACGGGACAGCTTCGGACTGGCTGTGCTGGAGAGCTTAATGTAGGGGTGGTTGCGTGTACATGGGATGGCGCTCTGTATCCTCCTGCTGTTCGTAGGGTTTTGGTGTTCTTGTGTGCCACTAAAATCAGAGAGAATTTTTCTGCTGAAACCAGGGGAGCAGGATGTCTCCTTGCATCTCTCATCTTGCATCATCATCTCATCTGCTCCACAGTGGCACAAGTGTGAGGGTGCCCTTCACATGCACGTTGTGTCCAGCTTGCAAGGCCAGCCCTAATCCCCACACAGCACCTACGAGCGTGCCTCCAGTCCTGCACAGCTCAAGCCCACCACATCTGCTGCATTCATGCAGGTGGTCTTCAGCACATGTATGCAGTGGGGCTGATACGCACCAATGACTTCTAGGTCATTGGAAATCCCAAATAAACCTCCCCAGGCAAGGAGAAGACGTCCAAGGAACTAACAGCTTAATGGCCTTATGCAGATCTGTAGAGGCAGATGTAGGAAATTTTGTTCTGTTGATGGCTTTTTCTAAAGACAGATTTCCACCATGACCAGTTTTCTTCACGTTATAAACAAGAACACACTCTAGGGATACAATAAATTGATGAAATGAGTGTCAGAATGGCTGTCAAGGAAATATCAGCATGTGTTAGCAATGCTGTGATGATCTTGAAGGTAAGGGGACTGTAAAATATTCACACATCATCAAATCAAATCAACCTTTCCAGCCTAATTCTAATTGTATCAAGAGAGCGACTAGAATCCTAAAGGCTGTAAATTTATAATTTAACAGATTTCTGAGAGTGTTAATTGTAGCTATGTTTCCTAAAAACTGCCTTGAAAAGGTCATCTAGGAAAGAGACCTATGGATGTTTCAGTACAATTTAGCAGCTGCCTTCAACCCGGAGGACCAACGAGTTCCTCGTCAGGGCTGAGATCGGGGCTGACGTCTTGTCCTGAACTCTTGCCCTTGGGCTGCCTTTCCCCCAGGAGCAGCCCGAGTTACAGTCGGGGTGTCAGCCTGCATTTTCTGCATTAGCACCACATTTACGGCTTGACTGGGTCCCCCACTGCTTTGAAGCCCTTCCTTTTTAAATGTCACGTATTAATGCTGCTGATGATCTCTTATCTGTGACCTGGTGATCTGTAGTAAGAAATAAATGTTTGTGAGTAACCAGGTTCTCCACAGATTGTAATGTTTTTATTACCTTTCTGCCTTTCAGAGCAGTTTCAATTACTTGTTTCCATTGCCCTTCAGAGCTATGGTGGTATGGAATAGGTGCACTGGGATGTTTTTATTCCCTGCTGTGTTGTGTAATAACGATTTTCAAACAGTACGGAAGACTTGGCCATGAATTTAGCAGTGGGGCATGTTTTCCTAGCACAGCGGAAGGGACCACTGCCCATACCTGCTTGTGAAGGGGTCTGGATGGGGATGGATGCTCGAACTGAGCCCCAGGCCTGGGCTGTGCCCTGCCCCAGCTGCCACGGCCGGTGCACTTAGCTCTGCCATTGCGTATTTGTCCCATCAAAAGGCTCTGTTTTTTGCAGATTAATTTTGGAAGTACAAAAAATCCCTTACTATTTGCCTGGGCTGAGTAGAGCTGAATGGCTTTGTTGTCTGCAGTTGCCACAGGAGTCCCCCAGATCTTAAATTCCTGATCCCCAGCTTCCCGTGGAGATGCTCCCAGTTTTATCTCCTCATGAGCACCTTCAGCCCTTCCACGGCAGCAGATGGATGCATGTGCCACATAAGGGATTCCAGCCATAAACTTACTGCTTATACATACAAATAGAGATTTCTGTAAGGGTTAAGTGCTAACAAAGTTTTTAAAATCCACAATATTGCAAATATTGAAGACAATTATTTTAAATTATTTTCTTTAGTTGGAAAACAAATTGATGCTATTTATATTTTCTGCATATGTAACAAATGGCAATATAATCTAGTATTTTATATATAACACAACATGCAAATACATTTTATAGGTAGTGTACCATATTTTCTGATGCCATAGATCTAATCCTAATAGATATGTCTTTTTAAAAAGCATTCTAGCATCACTTATCGATTGCATCCAAAGTGTATGTAAATGTATTATAAATTCACTCATAAGCACGATTTACCCTCAATAGTTAGGGGGTGATACCAGCAATTAAGGTAAACCGGGTTTCTAAAGGGCAAAACAAATAGGTTTTGGTGCAGAATCAGCTGTTGTTCTAAAGCCACCTGATCTGGTGGGAGCATGAGAGCATGAGACCATGCTGTCACATGCTGCTTTTTGGATGGTATAGGAGTCTGTCCTGGTTTCGGATAGGATAGAGTTAATTTTCTTCTTAGTAGATCATCAACTAGAGATGTCATCAGATAGTTTTAATTATAAATCTTCTCATTCTCTGTTACACACTGCTGCAAAAGTAAAGAAAATGCTAGACTTCTTCCATGTGCATATGTAGATGTACGTGTGTGTGTGTAAAATTAATAGTATCTAGTTTATTTCCAAAAGATGTTATCACTAATAAATAGTTTGTAATGGAAAGAAACAGCTTTTTAAAACCATGCTTTTAAGCATCAAAGGATCAGCGCTATTTTGTCCTGTAGCAGAGGTACTTTATAGTGTACCTGTGCCAGGTTTCCTCCTGTCTCCACTAAGGAGAGCTGGGTGAGGAGCCCTGGCATTCTGCGATTCCACCTCCCATTATGCTGATTTCCAGCTTTGCCCAACATGTCGGTCTGTTTACAGCTTAAAACTGTGAAGAAAAGTGTACATAAATGGTTAAAAAACTGATGTACTGGCTGTTACCCTGGTTATCCAGGGTCCCAGCAGAGTGGTGATGGGAGGTGAAGGCTCAGCGCTCCCATCTAGGCCAGGGCTTGGCGGGCAGCTCGCGTTGGAGAGGCAGTGCCTGAAACCACCAGCCCACCCCTGCCCAGCGCCTGCTCCAGGCTGAAAAGCTTCAGGGGGCCCGGGGCCCAGAAGCAGTATTTCAGATCCCAGGACTATAAATATTTATGAAGTGAAATGCTTTCATGTTCAGCAATAGTTCTTCTGCATATCGTATGTTCACAAGATTAATCAACATAAATGGATAATGTCGAGTAATTTTCCTTCAGTTGGTATATTCTACTATTTTAGCAGGGGGTAAAAGCCTAGAAGTTTCCAAATCAGTATGGTCAGGAACAAAATGCACCATAGGTACAGTCACTGCGATGCCTTGTAAAAAAAGTGCTATTAATTCTTAAATGCCAAAATCAAAGTACAATTTCAGAATTTAGTAACAAATTAAGCAGATAGTAAATGACTGCTGATTACTGAGATTCTTGGAGCTGGTAACTGATACTCGTGCCTCAAAAGCCATTTGAAAGTGGTTATAAGTGCAGTCAGCCCTACTGCCTGGTGTGCATGGCTGGGCTGGCAGCTGGCCGGGGGGCAAAGGGCCTGGGCAGGGACAGGACGGGGGGAGCGGGGGCTCGGGGGGCCCAGCAGGTGAGGATCGGGCTCGCTTGAGCTTTGCAGAAGTCAGACAGCATAGGATCAAGCTCTGACATAAAGGGAGAACATGGAAGCTGTGAGTGCTGGTGACTCAAGGGAGCATGTGGAAGCTGTGAGTGCTGGTGACTTACAGGAGCCGTTGCACTCACAGGTGAACACTGTGGACAAAAGGTACAATGGAGTTTGTATTTCTTCCTGTAGAAGCCTCTGAATTTTTGCAGACTTTTCACTCAGTAGAGAATTAATGTAGGGAAATTGCACAAGTGGTCTTTGGCTGCTCATCTGGCTCACACAGTCAGGTATTAGCAAAAAATGATGTCTTAAAAAATAAGGCTCACTCTTTTCCAAGCTGTGGTTGCAGCTGTAATTTGTGTAAGTATTGAAAGATACGTAAGTATTATTAGCCTGATCTTTAGCTATTGCAAATCACCGTAACTTCATTGCAACTAGCAGACAGTTTCCTCTTCCTCACCAGAAAAAGAAGAAAAAAAAGGAAAAGAAAAAAAGAGAGGTCCTCCCCTCTTCTTCACCAGGGACCTGCCCCATCCTCTTCCCTGACACAAAAAGTTACCTTTCTGTGGAACCTGTTTGAACTAAATGGCCATTTTTTTTCCCCTCATATATGAAATGGCTAAATAAAACCTTCTACATTTCATTCTGCTCATGATTTATCATTTTCCTTTTTTCTATGACCTCCTCCCTCCCATGCAGTAGATGGTAATGGGTTATCTGCATTTCTAAGAAGAGGGGATGAATATGCCATAAATTTACTCATGCATGTGGATCCCATGGGTGAGGAAGGGGGAAATAAAGAGGAAGCCAAGCCTAGCCCATTTTTCTTAACATGAAAATGAAATTGCACCTTTTTATTCTCAGCATGGATGATAATTGAGAAGACAGGAGAGAATTTGCATTTGCACGTACAAGTGACAAAGCTTGTGGTTTCCCAGGTGAGGGGGGGATCCAGCCCACGGATCCCTCCAGCATCTCTTGCCCTCCCCACAGTGCCCAGGGTGCCCAAAGGACCAGCAGTGCTGGGATGAGCACCAGGATGAGCCCAGGTTCACAAAAGGCGTTCAACAGAGAGGTGCTGGGGACTGAAGCCACCGGCTCACATTCACCCTTCTAATTCCTGTCCACCTCCCAGCTGGACAGGACTATTTCAGTCCCCAAATTCACTGTGTCTTCAGCCTTTAGAGCAAGAAAGCTGACAAGGTGACCAGCTGGGACAGTGGGCACGCCATGAAGCACACCTCCCGATGACATTCACTGTATGTTGTTAGGGTGCTTAAGCAAGTATTTCACATTTTCAGCTAATTTAAAACTTGCAGCCGTGTTTCAACTGATTATTAACTCTGCTTAATGTATGCAGAGTGATATGCTGCAAAGTATTAACTTAGCAAATTCAATTGCTGCCTTTGTGTTTTAGTTGCCTTTTTGTTATTCCCAGAGTATTTCTCGTATTTCCCCCAGCAATCATGAGAGATGCACGTCCCAGGCTAATGCTGCCTGCCTCTCTCAGCCATATGGTCGCTCGTGCTGCTAATGCGCGGGTCAGCGTTGGCCACGAGGGCAGATGGCCCATCTGCTGAGCATCACTGGCGATGGTCTCATCCATAACCAACAGCCTCCTCACTTCCTACCAGGGGTATGTGACAGGCAAGAGCATGTGAAATGGGATTCACAGCTCAGGGTGGTGTGTTTTAAACAAACTCCCAGCAAATCCCTGTAGCACTATTTATAAATAAACTTATGTATCTCCTTACATTGTAGCCTTGGAAAGAGGCTGTGCGTAATAGTAACAGGCTAATGAAGGCAATCATTCCTCCTCCACATGAGCTTTTATCCATAATCTTTGATGAATTGTATTTCTGGATTGCTCTGTGTCAGTGAAGCTGCCGTTTTTCACAAGCAGTGAACGCTCAGGTGCACAAATATTACAGCTCCATCCATTACCGTTTTCTAAATTTGTCCCATTTTTACAGCTTTCTGGGAAAACAAAAAAACAAAACCAAACCCACAAAAAAAAACTCTTTAGCAGAAGACTGCTCGGTGAGACAATTATAACTGTGTCCCTTTTAAAATAAGCAAACGTCAGCCCTCCAGACAGCATTTAAGTGACATTTGAAATGGCAGTGGACGTGATCCCCAGCGAGTGCACAGCACCGCTGTTTGCCTTCACAGAAACTTCTTGTGCCCTGCCCCGGCACTGCCTACCTGGCTGCTGCCTAGAGTGACAAAACGAAGTGGCGTCTTTAAAATTTGGTGTCACTTACTCTTGATTTTTCTGAGTTCCATGGCTTTTTAGGAATCGCTTATTCAAATTCTTGAGGTTTCATCTCCCACTCGTGAGCAGCGTAGCCCCTGTCTCAAGGCCGCTGGGGTGCACAGTGCAGGGGGGCTGTGCTGAGGAGGGGGCTTCAGTGCACCTACTATTGAGCTTTGGGGGGAGAAGGGACAGGGAACGGGGGTGCCTCTTCCTCTAGGCATTGGCTGAACTATTCTGCTTTCTGTGCATTTGCCCCAGAAACTCCCGCTGGCCATGTCCGCATGTGAAACAGAAAGTGATGAGGAACGCTCTCAAAAGCGATGAGGAATGTCCAAGGACAGAGTGCATGGAGGAGCAGAGCCACGCAGGCAGCTGCCCGTCCCACCTTAGGGCACGATGGCCTTTTGTGCCATTTCTCCTCACTTGGGGAGGTCGAATTTAACTCCGTGGGTTATTAAATTGTCCTCTCCATGACACAACTCCTTCCTCTGTTCATTATACCGACGTACTACTATCAGTAGGAACCAACTGTCTCTGAAGTAGCTTACACTGCTGTGGTATCTCTCTGATGTCCCCAGTGCCTGGCAGTAGAATTCAGCATCTGCCGCTGTCCTGGTGCCCTGTGGAGATGTGTATCCATACAGGATGGCCACTGAGTCCCGGGTATGGAAAGCGGGATGGGGGGGGGGATTCGTTTCTGCTTGGAGGGCATGTCCTGCCCCCGGCTTAGGCAGCCTTCACCAGCTCTTTCCCAGCACTGTCAGCTCAGAGAATTAGCTAGACTTGTCTTAGCCTTTCTCTCCTTTGATTTCTGATAGGAGAATAATCTGTACCACTCCTTGTAAATAATAATTATCAAACAAATCATCTGATTGCTGTGATTGCTATTTACTGACTTTAATGCAGAAGTGGCAGTGTCTCAGCACGCTGCTGGTCGCTGCTCACGCTCTTGCTCTCTTTCGGCATCCCGATCCACAGCACTTCCCACGTCCCGGGAATTCACCTGCTCCCACGGGACACTCCAAAGGGGAGGGATGTGGATGCAGGGAGAGGTGGTGTTCAGGAAAGGTGACCTCAGAATTTGTGTGAAGTTAGACAGGGTAAACTTTAAATTCATCATTCATCATCATTGTCATGTTCTGTTACCTGAAAATTACTAGGGGAGTATTGCTTAAGAAATATTAATAACACCATCTATGGTACAGCTTATAGAAAACAGTATGTTTGACATTTTTTTTTTTTTCTGAGAAAAAAAAAAAGTAATTGGATAAGCCTGCTCCAACTGCAGAGTTCACTGAGAGCTACTTAACCCAGCCTAGCAAAGCCCGTGAAGTAGAAATGTTGCAGTGCTTGAGACTAAAAATCATGTGTTGGAGAGAGAGAAGCCCAGTTGTGGTTGATCCTTATATTTATTTTATTCTGTAGGTACCTGCACTGCTTCCAAAACTTGTGTTGAGTTTATAAAGCTACAAAGAAAATCCCTTGATACTGAAATTCCAGAAACTCTCCGGATACTTGTACATCAATCATCTCTTTTAAACCGGACAGTGTAAACAGCAAAGGGAGCTAAACTACAAAAATGTAAGAAAATGAATTGTTCAGAAAAGTGTTATATTTGTACTGAAGTAATAAGACATTTTAAGTCAAAGGTTGTGGATTTTGATGTCAGTGTATATTACAAAAGCAATTTAACAAATTCCAATTCTACCAGATACAAATACCAGTACCGTGGTTACATTGATAAGCCCCATTTTTACTTCTGCATTTCATGCTTCAAACATGTGTCCACTCTTTAATGTCTTAGAATATTTTATGTACTTGGAAGAGCTGCATGCAGTGGCTGAGGTACCTGCTCGCAGCCCAAGGCACTGCAGACTGCTGGAGCTCTGC
Organism: Microhierax caerulescens; assembly: GCA_035590215.1. Taxonomy (NCBI): domain Eukaryota; kingdom Metazoa; phylum Chordata; class Aves; order Falconiformes; family Falconidae; genus Microhierax; species Microhierax caerulescens. The sequence continues at coordinate 53,127,733 of JAVJGJ010000062.1, forward strand.
AGGGATGTGCTGTGCCGGCCCCTCGCAGGGCACCTTCCCTGGCAGGTGGGGGGTGCAGTGCTGCCGCCCCAGGGTGCAGGGGCACGGCAGCTGCTGGGGGTGGGCCGGGGCTGGCAACAGCAGCGGCCCATGCGTTGGGCAGTGGCCTGGCTCCATTTCATCGCTGCTTACTCAGGCTGTGCTTTTGCATGTCATGCACAAGTGTCTAGAATTTCAGATCCATTTTCCTATTACTTAGACTTTCTTCATCATGCTTTTCTTTTTTTTTAATTAAAAAGACAACTGTACAGGACAGGTACATGTGTAAATAAAGGATTATGCTTATGTATATGTTAATATTTGTATGTAAAAAGATATATACATAGGAAAGAAAAAAATGGTTCAAAGAATGTTTTCAAAACTGTTCCTTATAAATGCAGACAGGAAATTTACATAGATGTGTTCCTTAATTTTGGCATAAGGGTTTTTGCTCAGTTTTCAGTCACTTTGTCTTTGATCCCACTGGGGTTTTGTACGATGACTTTGTGCAGTGAGTCCTTGACCATGGCACAGAGCCACTCCAGAGACGTGCCACCCTCTGTCCCTGAGATGAGCTCTGTCAGAGATCTCGTTTGCTGTCGTCTCGTCTATGAGTCTTGCGCATCTTTTAAAAACACGGTCTCAGAGCCACAGGACCACGGCAGGGGGGTGCATTACCCTAATCTGGGGCTTTTTCCTGCAGACCCTTGGTGCAGAACAGCAGAGGAAAGGTGGTGTTTGCAGCCCAGGGAGGGACCCCCAGCCATTCTCCAGCTGGCAAGCAGGCTCCTGAGGCAAGTGGCCACAAGGCAGGGGCTGCCAACCACTCCAGTTTCTCATATGTAAGCATCTTTTATAAATCCCCCAGATGTCCTTCAAATAACGGCGAGAGATGAGGGCCAGACAAACCGAGCATCTCACCAGGTGCATCACTGATGTATCGCGACTGCTACGTTTTGCCCGCAGGAGCACCGGAGCGGCTCACACGCTGCCTGCCCGGGTGCCCAGGCCTCGCACGGGCCAGCTGCCCTGCCCCGAGGCGTGTCTAATCCGAAATCCATCGGAACTGCAGCTTGCGTGGTCCCCAGCCCCGCGCGGGGCATCGCAGGCCCGTGCTCCTTGTGGTGCTGGTGGGGGACTGTGGCTGACCTGTGAAGTACTCTGCTCCAGCTGTGTCCGTAGCCTTCGGTGTATCCTCGAGTGCCTTACACAGCTTGCGAACAAAACACTGGACTGTGAAGAGAGAAACGTGCCCGACAGACCCTGGGGGGGCCAGTGCCAGCTCCCTTTGCGTCCCCGATGCCACCACCACCACCTCGTGATGGGCAGAGTGCGTTAGCACGGGAACGGATTCAGTTTAGACTCAGGAAATCATATTGTGAACATGTGTATGAAACCCTGTACTTATGCATTGTACATTTTATACAAAGGAACTACTGTAAACTTATGCAAAATGCGAACCAGAGAATATGTTTGGGGTTTTGGTTATTTCTCCCCCACGGCGAGTGTGCTGTGACCCGTGTTCTCTAATATGATCCCAACCACCACATCCTAAATATGTCATGTTTGGTTCAGTGCTGAAACAGTAATTGACAGGCCCAAAATAGGGCTGGATTGATCAATTCCAGAATTTTACACATATTTTTGTACTGTGATTCATATGATATATATCAAGAGACTTTCTATTCATTTGTAAAATACATAAATTATTGTAAACTTTTAATAAAAAGATCTGTTTTAAACCTTCAAATCAGATCAGTGGCTTTGGTTCTTTTTCCCAGTTGCAAACCATAGGGCTTTGATTAGTCCCTGAAACTTTGTTCTATTTTTGTTTTTTCCATACCGTGCAGTAGTTTTTAACCATTTTTTAAGTTCTACCTGAAAGATTGATTAAAACATGAATAAAAAAAACATTCTTGCAGCAACACAACTTACCCCCTATTGAGCTCGATGGGAACTTTTCTGGTTTCCTCATCGCTGGATTGCAGGTGGGATCACGCCCGCCTGGTCAGGACCCCGGTGGCTGAAGCGGTGCTGGGGGGCAGCGGGAGCCTGTGACCCCCTGCCCGGTACTGTCTCTGCCCATACCGGGCCGGGAGCAGCTCCCCCCATCGCTGGGGGCTGCCCCCCACCCCTCACCCCCGCCCCGGGAAAGGCTGCCGGCCGTCGGCGTGGCCCTGCTACGGGTGGACAGTTGCGTCACGGGTGGATGGTCGCGGCTGTGCCACGCGTGGATGGTCGCGGCCGCCGGGCGGGGCGGGCGGGGGGCGGTGGCTGGTCCCCGCGCTGCTTTTAACGCGCTTCGCTCGTCTCCCGGGCCAGGCGGCCGCGGCAGCGCGGCGGCGGCTCCGGCTTCTCTCAATGGCGCCTTCCACCACAACGAGGCAAGGCGGGACCTGCGCGCGACGGTGCGGCCACGGCGCGCGGCAATTGGCCCGGGCGCCGTGTCACGTGAGCAGCCCCCCCTGCAGGGAGACGGGGCCCGGGACCGGCGGCGGCGCCGCGTGAAGCGCTGGCGCAGGCAGCTGGGCTCGGCCGGGTCACGAAGGAGGCCCTGCGGCGGCCATGTTGGGCCCTGGCAGCCGCCATTTTGCGTCCTGGCGTCGGGCCCCGGCGTGCTTGAAGTTGCTGCGGGGTTAGCAGTGGCGAAGCATCTACGCTGTTACCCTCCCACACACACCCTTAGCCCCTGAAGAAGCGGCCACTGCAGAAAACAGTCCCCTCGGTGCACGAGTACCAAAATGTGCCCCTATGCAGAGCTGGAAGCAATACAGAGATCGGTAGCACCCGAACCCCCTCGCTTTATCACTTCGCAGAGGTGGGATGCTAGCTGCAGCTGCGTTAAGGAGTGCAATATAATAAAACTCAGTAACAGCAGACTGTTATCAAGCAATTCATATCAAGGCATTCTTTATTGCAGCACTGGGGATAGCTCCAGCAGAAGTGCTCCTGCAATCTGGCAAACCTTCAGAGGCTATATACCATAAAGTTAAACATATACCTGGAACTTACATGCAAGTGTCAGGTCCACAAGTGCAATTCTCTCTCCTGGTGGTCTTTGAGTGGTCGTCTGGGTCTTCTATTGTTGCCATCCTTTTGTAACTTCCTTATCTTTGTGGTCCTGCACATCTCTGTAAGGCGAGGTGATCCAGGCACCTCCTTGTCTCACAACCATCCCACAACCACACCATGCCTCTTCTGTTCGGTATCTAGTACTTATGACAGTTCCCTTGTTCTTTAGGCCTCCTTATCTCATACCATTCCACAACCATCCTGGACCCTCTTCTTCAGGTAAGTATCTACGATGCTTATGCATCTTCCTTGGTCTTGGGCCTCAACCCTTTCAGGCAGTGCCTGGTGTGAGCGAGTCCTGGGGGACTCCCCGGCAGCTCCATGGCCTGCTCCACGGCCCTGCCAAGCTCCCAACAGGGGCTGCTGCTGAGTTGTGCAAAATAAAATGCTTATTTAAGCAATGCCACCCCTGTAATGCCCCCCTTCGATGAACCTGATGTGTATTAACATCGGTTCTATCTGGTAATTCCAAGACAAAAGTATCTCAGTGTCTATAATGGCTGGGACAGGCTGACAGTAAACACAGACTGCCATTTAAAGTTAGTTGTGAAACACAGGCTTCCATTTTAAGGTAGTTGTAGGAAAACATTGTGCTGCTCTGTGAGCCAAAGATTGAGGAAGAAACAGACTTCTCCCTAGACACATTGTTGTGCAAAAAAAAACCCAAAGTCCCGTATGAAGATCACATGTGGAGAAGTACTCAATTCCTTATTTGTAATGTTTTATGCAACCCTGAGAGAAACAACCAACCAAAGAAACAAAAAGAGGGGAGGAAAGCATGTGAGAGAGATGGTGATGAGCAGCAGATCTGGTACTGAAAACCTGTGACTGTGTCTCTGAGGTAAACCTGGTGAACTCCCAGGTTGTTATGGGCTGGCCATAACAAAAGGCCACCGTCTCCTGGGGTTTGATTTTGTCAGGGAAACAGGGCTGCTTTCGGTCTCGGGTGCCTGACAGGATGGCATCAAAACCTTCCCATTTCTGCCCATCCGAAAAGTAACAAAAGCCCCATTGCGGGAAAGGAAGACGTGACTCACCCCTGTCCAGAGTCTTTAAGTTTTGGATTGAACTAGACTCCAAGCCTGGCGGAGCAGACGTTCCCCTCCCCGAG
>JAVJGJ010000062.1:53138220-53150084 GCA_035590215.1 Microhierax caerulescens
GCCAGGCTGGATGGGGCTGGGAGCAGCCTGGGCTGGGGGAGGGGGCCCTGCCCAGGGCAGGGGGGTGGGACTGGGTGATCGTTAAGGTCCCTTCCAACCCAAACCATTCTGTGATTTACCCTCATAGCAGAGAAAGGTTCATTTTTGGTGTAAGCGTTACAAAGCTAATTAAAATGCATTATGTACCTTTCGGAACCTCCTGCCATTGCTACACATGTATATTAAAAATATATAGCTGCTCCTACTTCACCTCATAAAAGAATAAAATAGAAGAAAACTTTAAACACCTTTTAATATGTTTTTAATAGCTTTGCAAGTATGTTTTAATAAGTTTTTCAGCTCTGTGAGCATGGGTTCTGTTTTTGTGTTAATGTAAGAGAACTTGAATTCCTGCTTTGTTCCTGTTCTGGTCCCAAGGCCCACTGTCTTAACAAGTGTGGCGTGGCTTCAGGCCGATCTCGGAGACAGTACTGCAGGGGTAGGAGCACAGATAAGAGAAGGGCCGCGACTGATGGGCTGTAGGTGACTGCACATGGAAAATGCCCAGGGGAACTGTGCAAAAGTGTGCAAGGACACACTTTGGTTACTGGCTTCTCTCAGATGTGCTAGGCAGGCCGTGTGAAAAACAGGTGCAGTAGTAGCTGTAACTTGGAGTTGGTTCCACTTGCTTCACTTTATCTGGGGAATTTATTAATGTTCGTCTTTAATGAATGCTATAAAAAATGAATATTAGGATGTCTCATTTTCACAGCAGTAAAGTCTTGCACAAGAATATTGGTGGCTGCTGCACCCCCCAGGTGTTTCGGCGGCCCTTTCCCTGGCCCGCGTGCTAATGCTGTGCAGTGTCTCCTCAGTTGACCATGTCTGCGCGGAGCCGGGGACCAGCCTCCTGGCTGCCTATGAGCGGTGCCGCATGAGCGCCGACAGCCTGGCCTGCTGCGACTACTCACTGCACATCGACATCCCTCGCTGGCATGAAAGCCTGAAGGAGGAACTGGAAGCCCTGGTGAAGGACAAAGGTAAGGACAGAAAGAGCAGTATGCTGGCAATAACCCCACAAACCCCCCACCCCCATCATAACTGGTGGCACATAGGCAGGCCGCCACAGGGTGGGATGTGGTGGTTGCTGCCATGCACCATTTACCCCGCAATAAATGAGGCATGGGGGGGTGACCGTGCTCCTCCCCTGTCCAGGGTGGGCTCCCTGTCCTCCGCCATCTCGGAGAAGGGTGCGGGCGGGGGCACGGACACCAGATTTGTGCCATAACATCTGGGTCATGTGCTCTCACCTCTGGGAGATTTACAGCCCAGTCATGAGAATTGATTTTGGAAACTAAATGGCACTGGGCACCCTGGCTCAGGCTGCCTGATCTACATAAAAAGTGTATGAAATATAAAGTATATCTGAAGTATATAAAAATGTTCAAGATGGGGCTTATAGAATAAAACTAAGCTTTAGGCTTTCCATAGAGATTTCATTTGTGCCTGTAATTCCTGCACATCCTGAAGCATCCACTGGACGCGGCTTACTGGAAAGCAGGCAGTGCAGCAGTAATTCATGCATTTCATTAATACTTATTTCTGTGTTTGGAAAAAATACATTTTGCTTTCAGATATGCTAATGTAGAGCTAAGTGACTTCATTGTAATTTGCAGTCTTGCAAGCAAGGGCTTAATTGGTCAATTAACACAGAAATTGCAGTGAATTTCCTATTAAAATGTGGAGCGGATGAAGTGATGTAGCTATTCCAGGTTTATACCGGGTGTTTTTCATATGTATATTCACAATGAAATACAGTTTATTTGTAATTTGATTGTAGTTTTGGGTTAGTTGTTGCCTCTGTCCATATAAAATGCAGCAGCAATTATCTGGCTTTGACCTGGTGCTTCATGAACCATCCTTTACATTAGCTAGAAATGACAGAAATGAGGATTGCACACAAAGCTGTCTGCAAAGCGCTGCCCATCCATCTCACTAGCCAAATAGAAGTGCACTAAGTAACAGTGCTCTAATATGAGAGCATCTCACCTTTGCTGCAATTTAATCTTAGCACCAATACACTAATTTACAGACAGTTATAAGAAAGAAGTCGAGGATAAACCATAAATTGAAACCACCACTGGAGGGAAAGCTCAGCCTGGGGGCAACGCCTTAGGTTCTGTGCATTTGGAGCAAGTTCTAGAGAGTACCAAATATCAGGAACAGACTACGGGGTGTTCTTTTGGTTCAGGTGCATGTGGGTGTATTGTCTGTCATGGCTCTGGGGATTCAGTTATTGCAGGGACATTTCCCATTTCAGCCCTTACCCTTGCTTTGCTTCCAGTCTAACCCTTGCTGGCACAGCCCCCCCTGGTTTGAACGTGCCCCGCTCAGCCTGTACCGGGTAACCGAGTTCTCAGCTGGGGCAATAAACACGCGTGCCTTTTTGTTTTCTCAAGGTGTGAACTCCTTCCTCGTTTTTATGGCTTACAAAGACAAGCTTCAGTGCACCGATGCCCAGGTAATACAGACAGCCAGTGTCCAGGGCCAGTCATCACCCCGACTCGGAACGTAAGCGGTGATTTATCTGATGTTGGGCAACCCACTGTCTCTTGGCAGATGTATGAAATATTCTGCATTATTCGAGACCTGGGGGCCATTGCCCAAGTGCATGCTGAAAATGGAGATATCATCGATGAGGTACAGTATTTTTATTCATTTAAATTAAAGGTTGACCAGAGTATTTTGGTTTACAGCAAAGTGCTGACTTGAACAGATGGGCTGTAGGGTCTAGTGGAAGGTGGAGCTGTGCCAGCATGCTTTTAGCATTCGGTTGGTGCTGCAAATTCAGTAAGACTCAGTCCAGATGAGAGAGGGAGGAGCAGCCTGCTGTGACACCGGGTTGCTTTGGGGAGAGGACCAGTGCGCACTTTTCAGTGCCTGCTGTCAGCAGGGTTTCACCTTTGTCGCTCCCCTCTGAGATCTCTGGCAAGAGCCGAGCCGAGCTGAGCTTGTGGCCTTGGAGCAGAGCAGCCTTGGTGGTGGGTCCGTGTGCGTGGGCACTGAGCCTCGCGCAGCCGGGGGAGTGCAGAAACACTGCTCTGGCATCCCAGGTACCTGCGCCTTGGAGGGAAAGGGCCAGTGGGGGATGCTGTGATGGCAGTGTGTGCAGGCAGAAGAATGTGCAGGAGGATCAGGGGCTCCTGCTAAAATCAGCATCCTCCCCCCAGATCCTCACGCGCAATTGGGTTTCATTACAGAAATTATACAAGGACTGTTCGCTGATTCCCAGCCAGTGTGTTTTGGGTCTTCTTGAAGGCTGAGTGACTGTCTTTAGTGATACCTTACCATGTTACCAATCTTGTTTAGAAGTCTTGAGTATTTGAGAAAAGGAGGTTTGCATCTCTTGGAATGTACACTTGGTACCCTTGAAGTTGTGGTACACTTGGCAATATTTATCTCCACAAATGGCACTGAGGAGCTTCCTTGGTATGGCAGACTTTGCTCACGTTCATTACTTTTCCTTTTTACCTTTAGAAAATAAAATCTTAGATACATACTGCAACTGGATGACACAAGATAGGAGTAGACTTCTAGTTCCTCTTAGCTTATGGCCACACAAATGTTCAGTCTGGTGTGAGTGAAGGGTTTAAGATGAAAGCAGAATCCCAATCCTTGAAATGGGCTTATTTGAACAAACAGGATAAAGGCTAATTCCCACCTCCCTGAGATTTTGTCTGAGAAACCTTTTCTTTGGCTGTCTGTGAAACATAATGTGATCCCGAGCAGTTCAGTATCTTCAGAAGTATTTCTTCAAGAAATGTCAGCATGATGACAGTTAAGCCCTGGGGACAAAGTTGGAGGATATCTGCAATGGGAATACAGAGAAACAAACAGCCTCTAAGAGCAGGATCCTTTAAAGCCTGTGAGAACTGGTCTGTAGTGTTGGATAACGTCCTTGCATCTAACGCCAGCTGTGTGGGCGCACTGCGTAATGCAGAACGTCACAGTCACAGAAGGAAACGGGGTGAGGTGTGTGCTGGGCATCTGCTTTCAGACACCCTGTGAATAACCTGGGGGCAGTCCCGAGTTCATCCCAGTTTATCACCATGGTTCCCAGCTAACATCAGGGACTTGGTTCCTGCCCCTCGTGATGCGAGGCTGTGGCAGCGGGACGAGCATGTGGCTGTGCTGGGGAGCCAGAGCTGGGTGGGAGAGGATGTAGGTGCAGGCAGGTGGGGCTGCTCGGCTTCAGCCCCCGTGCTGGGGCATGCCGCTGTGCAAAACCACCCTCCTGCTGCTGCTTCACCCCAGAACTGAGAGGGAGTGAGGTGTTGGTCTGAGCCACATCCCACAGCTGCGGGGCGACATGCACGGGGATGGGGCATGTGACTTCCTGGCCTGGAGAGGTGGCACTTACTGCTCCCTGCTGACAGCCTCGTGTGCCTGGCACCTGTCTCTGCTTCATCCTCCTTAATTCCTTCCTCTGAGCAGCTTCAGGCAGCCTCAGGTCCAGGGGAAACATCCATTCCTTTCCCGGAGCCATGCATCACATCTAGCACAGCCTTAGATTAAGCAGCAATAGAGTTAAAATCCCCCATCCTCCAGAACTGTAGCTGGGCTTGGAGTGGGGAAGCTCCAGAGGTGTTGTTGGCGAACAATTCCTACTCCAGAAATATTTCCACAGCACAAGGTGGGTCTCCTGGGTAGTAGCTGCAGTGGTTTGTGGAGCATCACAGGTTGTCAGTGGTATCCCCTAGTCATATTCATGAGTTTCCATCAACCTTCAGGTACTTCTGAACAAAGTGGTTTGTGTCCTGTGATGTTTTGGACAGGCTGTTCATACCACTGACTGCTTTTCCATTCATCTTCATCCACCTAGGAGCAAAAGAGACTGCTGGAACTGGGGATTACGGGGCCAGAAGGGCATGTCCTCAGCCGCCCCGAGGAGGTAAGGTGCAGCCCTGCCCAGGGTGTAGCTGTAGCTGAGGTGCCCAAGACATTTCACGCCTCTGTTCGTGTGTCCGCAGGTGGAAGCAGAGGCAGTGTACCGTGCAATTACCATCGCGAAACAAGCCAACTGCCCCTTGTACATCACCAAAATAATGAGCAGAGGTGCAGCAGATGTCTTGGCCCAAGCAAAGAGAAAAGGTAAAGCACTATTTTCATAGCTGCATGCGAACCGAACCTATTTAAACATGTCTGGGAAGTGTCATTTTAGCTGCAAAGTTTAAGAATTTGTTATCACCCAAATTCTCTCACATTTTAAGGGTGCTAAAACTTAGGGCTGGCTTTTCTTCGCAGAGTGTGCCAGAGCTAATTGCTCTGATCTGGAAAGGTGGGGAGATGTGTGTGAAACTTGTGACACCTGAATCTCAGTAGACGCAGCTGAAGAAAGGGAAATAATTTATTTGCAAGCATTTGTGGTGAACTAAATGAAAAAGGTCTGAAGCCAGCTCCAGATTGAAACTGGGGGTAGAGTGGGAAAAGTGAGAAGCAATCCAAGGGAACAGGGTGGAAGGCTGTGCCCCAGGACAGGTGGGGGTCCAGAGCCACCTCTGCCCCAGCTGGGTGACTCTGCCAGAGAGACTCTGGTTTGGTTTGTAGGAGGGCGTGATGGTTTGTAGGTACAAATGCATGTTTGGTCTAAGGAGAAAACAGATGGATTCCAAACTTGTTTTGACAGCCTTTCCCAGTCATCTGAGATAATTTAAAGGATTAACGTGAATTTAGAAAACTGAAATGCTGGGAAGACTTGTATCATTAACCACAGTATTTGTCCATGCTGCGTGAAAAGAGGCTGCAGGACACGCGGCGCTTTGGCATTCATTAATTGGATTGTTTGGTAGGCACGGTTGTGTATGGAGAGCCCATTACCGCCAGCCTGGGCACCAATGGCTCGCACTACTGGAGTAAAAACTGGGCTAAAGCTGCAGCCTTCGTTACGTCTCCTCCCATCAGCCCAGACCCCACCACACTGGATCATCTCACCTCTCTCTTGTCCTGGTGAGTTCTGTGTCTGCGTGGGTGCCTGAGCGCAGCTGCCGTGATTGCATCCCTGATTGCATCCCACCTGCACTCGTCAGAATGCCCCTTGCAGTAGTAGCATCACATGCCAAGTGGGGGGCTGGCTGGGGCATTGCAACCCTGGCCACCCTGGCTTGGCCCCCTCGCCTTCCAGCAGTGGGTAGCAGCCTCCCTGTTCCTGGGGGCAGCCCCATCTTCTGCCATACCTGGGCACCATGGAGCAGCACAGCAGAGGCTTGCACACAGTTCAGCTTTCTGCTGGATTATTGTTGTCAGAGTAGGAAAAGTAATCTATCAGCCGTTGCACTTCTCCATGTCAAAAGAGTAAACCTTTGGGTGATCTTTGAGCAAGGAGCCAGGTGACTCTTTTTGAAAGTTTAAATTCTGCTGTGATGAAGCCAGGTAACAGTTACCAGATTTCTCCTATTAAAAACAGGCTCATGCTGCCCAGTTCCTCCTTCAGAACCGGTTCAGGGAAGGCACAGCATCCCGCAGGATGGTGCAGGAGGGATGGTGGCCACTGCCACTCTGCCTCACTGTGTCCCAGGGAAAGCCTCCTGCACTGCTTTAGCATTAAAGCAAAAGGAAGGATTTTATTGGAAGCAGCATTGGGCATTTGCAAGATTTTCAAATGTGTGAAGCATAAGTTTCTAGGGCACATCCTCATGCAGACTTGTTTCGGTGGCTTGAGTTATGCCGCAAAGCCCTGGGGACTGGCAGGAGCATCCCTGGAGCTGTGCAGGGGCCAGGTGGGCGCCAGGAATCCGGACTGGGCAGGGGAGTACAGATGCCCATGCGCTGGGGCTGTAGCCAGGGACGCAGCCACCAAGCTGTTAATCACAGCTGGAGCTTTGCCGCTGGCCAGGGTGTTACATGTCACAGCAAATCCAAATTAGCAATCTGTAGAGGTGGGGATTCATTCACAGCGGATGGTTTGTCCCCAGGTACCTGCGGCTCAGCCCGGGCATCTTCTCCATTCACAGCCGCACAGCCTGCAGCGTGGCACCAGCCAGTAGAGCTCCCTATGGCATTAAACACAGTTTGATGTGGGTAGAGTTAGAAAAATCAGCTCAGGTAATGCATGAGGAGTTTTTGAAATAGGGCAAGAGATGTTTATGGATCCAGATAGTTGTAAAGAAAAATCACATTCAATATATATTTTAAAGAAGAAATAAACATTTATTAGAATTCCCTGAAATGTGATTTTTTTCCTGGAAGGATGAACAGTTGTTTGCAAGAGGCAAGTGTGTCATGTTAGTATATCTTACATAGTATATAAAGATAGCTCAATGCATTTAATATGTTCTTAGAAGAGGCAGTAAAACACAAGCACAGTTCAGCTTAGCACAGCTTTGACACAAGTGCTCCCAGGCTCGTCCAGCTGCCTGTAGAATCACAGGATCATTTAGGTTGGAAAAGACCTTTGAGATCATCAAGTCCAACCGTCATGCTCAGTTCTCTTGTTGCCTGGCTGTGCCCTCCCTGCCAGCATGGATCCAGTTCCTTCACCTGTAGTACGTGATAGTACGTAACGTTTGGGTTTGTCCAGGGTCTTGTTTTCATTTAACCATATCCTTGCTTTAAAAGAACCTTGCTCTAAAAGCAGCCTTGCTTGGAGAACCATTTCCTAAAATAATCAGAGGTTCAAAAGGATGGCACGAAGATTGTCTTAAATAGTAAAAATAATGGCCAGTTTAGGAGAAAATATAAATAGTTCTTATGAGGCTGCTCTTTACATCTCTTAGATGATTTCAGTGCTTAATTCCTGTATAAATATTAGAGTGAGATGCCTCTGTTGACCTGTAAAAATTGCCTCTTGACTTACATTGGCATTTACAGATCACGAGTTACCTGTCTTTACTGTGTTTGTGGGCAAAATCTATCTGTACCAAACAGACCGAGCACGAAGTCCGCAAGCCATTAGTGCCACACGTGGTCTTCCAGGTGAGGGTGGCTTTTGCCGGCCAAAGGCAGCAGAATCGCAGGGCTGGGGAGGTGGCGTTAGTGCCTAGGAGGCTGTTCACGCCGTTGGATACCTGCTCTGACCTCCTGTGCTCTGCTTTGCCTAGCGGGGACCTGCAGGTTGCGGGCAGCGCTCACTGCACCTTCACCACCGCGCAGAAGGCAGTGGGGAAGGACAACTTCACCCTCATCCCCGAGGGAACCAACGGCATCGAAGAGCGGATGTCAGTAATTTGGGAAAAGTGTGTGGTAGGTACCAAAAAGGCGCTGATTTCTGGCAAGGCTATGGATGCAAGTGCACGTGAGCAGTGCTAGGGGATGTCGGCATCCTCATTAATTCAAACGAGCCAGGAGGTGTGACATTGTCTAGACTGCTACTTCAGAGGAGCTTGCTAATTAGAGGAAATGTGGCACTCGAATGCCTTCAAAGTGTCTTCAAAGGCTCCAGTACGGGGATCATCCACCCCCCACTCTCACTCGCAGTCACAAGAGAAAGTGTCTCTAACACTTTTTCCTAAGGGTAAGACGCAATGTTCCTCTTCCCTGGTGCTTGTGGGAGGCCTGAGGAGGTGTTTGGGGGTGGGATATCTCCCCCTTGGTGGCCATGCCTGCCAGCTGCCTCTGGTCACCCCAGGCCTCAGCGGTGGGGACAGGGTCCGCAGCCCCTCTGTGTGCTGGGCAGTGAGCCCTGCTGCCGGGGGAGAGCTGTAGCACGTGGACATCTGGCTGGTGGGATCAAGTCCCATGTCCCTGCACACCAGTGCACCCTGCCTTCCCAAGGAGCATCCCTGGGAGGCTGTAGCCTGCATCCCACTGAGCAGATACCTCTCTGTGGACTTCCAGGAGCTTGGGAACCAAGCCACCCTGCAGCATCTGCCTTAGGTAGGCTTTGTTCAAAGATAAATAGAATTTATGTTAAGATAATAAATAAAGATGATAAAGAGCACTATTGAGGTTCACTTCCAGTCTTCAAATACCCTTAACCATCTTTAGTGAACTTGAGATGCATGTACAGGGAGTTAAAGCCTACCAGTGAAGGTCTTGTTTTTCAGAGACCTAAAATGTCAGTCTGGAGAAAGCAAAACCCGTCTATTGTAGTATTGAGCTTGCAGGGACAAGGCTCAGCTCCCCCCGCCCCCTCAGGTCTCCCTGCGCCCCTGTAACCGCAGCCTGGTCGCAGTGTGGACCCTCATGCCGCACGGCTCTCTCCCAGGTCTCTGGAAAGATGGATGAGAATGAGTTTGTAGCGGTGACCAGTACCAATGCTGCCAAGATCTTCAACTGCTACCCCAGGAAGGGGCGCATCGCTGTGGGTGCTGACGCCGACTTGGTTTTGTGGAACCCCAAGGCTACTAAAATCATCTCAGCAAAAACCCACAATTTGGTAAATACAGTATTATTTTCTTGAGCTGGTTTTAGAGTCAGAAGAGAGCAGTAAAGCAATATATTTTTGAGGTTAAAAAGATGAGATCATTCAGAAAGGGAGGAGATGTTTATGTGGATGAAGTGATGAATGACCTTGCGTTTGCTTTTAAAAATACAAGCAAATGAAAATATCCTTTGGTGATTGCAAAGCGTAGTATTGTAACTGAGTGGCAGCGATGACTCTGAGACAGTCTGCATCCAGTACAGAAATTGTAAGATTGGTGTATTTACTGTGGACTATAAAAATGTAGGTGCTGAACTTGTTTTACCTGTTAAACTATTAATATAGTTTAATACATCAGCACCGTTTCCGAAGAGCCAGACCCGTTCCTGTGCGGTCTCCATGGGCACTGCTTGTCCATAGGGGTCACTCAGTCTGGAAAGATTTGGGTGCATCTTGGTGGTATTTCAGCCAGGGTTTTCCAGGCTGTGGATGTCCCCAGGGTAATTTCCACTGTGAGCCTCAGGCAGAAAGCTCAGTGAAAAGAGAGAGGAGGGCGAGGTGTTGTGAGGGATGTTGGTGATAGAGCTGACTGAAGTTAATATAGAAACATTTTGACTTGTGGGTTTTTCACCAAAATGTTCTTTATTGAAGAAAATTATCACTGTGATTGAAAAATTCCATTGTTCTCTTTAAAAAACAGAAATGGGTTTTCTTTTGGTCTAGAAAATTCATTTTTGCATTTTTATAATGCTGCATTTTTTCACTGTAAACTCTGGGGTTTGGGTGGTTTGTTAGTGATAGTTACGGGAACATTTGAAGAAAGCGGCAGTTTTGCATTTCCCACGAAACAGACCTGACTTCCCAGACCTGTTCTGGTAGGAGACTTGCAGTGACTTGGAAGAAATGACAGGAACTTGGGATGGAGAACTGAAGCAGGGCTCTTCTGGGGCTTAGCGAGAAGTGTTGGCTGCAGTGACGGGCTGGTTTGCTGCGGGAGCGCTGCCCGTCTTCTGCGCCAGTGCTGTGCTTCAGGGATTTAGGTTCTCCATCCCCATTTGCTTTGGTTCATCCAGTGAGGAGAGCTTTGTTCGAAATATGAAGGAAATACATAAATGCATTTCAGATATTATTTGAAACACAAATACCACAACTGACTGTAAGGAGCAATGTACAAACATGGGGATGTGTGTGTGTATAGTAGCTAAACACTTTCTCTTCTTATTAACTGTATTGAATATCTTGGTTTGTTTTTTCCAGAACGTGGAGTACAACATATTTGAAGGCACAGAGTGCCATGGGGTTCCTACTGTGGTCATAAGTCAGGGAAAAGTTGTTCTTGAAGATGGAAACCTGTGTGTCACCCAGGGATCAGGTCGCTTCATTCCTAGAAAGACGTTCCCCGATTTTGTTTATAAAAGGATAAAGGCAAGAAACAGGGTAAGGAGAATTTTATTTGCTATAGTTCTGTGTTTTCATTGCGATCTCGCTGTGTTGTATTGCAGTCACTGCTATAGCAAGCCTGCTGATGGAATAGGCAACAGAAACAAGAATGTAATGAATGTTACTTCCTTCCATGCCTTGGATATTTGTAATGTCCTGGGCTTTGGCGTGTGGCTTAGCAGGTAATAGCTAATACAGCTAATAATGGTAGTAGTATTAATATTATTTGCCTATTATAAAGTTAGAAAGCAAAAATAGGGCTTCCAGCAAATCCAGTTTTGCTTGGTGTGTGTTAAGGTAGAGGGGAGGGATTCCTCTCCTACCTGTATTCGAAAGGTTTCCACCATTGTGTGACTGGTGGCTGCTCTGCATCTGCCAGCAGGCAGTGGCCGTAGCATTCAGTGGTTACTGGATGAACAGTGGGGTAGCCCCTGTGGTGTGCTAGCGCAGCTTCTTGGGAAGATAGGAAGACATGGAAATATATAGAAAGCTTCTTAACAGCTTTACCCTCCTCCCCTTTTCCTTGTATTATTTTAGACATTTTCATTATCCATTGTAGGTGACAGTAGAGCAGAAACCATTAACCCCAGATTACCTACAGAGTGATGCTGGCAGCTGTGGTCAGAACGCTTGGCTCTTGGGTGCCTGAGGTTGCCTTGGGGTGCCTAGGGGTGCTTCCTAGGATGCCTGGTGGTACCTGGGGGTGCTTCCTAGGGTGCCTGGGGGTACCTGGGGGTGTTTCCTAGGGTGCCTGGGGGTGCCTCCTGGGGTGCCTTCTGGATTCAGGGCGGGATGGGACCCTGGCAGGTCCCTGGGGGATGGGCATGAGACCCTGGCAGCTCCCTGGGGGATGGGCGTGGGACCCTGGCCTGCCCACCCTGCCGCTTCTCTGTGTGTGCAGGGGAATGCGGGATGTGCCAGGGAAATGGAGACCACCAGCACTACTGTCAGAGCCAGCGCCAGGTGGGAGGTTAACTGATGGCTCTGCCAGCCGGGATGGGGATGGCTGCCCACTGCTGGGCGGTGCCACAGGGGAGACCTGGCCCCCCACAGGCACCCAGCAGCGCCCTACCTATCCCCATCCCGG
>JAVJGJ010000062.1:53184072-53197876 GCA_035590215.1 Microhierax caerulescens
GCAAAGCTTAAAGGTGCCTCCTAGGTTCATCTGCAGTGATATAATTAAAGTATCAGGGATTCGTTAAGCACATGAACCATGGTGAGCAGTGGGATGAAGCTCTGTGGGAAGCATCCACCTGCTTTCCATGGGCCTGTCCATAATTTTGTGTCCAACCAAGAAGGACCCCAGGACTAAGGTCATCCCCTGTGGCACTCGACACAAGCCCAGGCAGCATGGGTGAACACAAAGGGGATGGTGACTCTGCCAGGGCCATGGCCTTGAACCACCAGCATGGCCCCAGGCTCCCTGGCTCTGGCTGCCAGCTGCCACCACCGGGAAGGGGCCAGGCTCAGTCTGCAAACGATGGGCTCCACCTGGACCCAGGAAGCATTCATTGCCAAGTCCTCCCTGTCTGGCCAGGGGCATGGTCCCCTCAGGGCCACCTGTGACTGGAAGTGGCCTGTACCACCACCTTCCCTTGGGGACACTCCCTTGGTCAAATTACATGGTCTGTAATTACCATGCTGGTTCCCAGCTACTGCCATGTGACAACCCACGGAAAACAGCATTTCCTGCAAAGCCACAAAAGCATGTGAGTTACAGGTAGTATCAGGTGGGAACTGCTGACAACCCCCACTGAAAATCACCTCAAATTTATCAAATCAGATTTATCTAACCAAAAGAGTTCTCAAAAAGGCAACAGTCATGTAGACTGACAAAAGCAATGACCTGGCAGCTGGGTCCTGGGCATCTGACAACACTGCCCAGCTCTGCGGATGTCCTCCTCTCCCAACATCAACAATGAGCAAACAAGGAAGGACAGACAGACAGACAGATGTGCTCTCTCTAGCACAGCTGGAAGTGCAGCTATGGGCAGCACAAAGCTGTGCACCTTTGGCAGGATGAATCGTTAACAAAAAGTAAATTGATAATTACCTGATACACAATACAATAAAATCAGCTGATCTAAGGGGAAAGGGCTGGGGCTGAAGAGCACGTGCCCACCCACCCCGGCTCCCAGAGGCAGCTCCCCTACAAGAACAGGCCCAAAAGAGGCACCCAACATCTCAAGGACACTGGTCGCTTGAAAGTGTTCCCCCTCTGTGGTTGTTGACCCTGAGCTTGGCTCAATGAGCGCAAGAGGCTGGAAACACTAAAGGCAGCTGGCACTGCAGGAGCCTGTGCAGCTCCTCAGCATCCCCTCAGGGATGCTGAACTCAGCTGGAAGAGTTCTGATTTGTCCCTAGAAGAGCTCCTCTGATGATGTCATTGGCCCAGCGGGCAACGGGATTGGTCCAGTTCAGAGGGACCTCACAGCACCTTGGCGTGAGCCCCCAGCTGCAACAAGAGCCCCACAGCCCCAGCAGCACCCCAGACACCCCGGGAGGGCTGAGCCACCACAGCCAAAGGCAAAGTCCTGGGAGCAGGGCTGCAGTTACATGCAACTTCTCCATGATGCTTACCCCACACTCAGCAGGGACACGTTACTATAATACTGTCTGATCCTGAATAAAAACATACTTTGAAACAATCAAAAACCTTCATTGCTTGATTGTGCAGCTTATTTAACCAGAACTTTGTTCTGGGAACAGTTTTGACAGCAGTGTCTCTGGCAGTGTTTTTCCCAACTATTATCTGCAGTACACAAAGACCCATTTAAAAGAATGGGACATCTGCAGCTCTGGTCCCAGCACCATTCTGCACAGCAATCTTCTGTATCATGCTGTGTTGACGAACCAGGCTTGGTGACAGAAACACACGGGTGGCTACTGGCCATGATGACAGCGCTCCTCTGCCTTTCCACGTCTCTCCAGCTTCTGGACGTGCCTCTGGACCGGGGAGGCACTGCTCGGGGCCAGGCCTGCATGGCAGACCCTCCCTGCATTTGGATGGCCACCCATGTGGTTGTGATCCTCAAAACAGCACACACTTCCAGGTGTAATGCTGACATTGCTGCTCCTGCCCGCTTCCACAACCTGCCTGGCTTACAGACTGGGGGCACATGGCACCAACAGGTACCTACTGATGCTACTGGGCTGTTCTCTGCAAATACCCCCACATCACCGGGCTCCTGATGGGCACAGCAGTGGGCACAGCAACTCCGTACGGCCAATCTCCAGCCTTCATGGAGGGCTCCATGCTGCACACATCTGCAGGGCTGTGCCCAGGCATGGGCACCTGCCTTCCACAGGCACCCTGTACTGTAGCTGCTTTTCTGCAATTAATGGTTTCAGCCAGCTGGGACCACTTTATAGCTACATCTCTAAGAGTAACAACAAGAATTTTAAAAATACAGTCTCCCCTTCAGATGCAAAGGTCAAAACCAGAACCTACCTACTCAGGTATAAAACAAATTCAAAGGTGTAAAGTTGCTGTGAATGGAAAATTACTGCGATTCCCAGGAGCCACAGTCTAAGCACGAGGTTACCAGCTCTGCCTTCACATCTTCAAGAGCTGATTTTGTTTTCTACTCCAAACACCCCACCACATTTTACTCCTTAAGATATCTTTCATGGAGTCTTACGACTTTTACTTTTTCCCTGCTGAAAAGTTGTGCTTTATCACAAGACTGATGAAGGACTGGTTTGTCAGAACACCATAAATCATTAAAATCCCTTTAACTCGGTACTGCTGTTAGCTGCAGCCAAGTTGTAACAGTAGCTGATAAAACTTTTATTCATAGCAAGCCTGTTGTTGTTTTCAGGTCATGTCAACACCTCCATTAAAAATCCCTTTCTCAGTTGCTTATGCTAGAGACAAAAATCCCCTCTGACCCAAAATAAAACCTGCTGTTCAAGATCACACCTCAGCATGCCATACATCAATACACTTAACTCTGCGGTCCTAAGAATGTGTTCATGTTCTCATCTCGTGCAAATCTGCAGACCTCCTAAAAGCTCAACAGACCCATACAGATTTATATCATCTGCAAACAGGGCCAGCCCCCTGTGTACCAAATAAAGTAAAACAGATCTCATAAGTATAGCTGGGAGCATGCTCAAAATACATAAGAACCTAGACTTACCCATTTATTTTTTTTTCTTTTCCAGAATGAACCATATTTCTGTCTTGGTGTTGACATAAATGGCACACAACCAGCACACTGAAACTGTCGGGAAAAGCTCTCCTTACTGGCACCTGCACAGAGCAAGCGGAGAGCTGAGTTCTAGTTGGTGTCTACCACGGAATATTTCCCAATTCTCCTGCAAGTAGTCATGAGAGGGGGATGCAGAATTATGTCTACATGCTCTATATCCTATGATTTAAAGCAATTTTAAGGGGTTCAAATGAAGCACTTCCTTTTAATGTCACACTGAGAAAATGACGTCTCGTCAGACATTAAGCAGATGTTTTTATAACTGAGTTTTCGATATGGGTGATTATTTGACTTGCAGTTCAAAAAAAGTGTAGATTACCTCATGAGAGACATTAATCCAAACAAACAAGGAAAAACTAAAGTGACAGCAATATAAACCTAAGAAACAAAAAAGAAAAAGGAGTATTTTCTTTACTTTTGTTTGTCCTCGTTCTCCACCCTCTCTCCTCTTCCACACTAGCTATTATTAATTTGATAGAAATTATAGTCAGTCAGATATCTCAAAATCTGATGTCTTTACTAAATTTGAAAACAAAAAATGTGGGCATTTTGGATCATCCTTTCATCACAGTCTTGAGCACACATCTTCAACGGTGCATGGCCTGGATTTGCTGACCTTAAGGACACAAAGCCGCAGATTCTCACTGGGAGGTTTCAAAGTGGACAGGAACCGTGTTTCCCACTGCACGGATGGTTCTGCCAAGAGTGGGGAGGAGGACAAACAGGGAGATGTGTTCTGGAGCTGTCACGCTTCCTACGGAAAGGCTGTTAGGCATCTAAATTTCTGTGTAGCTTTGATCACACACTCATATCTCTTCTGGGTTTTTCTGGCTTTAATATTATTTAAAGAAGAATGATGAAAAACCAGACCAACGTGCAGAAATTCCTGAAGACAACATGACCCACTTTCTTTCTGCTTTTTGGATGGATCCAAACTTGGATCTACCATTCACTCCAGCTCAGCAGCACCCCATGGATTTACATGAAGATCTGGACCACTGTATACAACTACAGAAAACAAATCATTTCTGAATAAAATGTGGAAAGTACATCTTCCTATGGCTGACATACATTTTGAGTTAAGTCTTGTATTTGGACACATCTTTCATTATGCCCATGACTACATTCTGTGATGTTTTATATGCTGGTCAAAGAGGCAGACAAAATGATTTTTTTTAGTTACATATTTGATAAAACTTGAGAACAGAGAGAAATCTAATTATTTCCAATGAAGAATGGAAGGCTTTATTTAATCTCTGAACGTAGATTAATGTTGAAGCTTTTCCTGATCCCAAGGCAAGAACACTCACTGTGCTATTTTGAAAAACCTCATCACTCATCTTGAAACAGCGCTGCTGGGCAATGGCACTGAAAGCAATGTGGCCTAACTTCTTCATTTGTTGGGCTGCTGCCACAACGTGCCTCCCAGGCACCAAAGTTTCCATTCCACAGTGAAGTAAATAAATATAAGTATAATTTTTCAACTAAGAAAGAAGGGGATACTCGTGTTTCACAGTGCAAAACCTTCAAGAGGTAGGTTAATTTCACTAAAGCAAAAGGCTTTCTTTTTCATTGGCAGGAGCTTGCTTCATCGCGCTGATGTGCTTACCACCAAATTGCTACAAAGGGATCTGCCCAGGTAAGCATCTCCTCTAGTGAAGGTCCTCCACGCTGAAAGACCTCCTTTTACAGCACCAGGCCTGAGGTATCGCAAGGAAACCCTAAGAGCTATCACACCACAGACACCTGTGCCTCCCATCATAAAGATGAGCAAAGCCCACTTCATTAAAAACAGCTAATATGCCAGAGCTACAAAACCCTCCCAAATCTTTATATCAGCCATTGGGTCTGCCAGCTGGCAGTCAGAAATCAGAATAACCATAAACAATTGTTACTTGACAGCAAATACCTCTGTGCACGTACTACACATGTTGCACACAGCATTAATTTCTCCACCGACCGCAGCACTGCTCTCCAGGTTTAAAGTCAGTAACTTTGTTGGATGGAAGTTTGACCAGGTTATAGTCCCATCTGTTCACATTTGCTTTTCAATATTGCAATAAAATTCCTAGCATCTTTCCTGCAGGAAAAAGGACAGTTCAAACCTAGACCTTGTAGGACATGACTGAACACAGCTTTATTTTCCCTTTTTCCTACACACCCAACACTCGACACAAAGCTTTTGGAGGGCCACCAACAGAGACCATACTAAGGAACTATCACAATATAAAAATGGCAAAAGTGTCAGTGAGAAAATACCATCTTGGAAGGGAGAGGATTAATGATAATTTGCTGTTAATACCAACTTGGCACGCCTAGCACAACTCTAGTAACTACTGATGAATTTTGACCATTGTTGACCCTTTATAAAAAGCAAGAAAGTGAATGTTATGGCAGCTCCTCAAGGAGATGTCTCCTCCAACTCCACCATCGACCTCCACTCATGCAGAAACACAATATACAAAATATACCAAGTCCCTTATCCATAAGGGATCTCTTGCAATTCTTCTAACGATCGATTTCTGTCACAGTTGGCTGGAGTGAGCTGAGTCTCCTGGAACGGACAGCTGTAGAGGCTGGGGAGATGGAGGTCCCTTCCAGATGGAGGGCACAGGGGCTGTGCACAAGCCTGGACACAGACAAACCCCCTGCTCCTCCTGGCTGGTCTCCTTCCTCCATCACTGCAGCCACCCCACTGGCTGAGCCCAAGCAGATGAGTCACCAGCAGACAAGGGGCTGCCTCCACCCTGTTGTGAAGGAGCCACAGCATCGCTTCACAAGTCAGACCTACCAAACAGTACTTAATTGTATCGTATTACCAAAATGAAGAAATATGCTTCAAGCATTCAAGGGCAGCGAAGAGGATCTTCCTGCTGCAGCTCTCCTATTAGGCATCTGTGGAGCTTTTACATTTCCACTCATTAATGCTGCTGAGTTATTTACCATCCCTCAAGCGGCCCATCATCATGCATGTCTCTATGAACATCAGACAGCACTTACAGAGCTGAATCATCGCTGTGACTTCAGCCTGGCTGCCCAGAGGAGCCAGCAGCTACCCAACCCAGCCCTGCATGACCAACAGCAAGCTCATCGATTTGAGAGCGAACTGCTTGCTGGATTAGTGGCACAGGGCATTGTGAAGGGGCAGATCAATACCTGAGCTCATCACTGCCAACGAGCAGCAGTGCTTGAGTACAGCTGAAATTCCACCTCCATCGAGGAGGCACCGCCCAGAAGAGGATCTGCTGCCAAGAAAGGTCTCCAGTTGGAGTACTCTGCCCAGGAACATAAGATACTCTCCCTGTCTTATCCTTTCTGATAAGCCAAAAGATAATAGCAGAGGGCTAAAATCTATTTTTCGCATCTTATGCAAGTGTTCTCCTTAACATTCACATTTGAATATATTTCCCTACTGAGGAAATAAGGTAGAGCAGAGCAGAGCTGAGAGCTGTGGCATGCAGCACGACGCGTGGACCTCTGCAATAACGCACACGTAGGGCATCATTTCATAACAGGATGAGTGGCGGCCAAACAAGGCTCCTACATCCTTGCTAAATGGCACTTGTCAAAATGGCAGCTGTGAACAATGGGTTGGTTGTTATTTAATCGTCCGTATGGTTTGGTTTAACCACACCATTTGCTGAATGTGAACAGACACATATTTTATACTGCATTGCCCTTTATTTAGAGGCATTTTTAGCACTTACTTTTACAAAGAATTCTTAGATCAAAAGTAATAATATAGCACAACAATCTTACTGCAACTCTGTGAGTGAACAACATGAACAGAAGGATTCTCGGTGGATTTTGTACATAAATAGTAACTAAACAGGAGGTGAGAATGAAAAGCAGAGACACAAAAGACTTCTGTTTAATAAATACAGTTACTTTCCTTTCTTTTCTTTCTTTAAAAAAATCTCACATGTTTACAGTCCAAACTCTTTTCCTGAGGGAGGTAGAACTCCTGATCCTACAGAAAAAATAGTTTATTACAACTGCAATGGGTCAATAGGATTAAAAAAAGTATAAAACATTAGAAAAACATATTTACAATTGTTAAAGCAATACTATAGTTAAGGTTTTATTTCAGAGAACACAATCTCCAGTTTGTATGAAAATGGAAAGCACTAAATTTAGAATTCATCAATGTTTTAATTCCTAATCTTTCAATTTTATCAGATTGTTGAAACAGCTAGTATTTTTGCTATCCACATTACATAAACAAACATGCCTAGAACCTTCCAGCAGGTGACCCTTGCTGGGTTGTATCTGACAGCCCCTCACTGCCCTGCCAGCACCCACACTGCCACAGAGCAGTCACATTGCACCCTGGAGAAAGAAAGACGGGGAGAAAAGCATCATTCCAGGACTCAAATCCACTGAAAATCACATCCTATTACTTATGTTGCTCACAAAATGTGTTCTTTGTTTCATGGCTGTGTTCTCCGAAATTCTTTGCTCATGACAGGCTGAGTAGCTTGACATTTCCCTCTGCCTGTTCTTTGATTCCTTGTTTCCCCAAGGCCAAAGGTAGTATTTAGCAGAAAGATACAGCAATAGAGACAAAAAAAAAGACCAGGTACCTAAATGACAGAAGAGAATACAGTTGAGGCATGAGAAATAATATTTTCTGTCTCTTCCCTATCAAACCCAAGGCCAGGCTGAATGGTGCTGGGAGCAGCCTGGGCTGGTGGGAGGCGTCCCAGCCCATGGCAGGGGAGTGAGACTAGGTGGTCTTTAAGGTCCCTTCCAACCCAATCCATTCCGTGATAAACCCATGAAACTTGGGCAGAGAATGAAATGAGAAGCACAGAAGTCCCAGTGCACAACTGCTGATAGCATGCTTGGACACTGTCAGAAGAAGGTTTTCTGTTTCTGAAGAGCAGCAGGGTCTCAGGGGAACTGGACAGCACGTGCCCTGCTCCCTCCAAAACAAGGCACGTTCTCACGTGCAGCCAAGCCCTGCACTGCTGCACGCTGGGTGCTCTGTGCAAGGGACTCAGCCAGCTCATCTGCTGCAACGCAGTGAGGCTTTCTGTGTCTGTACAAACATTTGTACCGCACTTGGCTGAATTAATTAATTGTCAGAGAGCAGCTAGACAAATATCAAGCTTTGGGGCAACTGGAGAGAGCAGCAGCTCTTTGCCACTTGTTATTGGCAAAATGGCACACTGTGAAACAAATATACATTCCTGGTTTCCTTAAATGTTTCCTAATGAAGTAAGTACTCTATATAATGCAGGGCAATTTTTCAGGAAGCTTTTTCCAGCCATCAGAGAATGAAAATACTCCTGAAAACATCCAGTATGTTGCATTTTGATAATTCCAGCTATTTTCTGACCATAGCACACAGGCTCAGATGTCACAGTGTTCACGCACCATCCAGCTGAACAAAAAGCAGGACCACGCCGACTAAAGGACTCGGTAGCATGCCTGGACCTGAGGGGTTCACTTAAGCTGAACCACTGCATAAAAAGGAAAGGTCTATCTGAAACATTTACTTGTATTTACAGTAAATGACTCCAAGATCCCCAGATTTTGTAAGGGATGTGGTCAGACATAATGATTTTAAGCAACACCATAAATAACCAGGACTGAAGCTAACTGGGCTTAGAGTCATACAACAAATTTTGTAGCTTTTACAATGCAATTAGGTAGTGAGACTGTAAGGTTCATTTGCCTCCCAGGAAACAGAAGTTCTAAAGAAAGACTGCCTGGAAAACCAGAGCGCTTTTGCAAAAGGACATCTTATGTCAGCAACATGTCCTGCCACTTTTGAAGGGAAGATACCCGTACAGGGGCACCCAGCTCATTACACAGTTTAAGAAATAGTACATAGTTCACATCCATAATGTTGGTCCTTCTTCCCTGTGGGGCCAAAGATTCACAAAAGGAAGGCAGCACCTAATAAATGTCATTAAGCTCTGTGTGTTTGTGTAGGTATGTATATATACACATTGCTCTCCCAGTAGGAGCCGGTTCCACAGGTGAGGGTAACACAAATAAAAATCCTGTTCTACTTTTCAGATGCAGTTCCACAACAGTAAAGCTGCTTCTCTTAGCTACATGGCTACCAAGTTACCACTTGGGACATGCTTGCCAGCGTGGGGACAGGGACCAAAGGCTAAGGTGCAGAGGAACACGGGAAAAGGCACCCAGAGGCCAATGCAGAAGGTCACCAAACTCTGAAGCCATGCAAAATACAAATGGTATGCAAGTAGAAATTAAATAGAAATGGTTTCATACATAATATTGAACATATTCAAACATATTATATTCAAACATAATACTGAGACAGAGATCTCCACAGACTCAACTGGTTGGTGTGCAGCTTGGGGCAACCAGACACTGGGCAATATAACAGTCATGGGAGGGAGGAGACTCCATCCCGAGCAGAAGTAACAAGAAATGCACTCTCATGGTCCTCCCAACCTTGTAACATGAAATACCCAGCTCTCCATACAACCCTTCTGATCTATCTCTAAAGGTCTATTCCACAACAACAACTTTTTCTACATCCTTTTTTTGCCTGTCTCCAGAATCCATCAACATGGTTCATCTGGGAAACAGGGCAAACCACTACCTAATTCTTAGAAGACTAGAAAAGAGGCAATTTCAAAGGAGAAAGGCAGGCAGAAAAACTGGTAGGAATAACAGCACATCATATGCTCATCAATGGGAAAGACGCTTCCTTGTAAGTCTGGCTCATGAGAAGCTTCTGTCCCATGGCAGCTCTAGCCTAGGTGCTGCAGCTGACTATGGGTGCACAACACAGGCACCAAGTCTCTCTGTGTCCAGTCTATCTTTACAACAATCCTTTCTATTGTTAATTGTATACCAGTTGCACCACTTTCTATTTCTCATGTTCCATTTTTTCTTCATTGCTGAGACACAGAAAATCCTAATTGCCTTTTACTGGCTTGTGGGCAGCTCCTGCATTCGCCACAGAAAAAAATGCAACAGAACTGTACCCAGTACAGCATTATGGATTTGGGTCTGTACTATTACCATAATAATCAGATTCGGTTTTTATGCAGTGCATAGACACTTCAATAGGAAGTCATGAATTTCAGACTTCTTTGAATGCTGATCCAACCCTCAAGAAGAAATACATCATGTGAAGAAAAGGAGAAAGTCTCCTTCTGCACACATCACTGAATTATGGTGCTGCCTAGGGTAACAAAATGGGTACATCCTATAATGGTCTGGGTAAACCCAGACAATATTTACTTTAATAAACTATTATAAAAGTGCTTAGAGAATATTTGCTGTATTATGCTGATATATTCATAATTTCATAACAACAGAGGACACTGTTCCTTATCATTTATGACATTAAGCAGTTTGAATTGGACCATGAGCATTAACAGAACATGTGAAACTCACAAGCTGCAGCTTCTAAGGACGTGCAGATGACTTTGATGTACAATGGAGCTTCAATTTTATTGTTGCTAAATCCTGCATCTGATGCTGAAACATCCCATGCTGGGTGTGTGATACCATGGCTTGTCAGAACAACAAAAAAAAATTAGATCCTAATGCTGGTCATATTTAAGCCACTGAGAAATTTACAATTAACATTAGCAAAGCAGGACACTTTTTTTTTTTTTTTACTTTAAAAATAAGAGGGTTTTATGCCAGCCATGTTTGATCAGCAGTCTGGTGTTGGCTACATGGCTTGAAGAGCAGGCGCAGACTCTTGGGTCTTATGGCTTATGGTGAGCACAGCTGAACCAGAGATTCTCTTAAGGGTCGTGCTATACAATAATCAGATTTTCAATTATTAATCCAATCAGGTGCCAAATTATTCTGCTTTCTGTCCTCAAAGACGGATGATAGTTTACTGAAATTCAGTAACACATTTAGGTTGGGTTTCTCGGTAGCCACACCATGTAACCCAGCTCTGCCCCCTCCTGCTCCCACTGCTATTCTTGAGAGTCCATGAGACTCCTGCAGAATCTGGAGATCTCCCATGCTCAGCATCTCCTACTCCCCTCAAAGGCCTTCAGCTCTCTGTCTCTTTACCCCATAATTAGGTTGGCCCTTCTGAACACAAGTGTCAATGTTTGATTCAGAGACACCTGCCACTGAACAGACAGCACATGTTAAGCCATATAAAGGTCTCCTTAATCAGAGACCTAGAAACAAGATTGCATTTGTGGCTTAGGCACGGGGTGGTGGTGGTGGTGGTGGTGTGGTATGTGTGCATTTTGTAGTTAGAATTTGATATTGAAAAGTACTGAAAAATATTAATATCAAAAAAATTCACATGCAAGATCTAACAAGAATTAGAGCTGGGAACAGCTATTTAGCCTTGGCGCATACATGGTAATATATGTGAGAAAAAATTTCTGCTGACACAAGCCACAGCAAGCTTTCATTGCATTGACAAGCAGAAGCAATCTTGTGGTTCACCTCAGGATGTTGCTTCTGCTTCCAGACTAAGAGGAGCCCCTGCAGTGATGCTGAGAACACACACCCCACAAAGACAGTCACTGTGTGTCTATCGATTATGTCTGCCACAGGCACCACCTGCTTCTCCATGCCAGTGCTCCGAGCACAGAGGTCTGTCAGCCTCTGAGTCTTCCCATGCAGCACCCCTTGCAACGCCTCCTCTGTTACTTACAAGTGTGAAACAGCAGTGATAGCAGGGAATGCAAAACAAAAGCAGCACTACCTTCACACGCAGGACACACAGCACGGGTTTTGTCTCGCAAGAGGAGATCTGATGGTCCAGCCAAGTCCAGGCAGAGATAATGCAATAAAGGTAAATCAGGCAAAGAATATGGCAGAGAGATGTCCAAGAGGGTCCAGCCTGCGATCCTAAATGGACAGAGAGCTAGCTTGGGTTAGTAACAATAACTGAACGTACATTTGCAATAGTCAAAAGTAATTGGAAAAACACCTTGTTTTTAAAAGGGCACATGAGAACGTGCTGGACATTCCTAGCCATAGGGACTTCACTGCCACCCTCCTTTTGGGCAGCTGGAGACAACTGTGGGACTCTGATAGGTGATTTTGTGGAGGAAAGAGAAAATGCCCATATGAAAGCTTGGCTTCTGCCTCCAGCTTACAGGACTGAGCTTTACCCTCTGGGAGTTGTTTCTTTTGCCTACACCATAACAGCACTGCAACATTTTACTCTTTACAGCAAACAGGAACTTCATAGTCTTTACACAAACATGTCATGTAGAAGATGCATTATGGATTTGCTGTCTAGGCTTCCTCCCACTAAAGACCTTTTTGCAAACTGCAGTAGGAAAGCAGTGTATGTGCCTATCACTAGGTGACTTTAGGGCTGAGACAGCCCTGAGACAGAGTACAGGGACTGAAGAAGGCTGGGCTGCCACAGAAACAACAGCATCTTCATCTCCTTTACTATTTTCAGGGATTACCTGATCCACAGATCCCTGGTCTGCAGAGCAGAGCAAGTGAAAAACAGATTCTTTAAATGGCAATGCGATGACAAGTGCAACAAGGCAACCTGAAGCCTACAAAGGCACCGGTCCTGGCTGCCAGCAGGTGCATCCCCAGCATGCAGCAGCACAGCCAAGCAGCCGGCAGAGCCTGCGGCAGCAGCAGCCTCCCCTCACTAGCTCTGCCTGGTTGCACCTCTGCTGCCCCAGCCAGAAGGGCATGTGGAGCTGGGATGTCACCACTGGGCCCTCCAGCCAGATCTGCTGTCAGAGAGAGCCAGAGAGGCATTTTTACAAGGACATGTGATAGGACAAGGGGGAATGGCTTTAAGCTGAAAGAGGGAAGATGTAGATCAGATGTGAGGAAGAAATTGTTCCCGGTGAGGGCGGCGAGGCGCTGGCCCAGGCTGCCCAGAGCAGCTGTGGGTGCCCNNNGCAGTGCTCAAGGCCAGGCTGGATGGGGCTGGGAGCAGCCTGGGCTGGGGGAGGGGGCCCTGACCAGGGCAGGGGGGTGGGACTGGGTGGTCTTTTAGGTCCCTTCCAACCCAAACTATTCTGTGATTGTACAACCCCACTGCCATGGAAATGAGGGTGTTTCATCTTACAGCTCTCAGGCATGGCACGCACGCACGTCTGCCCTGCCACATCACAGGGCTGCCCTGGACACAATGGTGCCACCTTCCCACCCCGCTGTACCTTACAGACTCAATTAATGACATCCCAATTAAACAGGCTGGTTTGTGCCAGGGAACAGCATTTGTTGCTGCAGGGAGGCTCTCACCACACAGATGAGTCACTCTGGGCTACACATTTTTTTGGAGAGGGATAACACTGGCTTGGAGCAGGCATGGATGGGCAGAGGGGTTCACGTAGCCAGCAGTGCAGGGCCACATCCACTGGGCCCATGAAATCCAGCTGGTCATCATCGCACCGCACCTCACCAGAACCGCCTAGCTGCCAACTTTTAGCTTACAGAGGTTGGGTTTCATTGCACTTACAAACAAATACATACTTTTTCCTTTTCATTTCATGCTAACTTTTTAATAAACTAAAATATTTATATAAAATTATATAAAAAATGAAAAAAAAATATTTCATGTTTCCTTTTTTTCTTTATTCGGTAAAGTTAAGAAGCAGCAGGGGGAGGAAAAAACAGGAGGAAAAAATCCCAAACAAACAGCTTGTTTGGAAGTGGATACCAGAGACAGGTACTAGTGACATCCCTGGGGCCAACAAAATTAAAGAATGAGAGTGATACAAGAGCGAGGAAATGAGGGACAGGACCATTCCGCACCCTTTGCTCTTCCCT
>JAVJGJ010000062.1:53200993-53239161 GCA_035590215.1 Microhierax caerulescens
TTCCCCAAGGCGGCCTCTCACCCCATTCCCCATGGCGGCCTCTCACCCCATCCCTCACCACAGCCTCTCACCCTGTCCCTCACCGCAGCCTCTCACCCCATCCCCATGGCAGCTCCTGTACCATCAGGCCGTGGGGATTGCCTGGGGACCCTGTTCTCCAGGCCTCCCTGTGCAGCCTGACAGCTATAAACACCTCTTTACTACCAGGCAGGTTCCCCTGAACCTTTGCAGGGTCTATTTTAATGGGACTTCACAAATTAATTTTAATGGGAACTTTACCAATTACTCAAAAAAATAAAGAAAAAGAAGAAACACGAAAGAAGTGCCCAGCAGAGCCCTGCAGACTGCCCACACGGGCCCACCCACTCCACGACGTATTTGTTTACTCTGGCAGATTCCATTTCATGCCACTGCTCATTCCAGCCCCCATCCTCTCACTTAATCCTCTATTTCTAACAGCAGACAAGGACAAAAATCCATGCTGAAGAATTTTGCGTACATTTTTATTTTTTCACAGCAGTAAAGTGGAAATAATGAATTCCCATAATCCTACCCAGTTCTTTATCCCTTGGAAAAGGTTGTGGTGACTGATTCGATGGAGAATGGAGAGGGACGCCCAGGTGGGAGGAGGAATACAGGAACGGACACTCTTCAAATGCCTCCCAGTTCAAATGGATTTAAGAAGACTTAAGCCAGGAGATGTCAATTTTTACAAAGGGAGATGTCAGGAAGCCTGCAATGCAACCAACACCTTCTGAGATTTCCAGGTCTTGTCATGTCTCTTGTGAAGCATAATGAAACTCAGAGCGTGTCCTCCATTAAAACTGGGGGTCACAAATTGCCTCACATTCTGGAAACTGTTCCTTGGGTAACAGGAGCAGCTAAAACCTGAGCAACTGCCACTGCTTGAGAAAGGAGTCTGTGCTACAGCAGAAACACAATGCTCCTATTAAAATACTGAAAATCAAATAATATTTCCTCTAATATATATGGAAAATATTACACATTTGCTAATTTGAGTAAACATGGAATTGAGCATGACCTTCCTTTAATTAACAGTATATTAAAGATGATTAAACCCATCTCTAGGAAACAGAAATTGGCTGGTTTTTACAGATACACCAGAGCTACAGCTCAGGGGTTGTGTTTCTTCAAAATCTTCTCCAGTTTCTTCAAAATCAAAAGCAATTGCTGTGTTCATTTCTCCTTCGTTTGATAAGGTTTCTGTACCAAGGGCCACACAATCTGTCCTGAGAGGTGCACAAAACAACAGTGGAAAGCAAATGTCTTGCCCGAAGCTACCCAGTAAGTGGCTGCCTCCTAGATCCCTCACTACAAGATCACACAGCATCACAGATTTCACAGGTCACTCATTGCACACTGAGTCTAAACCCCCATTTTGAGATGGACAGGACGCTGGTTCCTAAATGCCTTCCTGAATGTGGGCAGATAGTGCTTAAATCAACCAAACCAACTAAATTACTCATAAATTTCAAATTACAGTTTTCAGGTAGGTAGTTCTCCATTTTCTGTAATTAAATGAGAGTTGTTTTAAAAAAATTTTAAAAAGAAAATTACTTCATAAATGTAAAAAGCTTTTCTCAATATCAAAGGAAATTTGGCATATTGACATAATTATCGAGAAAGATGACAGATTAATCATTTCAGCATTTTGTTGAAAGTGTATATACAATTCTGATGCCTGATAGACTGCTACATGCTAGACTTAACCTTTCTTTAACATAAACAGAGAGGGAAGCAGCCACGAGGAGCAGCTCTCTTCAAAGCCAAAAAGGTCCTACCCTGGGACAAATTTTTTTTTCTCCTTTTCATGGCCTGAACAGAATTAATTTTCCATCATCAAGTGTTGTTGCTTAACAGAATACAACCTCTTTTCTCTGTAAAGTTTATATTTGGAAGTATGAGTCTTCTCATATGGGCTCAAAAAAAATGTTAGCTGCTATTTTTTTCTAAGATTTTGAGTTAGGTTTTGGCCTTTGATGAAGAGCATAAGTCACAAGACCCTGAGAGTTCTTGTTCTTGCCAGGAGCATCTGGGCAGACTTTCCTCTGCTGTTTGCCTTATCTTTACAGTGCTATCCTAAGGAAGGACCTGATCTTATATTTAACCATTCACCACCATCTAATATAGCTCTGCTGCCAGCTTTTGCCTCTTCTTGCTCTAGAGACATGGCTGCAAATATGGGTGACTGTTTAAAACCACCCTCTCTGTGACTAGCACGCTACTCCGCATTACATTTTCATTAGCTATGGAAGTCCCATGCGGGCTTTACAACAAAGCTGGATGGGAATTTGTGTGGGTAGATTGTGCCCCAAGCACACCAGAAGCGTGTAATGGTGTTTGTCAGTTAACTGATGCTGTGGCTGTATCAAAATGTCTTCATTAGCAAGCAGTGCTAATGACAGCACTATGACTAATCATATCCACTCCCTTGACTCTAAAAGCTGGAATCTACCTCATCAAGACCACAGTTGGATTTTGTACTGCTACTGTTTCTCAAGACTGACACTACTTAATACATTTGAAGTGTTTAAAAAGGCATTTTCAGTAACTGGTAAAATATTTGGGGTCTTCTGGCCCAATGAGTCACAAACCACCTGAGAAATTTATGCTTTTTCAAAATTTCCAGCCACCTGAATAAATTTTCCGAGCATTGAGTGCAGCAGGCCAGGTGCTCACATGGCCATCACCCAGTGTGACATTGCCTTGTTAGGGCTGAAATGGGCAGTGTGAAAAAGTACAGTTCATCTCCTGGGCCAGATTCAGAATTTCTTCCTTCACGGTATGAACTTTTGATCAAAGTAAGATGGGAGAGACTGGACAAGATGACCAGACAGCATGAAATGAGAGAGGGTACAGATTTCCTCTGATTGCTCAGCTAATCTTAAGTTTATTTTAGCAGCATGTGGAAACATGGAAGCGCTTGCACCATCCTCTGAACTCGTCTATGCTATTTCAGAATCTTGATATCGCACCTTTTGCAGAACTACAAAGGCCATTTCCCTGCCCTGAGAGGTCTGTTGGGTGCAGACCTCTCAGCTAAACAGAGGGACACAACTACTGTTGGGGGACAGTAAAATGCTGGTGACAAAATTACTACAGAACAATCCAATGAACTACATTGTTAGAACAACATAGAACATAGAACATAGAACAAACTACAAACGATCCAATGAAGTCTCGTGCACATGCAAGGACATACACACATGCACGTACATATATGCACCAAACTTCAGGCTTGCACTGCAAACAAATGGTATAAAATGCCATGACAGAAGCAGCAAACAGTCACCTACACAGGGACCAAGTGAGAGTCAGTGGAAAAGGCAATGAAAAAGGAATAAAACTAGGAAATCAACCAGTAACTAATTTCCAGAGCTATCCAGCTTTTTGATCATTACCTCCCACTTTCTCCTACAAGCTTGGAAAAAAACCCAACTTGTTAAAAATAAACAACAAAACCCCTTCAGCATAACTCATTTCTGAGTGGGAAAACAGCCCAGGGCTTCAGAGAAACCTCTTGACCACATTGTGCCAGCTCACTCAATCAATGAGCACAACTTCCAACAGCTTCCTGACTTACTGTACCCCTCTCACAACCTATAAAGCCTCTCAGGAAGCAGAAAATGAGTATTTGCCATGAAACAGTCACAATTGTGTTAGTAGTTTAAAATACACCTGTTTCACCAAGATGCCAGGAATTAAAATAATGCAAATTGGCAACAATGTATTTTCCTGAAGACACTTTTCCTGTGTTTACTTAGCTGCCACCATCCACAATAAAAATAGCCTATTTCAGTACCATTATGGTTTCAATAAACTGCAAGTATGTAACAGCAGGCACCAAGTAAGACACACAAGAAAACAAGCCTACCTTGCCAAAGCTTCCCTTCCCAATTGCCCGGAGAATCTGGAAGTGGTCAAAGTTCACTACAAGGTAAAGAAAAAATAATTAAAATTTGTAGACGCTTTACTGCAAAGATCTTACATTTAAAAAGAAGACAAGGAGACAACTAAAGTGACTTTTATTAAAGTCACCATCTCCCAGGGAAGATGCAGGATAACAGATTTTCTTTCCACATCTCTTTTTACCTGCTGGAAGTAGATAGCAACAGTTTGAATTAGGTTACTAAACAAGTGGCGTAGCACAAGTTAAAATACAGCTTTGACCTGTGTCAGTACAGGACGAGCCTCACAGACACCACAAGCGCAAGGGCAGACTCAGAGCATGGCAGAGCAGAGAACACCAGCAAGTAGCGCGCCCCACACCGCTGTCAGCCACTGCTCTACAAGTGCCTGGCCCCGCACTCCTTGTGCACATTCAGCAGCCACGTGGCCTGGTACCGGTGCTTTCCAAAGGACAATGTTTTGAGCAGGGGTCCTCAAAATTTTTAAACAGGGGGCTGGCACGCAGATTAAGTGGCAGGCAGTCATCTGTGGCTTCTTGGTTTCCCCCCGCAACACCCGGTGGAGTGGGGGGTGGTGGTGTCTGCAAATACCGAGGGGCCGGATTGAGGACCCTGGGGGGCCATATTCAGCCCATGGGCCGTAGTTTGAGGACCCCTGGTTTAGAGAATGGGGACTGACTTCCACCTTCCACTCCTTCATATGCAAACCAATCTGTACCAGATCTTTCTTCCAGAGCCACAGTAATGACAAGAAAGGACAGTACAGCTGTAATACTTCAGGTACTGCCTTGA
Organism: Microhierax caerulescens; assembly: GCA_035590215.1. Lineage (NCBI taxonomy): Eukaryota > Metazoa > Chordata > Aves > Falconiformes > Falconidae > Microhierax > Microhierax caerulescens. The sequence goes on from JAVJGJ010000062.1 coordinate 53,205,715, forward strand.
TCAGCAGCCACTGCAAACACAATTATTTTTACTAAACTATTGCTGTGATGTAGTCTAATATAAAGTCTTAAATAAATAAAAAAGTAGGTCTATTTATACCAATAATGAGAAATTTCCCTTTGCCATATAGTTGTAGGGCCTCATGGACAAATACTGTCACAAAAGCCAATGTAAAGAACACAGCATTACTCTCATTTTACAAACTGCCTCTTTATACTTCAGTTCCTTAATGTCCTCACAGATCAGTAAGCTGCACAGTTGCAAATGAAGCCCATGGTGTGCACGGACACTGCACATCAGTGCTGTTGGCTGCCTATGCCCAGCGAGCTCTCCAAGTGGCCAGACATTTAGGAGGAACTGAGCTGCACCCTGCTCACCTCCAATCTGTCAGCCCTTGACATTTCTACCATGAGACCCTGACCATGCAAGGAGACCCTCAGCACCTGCTCCCCAGAAGGCTGTATGGAAAGAAATGCTTGGCATGGGTTTGGGGATTTGCAGGGTGAATGATGCATGTGATGGTCAACAGAGAGCACTGAACCTGTGTTTGACTAACAGTAGAGACCAGAATCAAACAAGAAGAGTGGGAGCAAAGAATTCACTATAAATATTCCGAGTCCCACTCCCAGATCTTAAATAAATGCACATCTGTCATCTCTGAGGATGAATCGAAAGCCCACACATGTCCATGGAGTACCCTTTTGTGCTAGGCTTGTATCCAAAATATTGTTGTTGTCACTTTTGTGGGACATTTTCTGCAGGAGAACCTAGAAAACTTTGCCAAACAAAACCGAAAACAGTCTGGGCCAGTTCCTACCACGTATCTCCCTGCACTCCCAGTTCACTCCACAAGCAGTGCTGGAGGGCAGATGCACCATCTCCTCCCCCAGGATGCTCCAGGAGACTCCAGCAAAGACCACATGGGAAAATCTGTACCACCCCATTCTTCTGATGGCCTCCCATGCTTCCAGAGGAAAGGCTCACCTACACTGGTGGTGTGTGATTTCCTGATCACTCCCTTTCTCCAAGGGCAAACAGCTTTCTTTTAGCAGGACTTGACAGATCTTGGGCTGAGAAGCCATGAGATATTGGCAAGGACACAGGGAATGCCTGGTGCCAGTGGCCAGCTCGTCTGAGATGCTGCAGGAGCTGCAAAGTGGTCACCTGCTCCCTCCTGTCTGACAAACCCACGCCTGGAAGGAGCATCTGCAGCCATTTTATTGAGGTTTTTACTACCACCCCTATTAGAGAGACTACAGTGAACAACGCAGAACTGTGGCTACATCTTGTTCATAAATATTCTTCCTGAAATCAAAATATTAGCACACACAATACTGAAGCATTTGGAAGAACAGATCCAATTTTCTTCACATGCAAACAAATTCATTAACTGAACTTTCATCACTAAGAAATACTCAAAGAGGAAACTCAGCTATAGTGAGCACCTTTAAAGGACAGCATTTTATTGGCAATTAAACCACAGGCAAGTTCTCATGATCTGCGATTACTCCAGGAGGCCAGTTTTTGACAAATCTTTATTGCAGTGTTTGCAATACTGTGTAAAAAAGCATTGCTGCTGAGAAAACAAACCCAAAAGTGTCACTTCCATGTATCCATGACTACAACTGATCCAGAAAGCATGCTCTAATCAGCAGTCAGGAAACAAATCTAGATATGAATATTCACCAGGCCCTTGAAGATGTCAGTTTTAATAAATTAAATACACAGCTCTGCTGATGTGTAGTTCAGATCATGTTAGACAAACACTGACTTTTTCAGTTTCATTATTTTCTTCAGGAATTAGTAAGCAATCCAGATAAAGAAAAAGCAAATTCCAACGTTTGAGGAAGAAAATCATAGTAGCAGCATGTTGCTTTTTGTGCATAACACACTGGATTTCTAAAAATTACAACATATCACTACAGAATATGTGATTAGCCCTAAAATAGACATCCTGAACCTGCCTGGAACAATTACATATGCTCTAGAGACTCCACTTTCTGTGAGCTGACAAGAGAAAGCTGTCTTTCACCCGCAACTAGAAGAGCTGATTATTTGGAGGTGACTGGTATAAGCCTGAGTCATAGACACCAGGGGAGGACTTCATGACACACACTCCCGGCGAGGGGAGATGACAGCTGTTGCCTATTCACAGGACCATAGTCACCCACCACTGTGACTTCAGCATGACACGGTTTTGACAGTCACAATCTGTAAGCACAGAGATGGTTTTGGCTTGAGGTTGAATTGGAGGAACCCACGAGAGGGGCAGACGGACCTGAAAACCTGGAACGCTTTAGGAAGCATTTCTTTACTGGGAGTGTGTTCAAACACTGGAACAGGCTCCTGGAGAGGTGGTTGATGCTCCAAGCCTGTCAAGGTTTGAAAGGTATTTGGACAATGCCTTTAATAACATGCTTTAACTTGGTCAGCCCTGAACTGGCCAAGCAGTTGGCCTAGATGATCATTGTAGGTCCCTTCCAACTGAAATGTTTTGTTCTACTCTGTTCTATTCTGTTCTGTTCTATTCCATTCCATCCTATCCTCTTCCCACCTGCCGTGTACAAATGCAAGGGTGCATGACATTGTGACACAAGGACACTGACATGTTGATCACACCCCGACCCAATGCCATCTGTTGTGCTGAAATGCCTCAATGGGTATTTCATTAGCTCCTTGTGAAAAAACGACACTAATTATTCCTATTGACTCCCCTAACAGCTCATTATCAATACAGCACCTTCACACATAGGTGGAACTGCTGGACATACGACATTGCTATTTGCCATGAGAGAGAACTGCCTCTTCCTTACTCTCTCTGGCACCAAGTGATAAACCATGAATCACAAAAAAATCACAAACAATCGCAAAAAAATATTGTGACCTGGATTTGCTTTGTTTGGTGTGGTTTTGCTCTCTATCTCCAGTAACACATGAAAAGCAGGATGGCAGGGTTTCACACACCTGTTGGACCTCACCAAACCTCATGCAGCCCAGTCCAGCCCACTTCACAAGAGAGTGCCAGGTGCTGTACTGACATCTCTATAATTAAGATTTCATTGTAGTCACAAAATGTACTGTGTGATAAAGCAGACTGGATGCACAGCTTCTATTTTCCAGTGAAAAAAAGAGAATGAAGAATATGTTTCTCTGCAAGAGCTCTTTATAGAGAAGGATGAGTATGCCTCAATGCAAGATGCAAAAAAATGAGGTTTTTGTCTTTGCTATCTTAAAACAATGAAAGTTTTGATTATTTTTGCTGTTTATTCTGTATTTGTTTACAAGGGATCTAAAAGTATGGCAAGATAAAGCTACCATAAAACTTCAGACACCCAGTGGACACCCAGTGAGGGTTCAAGATCAGGACCCAGTATTAATGACAAATAGTAGGAAAACAATGGACGCAGTTAGCAAACCTGGTATCCATATCCTCAAATCTGGTGAAAACAGAAAATAAATGTTTTAAGGACTGAGTTAACCTTTCACTATCTATCTGCATGCTTTCCAGCTTCATCAATAAAACAAGGGAAGTTTTAACTTCAAGAATGACTCTCTACAAAGCTAAACACCTATGAAATTCTTTTCTGAGTCTAGCAGATTTGTAGGGCTAGTACAACTTTCTATCAATGTATTTCTATATGTTGGCATAATTAATAGCATTTGTCTACCTATTATATTACTGCAATCTACCTTTGGAAGAAAGTACCACGTTAATTGATGTAGAAACATTAATATGTGGCCACAGTAAACACAGGTTTGCTGCCACAAAATGCCAAGAGCTTCAGCTCACAAGGAAGAGTTACAGCTTAGACTTAAAAGTCATCACACACATCGATTCCAGCCAGAAAGGAAAGGCCACTTGAGCAAACCACAGGGCAGTGGATGGACAGAGAGGGCAGGCAGCCACCCAGGATGTGCGGGGTGCCAGGCAGCCTGCAGGAACATGGGGCACTGGGGCCCTGCAACAGGTGAGAGTGGTTGGGGAAGTAAGGAGATGCTGAAAAGGAACCATCGCAGAATTAACAGATGCTGGGATTAGGAGCAGCATTTAGAGCGACGGGGAGGGCCTGAGCAAGGGGATCAGGCAGATCAGGGAAGTACTGCAGAGAGCCTGTCAAGGGTAGGCATCACTCCAAGCAGAAACCTGAGAGAATTTCCAAAGTGGTAAACCTAACAGAAACAGCAGGGGAGAGAAAGAGGCAGGACAACGGGAGGGACAGGGAGGGACGGGAGCATCTCTGTGAGGGCGGCGAGGCGCTGGCCCAGGCTGCCCAGAGCAGCTGTGGGTGCCCCATCCCTGGCAGTGCTCAAGGCCAGGCTGGATGGGGCTGGGAGCAGCCTGGGCTGGGGGAGGGGGCCCTGCCCCTCACAGGGGGGTGGAACTGGGTGGTCTTTTAGGTCCCTTCCAGTCCAAACCATTGTATGACTCAACATGAAAAGCTTTCAAACTGGAGGATGAACCTGAGTAAATTGGGAAGATCAGGAAGACTGGGGAGGTTAAAGGACTAAGGTAAAGCAACTTTGTGGGAAACACATAAGTATTTGACAGTGTGAGGGAGCAAAGGGCAATGGGGAATGACATCAGCAGTCCTCCCCAAGCCTGAAACCCTTTGAATGCGAGGCATCCATTTCTCTCTATCTGGAAGGCTCCATGCAGTGCAAGAAACTACTGCTTTCATTTCTATCACTGGAAAAAGCACACAAAGTATGTTTGGTCTCCAACATCTCAGGCTGATCTGTTTTTGCCTATTCACATCCACAGAGAAGATTACATGGGTGAACAGAATGGAAATACAGTATAATATGACTGCCAGGAAACTCAAGTGAGCATTAACCACCCAGGAATTCAGGGAATACTGGTAGATAATGAAAGAAATTAAAAGTACAATGCAAGCTCAGTGCTATAAATGAACCCCTTTAGAAACTAAGGATTCAAACATACTATTGGGAAGCATCTCTGAAGTCTTGTAAAAACAGCGAGTTATTGTATGATTAATAATGAATCTCTGCGACTCCATAAGGAATCAAATATACCATGCAAAGTCACTGCAAAGTCTTTTTAGGAAGACTGGGTTATTGATACTGGGTACAAAAATGTTTGCATTGGCCATAAACCATTTCTAATTAGTGCAAAAATACTGTTTGCATTGGCCAGGAACCCTGCCAAATGAGTGCAAGAGTATTATATTCATCTGTTTCTCCATCAACAAGTTCAGGAGGCACTAGAGATCACAGAGGAAAACACAGCACCTTGGGCCTTCTGTTCTATATGCTTTACAAGTGCTATTTTTGTTAGAAAAAAGTACGTTAACAACACAGGCAGGCAAACAGGTTATTTATTAAGCACCCAGCTGAGCTCTCCGTTGCCGCAGGTTAGCGAGCACTAAATGAGTTCACGGTGGTCTTGGCCAAAAGCAAGACAAGCATGTACTTTACACACACAGGCTGGTGGGCAAATAAGGCTGTTTACATATGCTGCACAGCTTTCACAGCAATTAGCCTTCCTTAGCTCCAGGGTGAGACGTGGTTTTGTAGACTGGCTGCAGGAGGGCAACCTGCATGTAATGCTCACCAGAGACCCCTCCGGAGCACCTGAAACGGGTAACTGATGCCCCAAGGCCAATACTGGAGATGGTTTTGTTTCTCCATGTTCCCACATGTCCGGCTAGTCATTCTAGAAGGGTACTCCTTCTCTGCAAAACTCCCTGGCAAATGATCCACTTTATGGTTGTATCGTTTGTTAAACAGCTTCTAAGCAAATTAGACAATGGTGGTACTGAAAAAGCAAATGTTAGGTAGGGATTCACCCCATCTCCCATGTAAATGCTACAGGCAGAGCACCAGGGCTCGGCCAGCCTTGGAGCCGTCCCTATACGGGGTAGTATGGGAGTGGAGTCTCCAGGCCTGTGGTGCCTTGCTCCCTTGTCCCCAGGGGTCTGCTGGCCCCCAAAGAGATCGCTGCTCCCCAGTCCCTGAAGCCTCCCCCACCACAGCACAGGAAGGCTTTCTGCTGAGGGAAAGGTTTCCTGACCTGGCAGCAAAGCCAAGGCACATCGTTCATCAGCCGGTGACAGCCACAGAGCCTCACGGCAACCAAGGCTGGGAACCTCGGCCAGCCAACACCAGCACAGCTGGGGTGGGCACCGACAGCCCACGTGGGGGGCTCTGCAGGAGGTGGCCGTGCGGCTCTGCTGAGACTGAAGCTCACAGTCAACCGCATCCCACTCCCACAGCCACTTGGGTGAGGGGAGGAGGCAGGCGCCATGCTGGCAGGTGGCAGGGACGCCCACTGAACGTGAACCTTCCCACCCTGGGAAGCTCTGCCTGCAGAAAAGCTTGAGGAGCCACTGCCTGGAATTCAAGCAGCCATGCTCCACTGCGGACACAAAATTTATCTGTTCCCATGAACAGCGAATGCAGGCTTTCCGGGGCAGAACCATCATGTTAAATAACAAAGAACTTTATATGCAGCTGGAATAAAAGCTCCCTGGCAAACAATCAAACTCTTCCAGTGCACCAAGTCTAAAGTAGAGCAGAGCTGAAGCCATTTGATCACAGTATCATCTTATCTGGGCTGAAAGGACTGCTAATTAGAGCCCTACTAGGAATGACAGGAACACATTTTTTTTATCCCTGTTCTTTGGATGTCTCGTTGTCACAAACCCAAAGCCTGTCTCCTGGGGCAGATGCACATTTCAAAATCAGCCAAGGTGCTGGTTTTGATGCAGGAGGACCCTGCAAGAAAAGGCTCATGTGGCAGAGAAATTAAGTCTCTACCTCACAGCAATCCTGGTGCCTCTCCTGCCAGCCAAGTGAAAAATTCCTCCTGGGAGGAAGAGTGTGGAAGAACCCATGCTCACTGAGGCACCCCTCACAGCCAGCCTTGGACCAAGGTCCTAGAAGCAAAAAGCTGACAGCCCTGGTAGGTATTTGAGCATTACTGATAGTCTAGATTAGCTTTGCTGATTATATAGTGAAGGTGAGCCAAGATTTTCCCCATTTTCAAATCTTCAAATTAGTATTTTCAACTCTGGATAGAAAAAAAAAAAATGGGGACAAAAGCAACCTTGGGTAAAGGAAGAGTAAAGCTGACACACAAACTCTTCAGGAACGGCATATAAATTGAGTGCTAAATACAACATGAAATCCATGAAGCCCTGATGATCCCAGCACTGCCCTTCCAGACATGATCAGCAGGGTGTCCCCAGCCACCCCCCAGCACTCCCTGTCTCGCATCAGCCCAGCCTCTTGGGCTAGCCTGGCCCCAGCTCCACCTCTCCAGGGGCCAGCGCAGAAGCCTTTGTGGGCACATAATTTTCTGTGCCACACAATTTAAGCTTAGACTAGAGTGCCTGTGATCACGCATGCCAGTGCTACACAAAGGTAACCTCATCCGTGACATTTCCCCAGCTTGCCTGGTCTCTGGGGGTACACGGCATGGAGCAAACAGGACTTGCAGGGACAGGACCCTCTTGGAGGCAGCCCACGGGGGTCTCCCACCAGCACTGCTGCACACCATGGAAATAAACTCAAGTCATGCTGGTGGTGAAAAAGGAAGACTGGGAGGAGGACTGGGCCAAACAAGGCTGAGCTGTGGCTCTGTGGGACTTCTTCCTTCACTGCCTCTGCCAGCTCAGGCATGTGGCTGCCTGGATGGCTTTAAGGATAATCACCACTTCTTCCATCGCAGCACTAGTAATTATTTTTCTGCATCTCTCCCTGTTCTTTATTCCAGAATAGAACAAGAGGTTCAGGAAGGTCAGTTGAGCCATTTAATTCTGGGACAGCTCCATTATAATTATAAAGTTTGATTTTTCCAGTGGCATGGTGGATAAAAGAGGGAACCAAACTTCCCCACCATCACCTCCTCACTTCTCAAGGCCAGCTCCCCTCCTGACTGCCTGCCGCCAGCCTTACTCCTGAGCTCAGGCTAGCGGCCAAACTGGGCTTACCCAGTAAGGTGTTCACACACCAGGAGCTGGGGATGTCCACTCAGCTGGCAGCAAGAAAGGACAGTGCTTTTTGGCTGTAGTCTAGATCACAGCAGGGTCATGCCTTGAGAACGGTGCAGGCACCGCCATGTGTGCTCGCATTAACTAATGAGTTTTGTGTTTTCCAGGTAACATGCCTGCAGAAAAGGCTTCCATAGAAGTGTGTATGTACATATAAACACCCCCCTCCCCACAAATGCATTTGTGCACATGAAAGGACTGATCAGGCAGTACACAGAAAGTCCCCTCACTGCTCCTCTTTCCTCTTTCTTCTGTTTAACTGAGAGTAGAGTGTGATCTTGCCACTCAACACAGGTAGGCCATGTCTAGGGGCACAAGTGACCTGCAAAATACTCCTATGCTGGAAGAGGAGACAGTGCCACAGGCTTCATCTCTGAGGAATGCCATGGACCATGCTGTCCTTCCCAGCCCTGGGCCATGGGCCTCCCCACACACTGCACTACGGAGAGGACGAGATGGCAGAGCCCAAGTTAAAGCCACCAGTAGTAACGTGGAGAGTGTGGGGCAGGCCAGCAAGCACAGGAGAGGTGTGTGTGGCCCCAGGGACAGCCAAGGTGCCAGCAGCACAGACGGAAAGCTCAGGCAAGGCATCCTGCTTTTCAGTGTCCATCCTCTTCTGTAGGAATCTAAAACCAGATAAAGAGTTTCTAATGGGCCAAGCAGGTAAACATTTTAGCCAGATGGCAAAAATTACCATTAAAATGTACTACAGCATTCCTTCCTTGAAGGCATGGCATTTTGCATTAGAAAATCAATCTCACTAAATACCAAATTTGGCTTCCATCTTTTATCAAGCTGACAGATTAGATGTATACTCTAGCCTTTATTTGTTTTGTTGCTTGTTTTTCCCCAGTTCTACAGCTTAGAAAATTTTATTTCAAGTCACTAAAATTGATTTACCAAAAAATAAAAATCTTTATAGCACATGTTAATAGTAGCATAACATTAGCAATAAACACCTGCTAAATGTTACTTAATGTTTTGCAACATATATTATAAATGATAAATGGATGACTTTAGGTGCCTTATACAATATTTAGATTGAATTGTGTTCAGGGCTAGGCTGTGACTGCTAAAAACTATAACGTGAACAGAAAGAACCTTAGTAAAGCTGAACAGTTTTAGACAAATTTATTCCAACAAAAATTGTAAAGCTGGCTATACCAAAACATTGAGCTACCTTCTCCCATTTAATTTATTTTTTTACAGTGCATAGGGAGGTGGGAAAATCTCTCTTCTTCTGGAATGTTTTCAAAACTGACCTTGACAGTACTTTTCTGCACAGTAAACCTCCTCTGCATTTTAATTTTAATAAACAGTTACACAAAATTAAATGTTTGACCCAAAATGAAGTTTTCATTTCTCCTCTGAAAAATCTGAATTTCAGGTAAAATACCCAAACTGAGTATTTGTCACAGCTTCTCTAAAATGCTGCTGAAGCTCCAGCCCCATCCTCTCCACACCTCGCAACAGCTCTGTGCCCCCACCACACAGGAGGAACCCCACAGCCCCAAGCAGTGCCCCCTCAGCATGCCGAGCTGCAACCCCTCCAAGTGCCAGAGCCACTTTGGCCACCACACTTGCAAAAGCAGATTTGCCATGACTCCCAAGAACACAACCTATCCCAAACCACAGCTACCCCTGTCATTCTGCCTGGAGATCTTTCCTGCACTTCTCCACCCCTGCTTATGAAGGCGGCTTATTTGATGCTTGTGTTACTGGGTTATCAGCAAAGCGAGCTGTGCCAGAGCCTTCACGGTGCTGCAGACGTGATGATTTGCTTTTCACTGCAGCTCAGAGACAGCTTTCTATCCAAACTGGTTTTGATATAAAACACTCTAATTAAAAAAAAAAAAAATATATTAAAATTAAAAAAATGTTTCACGTTTTCTTAAAAACTAGGCGGAAAACAAAGTTGGGGGCATCTTTGCCACTCAAACTGAAGGGTGACAATCTATTTTGCTCAGCTCAACAGAAATGTTTGGGTTTTGTCAGCCTCAGTTCACTTCCATCCATGGGAAAAATGTTGACGTTTTATGTAGGTACCACATGTTTTGGCTCTGCAGTGGTAGCGTTTGCTGAGCAATGCCAGTTCAAATACGATTAAGGAATTCTCATTGGAAGATGCAGAAACCTTTAGTAACCAGAAATAAAACCCAGCCAGTAGAGAAATTCACTGTTTGCTGGAAGAAACTTATTACTACTATAGTAAGCCAGCACCAGTCCTCCAAGTTTTATGAGAAGGCAGCTACTAACTTCAGCTGAACAAGTCCCCAGGGGACTTTTATGAGGAAGAAGAAAAGGAGGAAACATTTTTAAAGTCTGCAATAAAATAGGGGATGTAGAAGTTCAAGAACCATCTCCAAAATTAAATTAAAAGATATATGAAAGAGATGGATCTTTTAAAAGTCTAAGAAAGTAATTTAATTAGGAATTCCTTTGATGCAGCACTTCTTTTCCCCCTTATTGGGTTGTGTGCCTGACCTCATGGGACCTCAAGTCATCATTTCATGTTCTTAAACATAACTCCAGATAAATGCTTTGTACACAGCCAGCAAGACAGTCTTTATGCTACCGCAGTCCACTCAGAAAAACCCTCCCTTAAATACTGTCTGCTAAAAGTCACTTTAGTCTGGCAGCCACACCAGCTGTCCATCTTAAATTTTATACCAGCATGTGAGGACGCTGCTGCCCAGGACACCACCTCTCTGCTCTCAGACTGGCCACCACCACCAGCAAACTAAACCCCCAGGGGCTGTGCCGTGGGGCTCCCCACTCCCTGAATGCCACTGGCCACAATGCACGCCAGGCGAGGGCAGCCCCCCAGCTCCCTACAAAGCATCGCACACACAGCAGTTCAGCGGAACATCTCTTGGGTACAGAGCCCTCATTATGATTACTGAAGAAAGAAAACTAAGAATTAAAAGTACACTAATCCAGTTTTTTTTTCATGCAAGGACTTCTTTGTATTTTAAAATCAGCCGTAACACCAGGAACACATAACAAGTGGAAATGAAAAATGCCCAAATCCTTGGCTCTTTGCATCCCTGGAAGAGCCGGGGTGCTGAGCTGGGCAGAGAAGGGCTGGCTCACCATGGCAGGCCACAGCGGTGCAGAACCTGTCACCCACTACAGATGCTGAAATGGCACAGTGGCTTGCCACTTCACTGAAACCTTCCTTATCAGGCCTGCAACCTCATAAAAAATGGATATTGCAGCATTCCTCAGCCTCCACGCTTGTGAATAATACTTGCACTGCACCCTCAAGCTATATCTGAACGGTAAAATATTTAAGCTCATCCCACAAGGCTTGATGAATTCTGAAAGCATGGGCATGCCAGTAGGGTTTGCACCTAAGTTTATGCAAAACAGTATTTAAGTGGAAGGAAGATGTGTCTTAAGACCTGCCAGAAAACTGGCATTTCTGTGATTTCTGTCCTGAGGACACCACCAACGCCTTTTCCTGCTGACATGCAAGAGAGGTCCTACCAACCAGGAGGACCAGAATCAGTTGTTCTTATGGCAACCTCTTCAACAGCAATTTTACTGTGTTTTTTTTTTCCTGGTGTCCACTCCAGCGTGACCCAGGATGGATAAGGCTCTGAGAAAAAAGGGGAAATACGCAGCCCATGGTGCCTGCGCAGAATTAAATATTCAGGGACCTGCAAGCCACTGCCTTTTACCTTACTCCTGAGTGTATATATATATATAGGAGGAATTTTTTCTGGGTTTCTCTTATAAACATGACTAGGAAAATAATTAATGCCAGTTTTTATTGCTCTGTGGGGAGGCAATTCTGTCAACCAAACTTAATTGCCTTATTAGAAATTGCTAGAAAGCATGGCAATCAAAGACAGTGTACTTAGTCTGTACTGAACTGTTAGGCTCAGTGTTGCATGCGAGCAGGTAAGGCTTTGCAACGTATATGCCAATAAAACACACATTACATGGATTAACAGCAGGATGAGCTGTGGCTTTCTGGCACGGTTTTAAAGCATTAACCATTTTAAAGTCCTGTCTAATATAAGAAGGATAGCGGGTTTTTTTCCACATTTAAGCTGCAGTAATAGTTTCACCTAGTGTCTCAAACTTGCAGTGTAATAAATATGTGTTTTATATCAGAAATAAAGTCTGCTTATTTACATAATCTTAGCTCACCATGTGGTTCTGACTATACAAGGGAAACAGTGAAAGTTAATTCTTTAAATCATTTCAATCCACAATTAAACAAAAGTTGAACAGTGACAAAGCCACCTCTCAGGGTCTGACACCACAAACTGCTTCAGAGCCTCAGGTCTTTAATCCACCTTTGTCCTGAGGATGAGCACAAGCCTAAACCTCCTATCTTCTTTCAGTAGGAACCTGCTTTGAGAGAATTCAGAGAATTTAAAGGATGCAAAGAATTCATGCTGCCCTCCTGCACAGGAAGGTATTTTGCTCCAAAAGCACACTGCCTTTAATGTTATAGCTTCTTCTCTATGTTAATCACTTTAAAGTTGCTAAATTATTCACCATTCAGAAAATACATTTTTATTGCCTAGAGCTGGCAATCGAGAATGACTTACAGAAATAGGTCATCCTCATCCCATAGAAGAATTAACATACACTTCATGTGCTCCCCCCAGTTTCCATTTTGAGCCCTGCTCCATGTGAGGATGGGCCAAATTTAAACCATCTGCATTTTCATGCTGCTCCATCATGCTAAACCCACAGTCTTCACAATGTGCCCTGACTTTACATTTTTAATAAACCACACCCAGCAACAAAATTAATAGACCTACTTTTGTCAGGTATGCCTACAAACCGTGAGCAAAGCTGTAATGATAGCTGCAAAGGATACGACCCAAGTTTTCCAACGTCACTACCTCAGCTTCAGAAAACTCCCTCCTACCTGGAGCCTAACCATCACCACCCTTGTCCACGTTTTTCATCTGCCTTGGAAAGGGGAGCAGGTTGTCATCTTCTTTCTTTTTCTTTACCTACATACCCCCAAAATAAACAGATTGTAACATGACATTTAAAAAAAAATATTTTTTTTTGCTGGCACATTTAATTTTCTGTTTTTACACACTTCCAAATTAAATGCTATTTGCTAAGGACTGTTCCCCAGCAAGCTGTTAGCCATAATATGCCCAGGATGCTGTCTATTGGGTCCACAACAATTTTTCCTTGCTGGGAACCACAGAACAAGGGCCCTGTTCATGCTTTCTGTTCCTGCTATGCTTTGCACAGGCGGAGGTGGCACTTGCCAGCATTTGATTTCATGGAAATCACACTGGTATCTCCAGCCTCCAGGAAACGGGATTCAACTAAGAGGAAACAAATGGCACACGAAACCAAAGAACAAAGCAAGAAATCTTTAACATACCATCACTGGGATTGATGATAAAGAGCAAAATCCAGATCTACGCCCAGCATGCAGTCAAGGGAGTAAAGGAAACCTGGTCTGGCAGGTGCAAAGAGGAATGGAGGGGACCACAGCACCATGCAGATGTTACTGAGGACACAGACAGCCATCAGCCCTGTGCTCTATTCCTGGCTCCATCTCTGGTACAAAGTGAATTGAACTGACTCTCTCTTTGTGTTGCTTGTTGAAAAGCCTATTCTGCACTGCACACCTTGCACTGTGTGTCACAGAGACAGGAGCGAGCACAGAGGGGTCTTATTCTCAACAGAAATTGTGCAAAGACGTCAGAGCGGAACTGTACGCAGACTGGACAGCTTGCTGCTTGCAGGTCGGTGCCTCCAGCTCATGGATGGATAAAGAGCAGAAATAATGAGAAGAGGTCCATGAACTGTTGTTTGGGTATTCTAAGGTCCAAATTCAACTCTGTTCACAATGGCGATGGCAGAGCTTGGGGATGTTTTGGCACAGCAGAACCAAGAGGAGGCTTTCTGCTTGACTTTAATGAGACAACAATTTTCCTGGTAAAGCTCTGGACAGTGCTAAAAGCACAAGCTGTGCGTTCAATTTTGTTAAGCACTGGGGATCTGCCTTAAGCGAGACTCACACAACTTAACGTTGGCTGCTTTCAGCAGGGTCCACAAGCGCAAGCCTGGCAGAGAATCCACAGCAAAACCAGGTCCTTCAGGCGTAACACTTCGCAATGGGATCCTATTTGTTTGTGATTCACACCAAGTAAGAGAGATGCTGATCACGGAATAAAACCTGCCCTGCCATATGCAGTGGATTAATTACTGCATCATTTATTCCTGTAGCGGGTCGAAGAGATCATTACCAACTCAGGAAAACAGCTGCTAATAGTAGTATTGTTCACAATCTTACTCCAGTATTAAATTCAAACCAATTGTTCAGCTCAATAGCAAACAGCTTACACTAATTCCTACTAACTTTACTTAGTACTTTCATATTGAGAAATACAAAGTTCACACTGAAATAGCACAAATTCTAATACACAGCAGGATTAACTCTTCAGTGCTTTAAACTTAATTATGTGCAGTCAGGTGGCACTTCATATTCCCTCTTCCTTAGCTAAACCAAACAGCACACGTTTAATGATTTTGGTGCACACACGCTGATGGAGCTAATTAGGACTCCTGTAGGGCTGAGCTCAACTTTTTCAGTGTTGTCTAAACTGAAAACAAAATGTTCTAGAAGCCATACTGCGCAGCACTCACTCTGTGCAGACAACTTGCTCCTGTGAATCTACAGTAAGCCAGTAATGTTTGCTGGGAAAAATGAAAATATCTCAAAAGATAAATACTGAACACTCCATTTCCTGGGCTTTCAAAGTGTTTCACCATTGACTCCAGTTTCAAGAGGATCAAACTGGGAACGAAACTGAAATCTAGCTTATATCCTTTAAAATGGATTATGCTAAAGGCTAGACAAAACAAAAACTTCATTTAAAACTACAAACAATAAAGAAAATAAATTCCTCCATCCGTGACTTGGTATTGAATGCAAAAAGGGCACAGCACTCAATCAGGTTACACATTAGCTGATCTGTCATTAAGTGAATTGTACTGTATCTTATCACGCTGTTTGAACCCAAGATGGTAAGTTTTGGTGCATGTTACTGGCTGTGCTATAGTGTAAGCGAAAGGAACAGAAGTCAGACAAGGAAGAACATCAGGCCAGCGCCTAAGGAGCTTGCCGAGGCATGTCTGGGCATCTCAGCCAACTGTCTGTGATCTCCTTAAGGCCACTCATGGCATCTACAGCAGCCACCTGTGGCAGCCACACTGGCTCCTGGCTGCAGCTGGGGAACTGCCTGTCAGGAGGGCAGAAGGATCTAGTCGGCCTCTCCCAGATGGTGCTGTCGGGCCACTGACCCACAGCAAGCTCCACAATGCTGGTTCATGCGATGACATGTGGGAGGGAGAACTCCAGTTCATGCCTTTCCTGGCACAGAGCTGGGATTACAGGGATGAAACTCATGTCCCACATCTGTCTGTGCCCTCAAGGTGGGAAGGGGGACACAGGGGAAAGGCCAGATTATACCTTACTCTGGAGGCTGCGGTCCTACATACCCTTTTCTCAGCAACACCATGAAGGTCAAGTTGCTACCTACTGGTTTCCCTCCACTCCTTTGCAGGCAGGTATTCTTAACCCAGATCAGGTCCCTGAACCAGTTCAGACAGCTTTCCCAGAGATACCACAGGTCACCCAGGGAGGGGGACTCTCCATCCATGGGGATATTCAAAAGCTATCTGGACATGTCCTGGGCAACTGGCTCCAGGCAACCTTGCCTGAGCAGGGGCTTGGACCAGATGACCTCTGTAGGTCCCACCTCAACAAGTCTGTGATTCTGTGGTCACCAACAGAGAAAGCTAACAGGAAAACCGCACAGGAGTCACCACACAGATGAAGTCATTGGCTGTGGCCTCTGGGTTTAAGGAAAGAGAGGCTGAAATGACTGACCAGCTCCTGCTTCCACCACATCCCTACACAATTACTCCAGTGTCCCAGCACACTCCTGTGCCAACTGCTTAAGACTTCAGTCCAGAAAAGTGCTGCTTATCTTCGTACTGATGGTCACTCCCCACACAGTGTTTCTGTGGGCACTCCTAGACCTTATGCGAACTCTTCTGCCCACCCAGCGGACACAGCAGTGCTGCCAGCAGCTGCCCTCAGGAGCGAGCAGGGCCGAGATGAGCACTGAGCACCCTGCGCAGCTCTGCACCGACACGCGCCAAGGCACTGAGCGAGGCAGCAGGCGAGGGACAGCAGGCAGCATGCACATGGCTGCGCTGCCCGGAGGCAGGAGCTGCAGAGCCTGCAGAGGCTACTTTTTTTGTTGTTGTTTTAAACTGAAAGAGGAGAAATGTAGATGAGATGTGAGGAAGAAATTGTTCCCGGTGAGGGCGGCGAGGCGCTGGCCCAGGCTGCCCAGAGCAGCTGTGGGTGCCCCATCCCTGGCAGTGCTCAAGGCCAGGCTGGATGGGGCTGGGAGCAGCCTGGGCTGGGGGAGGGGGCCCGGCCCAGCGCAGGGGGATGGAACGAGATGAAGGTCCCTTCCAACCCAAACCATTCTGTGATTCTATGACTTTACTCCTGAAAGCTCACCAGACACTTCTGCAGAAGCTGAGGAGACTCTTGACCCAGGAACTAGAGCTCCTGTGAACAAACATCTGCAAGACTGAAGCCACTAAGAAAAGCAAGGCAAAATTTGCATATTCTCAAGAGCTGATGAATTTATTTGTTACAACATCGGGCCGTTTGATTATGGTACTAAAAATGCACATTTGGGAATAATGTTAGGAAATCCTGCTTTCTGAGAAACTGCTGACCCGTTTTAAGAGTCTGCAAAAAGAAACACTTCACTAAATTTCTATCAAGATATCACTGATTAAAGGTATGAATCCAAACTCAGGGTTTCCTTCTGTCACTTCCAAAAAGAGTGGCAATATTTCTCAATACATTACAAATGGGTTTCTGTAACTTTTTTAGTTTTTAATGACATCAACTTATTTATTAACATCTTTGTTCAGTCTGCTCATTACTGGTATTTCAGTATTATCTGACTTGTCAGAATAAAAAAGAAACTGGAAGAGAACTGCTGGTATCAGAAAAGCCCAAGTTTCCGAGTATTTAACTACCATCATCCACTCAGGGAAGCATGGTCAAGAGCCAAGGAAGACCATCTAGCCCTGCATTTGTGGGCCATCTCCCAAGCTATTAGAAACTGCAAGCCTGATGAAAGCTGGCACCTGGGAAGCTCGGGGGGGGAGGGGGACGGGCCTCCCCACAGAATCGCCACACGCACAGGGTGAGCGGGGTTGTGCTCCAGGCCCATCGCCACCACACAGCGGGGATGGGGGCACAACCAGAAATGTGTTTTCCAGCAGGAAAGCCCTAGCTCTGCCTCTACCGAGCTTTGCTGCACACAGAGCAGCTGGACGGGCACAGACTGACCCACACCAGGACAAAGCCCAGTGAAGAATCGCAGGCAAACAGCGCAGGCGAGGAAGCTCCTACTGCTGCATGGCCCAGACAAGACAGACGTGCAGGAGAAGCAGAGCAGGCACCGCTCTCCTGCCCCGCTCCTGCTGAAGGCAGTGAGCTCAGGCACAGGCAGCTGAAGGCGTGGGGACCGCTGGAGCAGCCGTACAGGCATCTGGATCCTGGCCACAGCTCAGCTCCCCATTCTGTGCAGGGGGTGAGAAGAGCAGCAGAAGACTTGTGCTGTACTTCAGCCTGCCATGCCTGCTACTCCCGCTGGCAGCTGACCTGCTTTCTAGCACTTCTGCCACCAGGATTTTATTTTTTCCCCCAAGAATATATTGCCTACACAAAAGGTTTCTTTCTATAGCACTTAAAAGAAAGAAAGAAAATATCCTAGTACCATGGGCTCTTATTTCCAAGTATAGATCCCAGAAGCCCTCCTAACAGCTGATCTGTACATCGCAACAATGCCATCCTATGGGACACCCAGGCCTGTTCGATGCTGGGGTGCCCCATAGAGCCTACGCCCCTGAGTGCCCACACGTGTGTGTGGATGCGTGCATGCACATACTCATCGAGTGGGGCAGCTGCTTTCTCTTGAGGTCAGTGAGGAAACAATTTTGTTACTAGAATTCCAATATTTTTAATATCTTGGCTGGTCTTTTCTTCAGCAAAGGTTCAGAACTTGTGGATGGGTATCATTTTGGAAACAGAACAGCTCCAGCTGGCAGCTCTGCCCAGCGCAGAGAAACCCTCTCAGAGAGGTCCGGTACCTTCTGAATCAGTCTGCCATGTTCCCTTCTGCTCCTCCCCACCACAGAGCTATTTCTGAAAGAGCAGGCAGATAGGAGTGACAGAAAACTCTCCCCAGCAGAAAGCATGGTGCTGCCCACCAGTCCGGCCACCTCCCTCTCTTCACACGCCTCCCCCTCCTGTGGGGCACGAGCATCCCCACAGCCCCAGTGCTGCAGAAAAGATGGGGACCTGCAGGGCTGGGAACCCCAGGAGGGGTGACAGCAGTACCCCACTCACATCCCATGGAGGTTCCTCTGTTCAGAAAACATAGCCGCTATTTTTGGATCTCCAGACTCCCACTTCACATGTCAGCAAATCTACATCTCAAAAATACATCCACTCTTTCCCTTGCACGCATCGAGTGTTCTGGGCAGCTGGGAAGGAAATTGTGCTTACTCACTGCAGCACTCAGCTAGCAGACTGCTAATGGCATAGTTTGAACTAGCTCCATGAGCCCTGGCGCCTGGGGCGAATGCAGGGGACAGCCGGCATCTCCCCAGACATCAGTCACCACAGACCTTCTTCTGCCCCATCACCAGCCCCGGTTTCCTGGCTGCCTTCTGCTCCAGCTAAAGACTCCACTGCCTGGGCAACGACAAGCCTCAAACCGAGTGGCAAACGTGAATCAGGTTCCCCAAAACAGTGCCTCCTGCCAGCAGAGAGACATTTCCATCGTCTCCCACGCAGGCACAAAAAGAGCTTCAAAACCAAATCCTTTTAAGAAGCAACTCATTTGTAATTATTTCTACATTGTTGATAAAGGACTGAGTGCAAATCCTCCAGGTCAGTCTCATTATGTACTGCCCAGAACACAACTTCAGACTGCAAAAATTCATGCCTGTTAAGAAGACACCAGCCTTTTCTTTCTGGAAAACATAAATTCTGTGTTTCTGTCATTTCTCAAAGCAGAGAATTCACATCATGGAAATCATCAGACAACATGATCGTATAATCATACACAAAAGGAAAACACAGGTTTAGCCAAATCCCAACCTTACACTGTCCTCTCTCATCTGCCTCATTCCCCAACCTATATGTTATTCCCCTTCTACTGCTTTATTTCATTTACACATTCATATTTCTTTCCTCCCACTCAAGTCTTGTATAAACTGGTAACTCAGCTGCTGCTGGAAACACACGGATCAAGATGTATTAATTCATATAAAATCCTTTCCACTTTTCTACACCAGCAAGAGGAAGTGGGAAAAGATCATTGTGCAGTCTGAGATAAGTAACTATGGTGTTCTTACAGGAATGGCTCTCCGTCACAGCAGGTGACACTTATTTTTAACCTTACTGCAAAGAGAGCTAGTCAAACTAGTCATTATCAAATTAGCCCCTTTCTTGTCTAATAATTATTTACCTCCTAAAATATTACTCCTGCCTACCACAAGGGTATTCGTCCTGCTAGTGACAGCTGGTCTGGTACCAAACGTGCCCAGTGCTGCTGCAAGCAAAGCTCAGTGTCTCGCAGGAGACAAAAGCAGACCTCAGACCATGGAGGACCCTCTTCCTCCTGCAGAGCAGTCTTGGTGTGGGTACTTCATGATGGAGACCGTGTGGCAGGTACTACTACTCCATCTCATTACAGCACACTGACCCATGAGCCACCCCACATGTTTTCAGATCTACCAGAGCAATGCAGAGCTACAGGTGTGCTGGCCAGCCTAAGTTGCCTTCGGGACCAGGCTCAGGCAGACACAAAGGCCATGGCATCTCTGCTCCCTCGTGCAGTGCCTGCTAGTGAGAGCAGGAGAGCCGTCACCACTATTTGTAACAGGCAGAACCATTGAGGGTATTCGAGCATCTCAGAACAAGTCTGGTAAAAAGAAACGTCCTGTGAATACCAATCAACTGGGAAATAATGATGCTCTTAATGCTCAGAATGTATATGTGAATATATGGTATTAGTTAATAGAGATATGAATATTAACATTAAGGTAGCATTGCCTATTCTGAAACTGTGACTCCAGTAAACACAAAGGTATCTGCTATATTCTACAGATTCTACATCTAACTTATACCTCACATAGTAGAGCAAAAAAATCCCAGTAACAGCTTTTCAGCCAATTAAATACTGGTCCAATGGTGCTGGACCATTTCTGAGATCTGTCCACCAGTGGACATCTGTATATTCTTGATTAAAAGTGATCCAACGAATCTTAGTAAATAGTTTTTCCATTTTTTTTCCAGGGGGTGGGTGGGAAGGGAAGGAACTACTTCTACTGGAGAACAAAGCGACCTTTTAATAAAGAACATGAGGTATATATACTGCAGCTTTGTGTATGTGCTGAAAGGCAACAGCTTTGTGGCTCGTGTCTAGCAATGGCCTTACACAGGAGAGAGCACGAACTGCAGAGGGGTCCTGGCCACCTCACACTGGTCTTTGGGGATGCAGCAAAGACAGTGCCGACACAGATCACATCCTGCAACACACTTCATTCAGATGGCGTCTACAAGATTTCTGACTGCAAGTTTTCAGGAGAGGTCACCTCACTCATACATTTCATATGAGCCCTTAATACTTTGGAGAACACCAGAAAGACTCTTCAAAGTCTTTGCCTGCTGGGAGAGCACCTGACGCAGCCGACACTCACCTGACAATATGAAAAAACCAAACCCAGCATGTAACTGATGCCAAAAGCAGTTAAATAAATATATGAAGGAATAATCTCCTATTAAGTGTCATAATAGACAGTCAAAGTACCCATGAAGTCCCGCCTTCACTCAAACTAGTGTAAATTCCCCCCAAGAAAAAGGGGGTGAGTTTCATCCCTAAATAAGACAAACTGAACTATTTCTGAGCTATTTCTACCACTAAAATCTTCTCGAGCAAGGGAAGGTGATGCACTGTCTAGTCCTCTCACCTGCTTGTAACACTGCCACAAATCTCTCCTGCATCTCCTTGTACGCCGTCCCATTCCCCTAAGGCTGCACCACATCTTCTGCTGTGCATCCCATGCAAGCACTGTACTATTGCACAGCACTGAGAATAGGTTATTTAGATATTCCATTAATTATCAAATTGAAAAAAAATCTGAAATACGATACAGTCAATTGAATAAAAACAAAACCTTTCCCTTCTCTCAGCCTCCATTTTCATACCTGACATCTTGAGCACTTTCCAGTTAGATTTAATGAACAGAAAGTGTTCTCTCCTTATTCCCTAAAGGCAAATACTACTCTCCTGTCTCCTGGGGAAAAAGATCTCAAAATCTGTTCCCTTTTGATGAAGAAATAGAGAGAGAAACACTAAATGTTTCCCAAATTAGCTTAGTAGTATCCAGAAACATTACAAAAGGTATTATAATGCATATATATCTCTCCATGTAACGGAGAATATATGTATCTACACCATCATTGATCACTGGGAGGAAAGAATTCATTGCCAAAGGAGGGGCCAACTCTCCTGCGTGTGGTATGAATGGAGTGCCACTGTCTGACAGCCCATGGATGTATAACCTTACTGGAAAAGCTGCGAGAACACAGCCTGGTTTGCCCCTTTCAGCTTTAAAATCGTTGCCTTACCACAGCCTCATTTCAGCACAAAAGATACTTATGGGGGCACGGAGAAAAAGAATACAGAAAAAAAGGGGTTCTGCATTTCCAAAAATTCCAGATTTTTTCTTGCCTTTTACCTCCTCTTAGAGTGCTGCCTTGCCATGAGGTATTTTAAGATGTGAGCTCTCGAGCTAGTACTGCACTTATCCAAGCACAGAACAAAACCTGTCATGTGACTTGCACTGGTAATCACAACAACTGCGAAAGTCTGAATGAATCGTGCTTTTCCCCTTCTCTTCATCACTCACTATCATTCACGATCCATCTGCATAATTAAAAATTTCAAAAGTGTGAGAAGGAATTCTAAAAGAAACAGAAACATCATATTAAACCAGATGCTGGTATTAAACCAGCATTCCTCTGAACAACAGAGAAAGTTACTGCCATGAG
Source organism: Microhierax caerulescens (assembly GCA_035590215.1). Lineage (NCBI taxonomy): Eukaryota > Metazoa > Chordata > Aves > Falconiformes > Falconidae > Microhierax > Microhierax caerulescens. The sequence goes on from JAVJGJ010000062.1 coordinate 53,227,882, forward strand.
TGTTTTCTCCCCTTCTATGGTAAGACAAAACACTGCACATAAGTGTGCAGCCTGTTTGCCAATGCTGAAATTGCACACTTTTGCTCTTGCATGCACATCTGCCCAACAAATGAGCCTGTCACCTCTATAAATACCATCAGCATCCCAGCAAAGCAACATTTCAGCCCTTTTTTTTTTTCTTTCTAAACAATACGGATGTCTTAGCTACCTGCTTGGAAATTCTATAAAGCATCTCTAAAGGTAACAGAACTAAGTGCTGACTGAATCATCTCCAGACAGGAAACTCTTCCCAAAAGGCAGTTCCCAGCCACTTTAAGTAAACAAAGGTTAACTTTGCATATACGTAGGGGCTGGGGTTTTTCCTTTTTAAAACTGCCATGTTAAGGGCTGGCTGATTTCACCAGTAAAAGTGGGGGAGCAGTGATGCTGGGGATGACACATCCCAGGTGCAGGATGAGGTGCTGGTCCAGCCAGTGGTGGGGGGGACAGCACCCCTGCTAACGCCCACCAGCCGGCCCTCCTTGGCATGACCCCAGCCCAGTCCCACCCAGACCTGCTCCCTTTGACCTTTCTCTTGGAGAAGGGCTGTCAGCAGATTCTGCACCCACGCATGCATCCAAAAACCCAAGTGCTCTCCAGGTTCATGGGGACTCAGGTTCAGAAGCTTTATGCAGCTCTGTATCTGCCCGTTTTCTTTTTTTTAATAAGTATGTAATTTACAATATTGAACAAAATATGGAATAAATACCACTTGTCACTATCCAATGCTACAACATCCCTTAAGCCTGTAATTACTTACAAAAGCCTTTTACTACTGTACAGCTCTCCCACAGATTTTTCCCTAAGTGAGCTCAGGCTGAATCTGAAGACTGTCATCTGAGAAGATGTGAATTTATTTCAGCCTATTCATCCTTCCAGTTTGATCTGTCCCAAGGAAGTGGATAAGACAAGACGTATACACTACTTCTGATTATTGAAAGTCCTCAAAAAGCTCCAGAGAAGACTCCGTGTGGTGGTGCAGGTCTTGGCTCCACGCCGCTCGCCGACATGTGCAGTCCCCTCCAGCCAGGCACTCTGGAGGAGATGCCGGAGGGTAATGAAGGAGGAGGGGGTGAAAAGGGTACGGCTAATTTGGGCTTTTCTCCCTCCAGGGCAGCACAAGTGAAAAATGGGGAATGGTCCCTGAGCCAGGCAGGCGCAGAGCCCACCCCAGTGCTCCCCAGTCCCCTCCTGCCTGAGCCCCCTGGGATGCCCGCAGCACCCAGCCCTGCCCAGCCCCTGGGGAGCCTGTCCTCGAGTGTCCCCGAGTGTCCCTGAGTGTCCACAGCCAAACACGCCTGACGGTGTTGGGGAACAAACCTCTGCTGTGGTGGTCCAGTCAATGTTTGCCTAAATATGCAATATGCATTTTTCAAGATTTCTGTCCAACAAGGTTTGCAAAGCACAGCCCACCTCAGGGGGATTTTCAGCCCTTTCCCAGCTGTGCAGACCTATGTCCTGCATGCCAACAAATGCAGAGCCATGGGGAAGTGATGTTGTCCTCTGATGGCAAGGTAGCTCTGCCTACTTATTCCAACAGGTTTGAGTCTGTATCTTTAAAAATAAGGTGTTTTTTTCATGTCCTTTGGGCAAGAAGTACTCAAAATGCATTAATGTCTTGCTCTGTTAACAAAGAAACTATGGCAACACACACACAGTTGCCAAGAGAATTACTGAAACAAGGTTTAATAGTTAATAAGCAGCCAGATGATGTCAGACTCATCTATTAAGACTAGTTTGTATCTGCCTATTAGAACTTAATGTACCAGAAAGTTGGGTTGGACAGGATTAAATAGTCTTCCTTTTAGCCCAATTACCAGTAATAAAACCAATTTTCTGAAGAATAGGGTAGAGTTATCCAAAATGTGCTATGAAATACAGGCATGGTCTGGCCACAACTATTACACTCCTTTTGTTAAGGGGCAATTTTCTAGATGTCAGAGATGTGAATCAAAATTTAACGTAATGTGCGTGTTGTGAAAGGGGAAATTGCAGAAGTTGCTCACGAACAGCCTGACTGCCAAGCAGCCTGCATCACGTGTGGAGGAAACCAAAGGCTTTGCTAAACTTATATTTGTGCCAATGCATTTCTGAAGTGTGTGCAAATTACTCCTCTTTTTTTTAACTGAGGCGATCAAGAATTCTTAAACAATTTTCAGTGAAAATCAGTTTCTAAAATGCAATAATAATTATTTGAGGGAAAAGCATTAAGGTGGCAGATACACTTCTAGAGTGGTTTGTTTTTCTAGGTGGGGGGACCATGTCCAGCACACTATTAATTGCAAATCAGGAGTCATTAGGGACTGCTGGTTATGTGGCCTCCCAAGTCTGAAGGGAAACATGGTGAGACTGACCCATCACTACAGAAGACTTGAATAGGTGAAGCAACATATATCTCACCATCAACTTAATCCAACAGCTTTAGTCAGCATCTGCTCAAAAACAGTAAAAAAAAATAATGTTTGTATAGAAAGAATGTGGTATGTAGTAAACACTAAATAACTGAAAAAAATATGAACAGATTACCAGTCAATGCAAGCACAAAAAAATGCCACAAATCTGTGTCAGTTAATTATGCTCTCTACTACTGGGCTATTGGAATATGATTATTGGGGTTTCAAAACCAGGCAAGGTTTCTACTAAACTAAGAGTTCTGCAAATACAGCAAGGGATTTACTTTTGCACCGAAATAGCTGGGTTTCTGGTTAGGCAGAGTAGAAAACCATCCCGAGTCAAGATGAAGCAAAACGAGAGGAAAGGGGCCAAGGCTACAGAGCCAGCCCGGACCCAACGTGGGAGCAGCCGTTAGGCCACATCTTCCTCGGCTGGCAGGCCTGGCACAGCGCTGCGCTGGCACCGCGCTCTCGAAGAGCTCACTCTAGTCCCCCAGATAAAAAATGAAACTTTATTGGCGTGCTGTGAAATTAATTAATGTTACCAAGGAATGCACTTTCTCAGCTGGTGATCCTGGCAAACTCTACAGAAGAAGAAGCCAGGCTTTAAGCAGGTTTCCAGCTTGATGGATGAGTCTTCCACAGAGGTGATTTCCCAGGACAACAGAACATCGCCCAGAAGCCAGCCGCTGTGCCAGCTGTGCCAAAGCACCCCCGGCAGCACTGCTCCCTGCGCAGCATCCTGGGAAGCTTGTCCCATGGAGCCAGCTGTCCATGCCACTGGGAAGTCTCCTACGATGTCCAACCACTATTTCCCTCCTGTTTATTAAATCAGCTATTGCTCCTTCTGCTCCCAATGGAGACGGAGAAAAAGACGTCCCATTCCTCCCTCCGGCAATGTCCTCCTGCCCCACACCAAGGCTGAGACCCTCACCCAGACTTCACGTGTGGCATGCCCTGGTCACTGGCATGGTGCACCTCCAGCCCCTCCCCAAGCAGCCACAGCGTCAAGGCTTCGCTGTTGCTCAAGCTTCCACCAGTTCCAGGCACAAGTTCTTTTCCTGCAGAGCTGCTCTCCAACCAATTTCTTCCAAATAACTCATCACCCTGTCACTGTTGTCATCACTGGAGACACTGCATCTGCATGAGCATCTCATCAGACTACCTGACACTTCACTCCGTCTCTGGCATGCTCTATTCTTAGCAACTCTCAGGTCACTGATCCTTTAAATCATCTCATCTTTGACCTACTGCATCTTCCACAACTTACTTTCATTTTAGTAAGAAATCAATCATAAAACTCTTAATACTTCCAGAGGGAAAGATGGGACGTTATCTCTGGACAACTTCTAGCCCTCTCTTGATTACATCTGACTGCGCTCTCCTTACACTCAATGTAAAATTAAAGTCCTCTGGCCACAAACTCCTCCTGCGCTTCTCAAAACTTTCTGTATCATCCATCTCTAACCACACCACAAGGCAGAGACCTCTGTTCAGCACCGAACCTCAGCCCAGCCGACTGCAGCTGGCAAGGCAGTTCAGCATGTGGCACAGTCTGCTGAGGGGACACCAGGGGGAACAAGCCCGACCCCCGCTGGGATCAGCCATCGCCTCCCCGGGTAGTGGGAGCAGAGCTGGCACATGCAAGTGGCCGCCTGCTGCGCCACCTGCCCTCAGCCCAGCCACACTCACGGCGGGGCAGCCGTGCCCTGTTCTGCCCCGTTCGATGCCACCACGGGCACGGGGAGGAGGGAGGTGCCAGGGCGGTGCCTGGCCAGAGCGGGGCTGATGCGCGAGCAGGTGGCAGGGCCACCGTGAGACACAACGGCGCGGAGCGAGCGGCACATGCAGCTACGTGTGAGCCCAGGCCAGCCTTCATCGCACCGACATGCACTGGCAGCCCTGGTGTTTTGGGAACATGAAGTGCATGACTTCGTGGGGTTTCTCACGTTTTAGTGTCCACTCCGTAAAGAAAAATATTGAACAGTTTTAAAAAAGTCAGTTCTTCATGTGAACATCACAGGAGAGACATGGAAACCTTCTCTCCTCTGTGAAGTGAACAGCTTAATAACACATAACAGATGGGCCACGTTTGGATCGCTCCCTCGCCATTTGGAATAACACAAGCAGTGTGGCTGAACATTGTCCCCACTTGGGGTGGGGGTTGTTCATTAAGTAAGCGGAAAGTGGCTGTGGAAGGAGAGCAGCAGACAACAGCACCTTCAACGGCCATGGGGTGACTCTGGTAACAGCTCCGCAAGGGCCCCATGTCAGTCATGCACATGGAAATCAAAACGGGGTCCTGCAAGCCCTCCTGGAGCAAAGGCACCTTCTCCTGTGAGCAGTGCCACTGGAAGGAGTACGACTGCTCACCTAACCCACTGCTCAAAGAAAGAGCCGCAAGGTCGGGAAGGTTGCTTTTTCTGTACGCGTTTTGCTACACAAACCCCACAACAGCTACAAAAATAAGCAATAATTAAATTGCAACCTAAACTGTTGTCTTTATGTATGATAAATTATGAATTACTCTATTACGGACACTCATTAAATTCAGATGGCTGCTAAATAAAATATATCAATATTCATAACTCCCCGATCCAATGCCCATGTAATTTAATAATAACAATCTTGCGTGACTTCAGCGAGGCCAGCAGCAGTCTGTACTTGGTGGATTCAGGTCCTGTTGGGAGTAGGAGTAGAAAGGAGTATAAATCTAAACGAGGGATGAGATGACTCAGACAAGACCGTTAGAATGAGGCAGACTATAAAAATACCCAAAAGACATAAGGCAAATCTTAAAAACACTCTTTTGGTTCTAAACTAGCAAGGCTGGGCCATTCCTTCTCACTTGTTGCCTACCCAGACTGTGCAGTGCCATGTGAAGCAGGCAGGGGTGAGCCGTGCAGCAGCTGGCAGGGACTCAAACCCACACGGCGCCCTGAGCTCGGGGGGCTCTTCACACCAGCCCCCCACTGTGAGGGTCAGAGCCAGCACTATGGCGGTGCCCCCTCCCTTGGCTCTGCATCCCCTGCCCCCCGCATCACTCTCACCTCACCCTTCTTTTTTCAAGGCTGGCTGGAAAGTGTTGGGCAATTTTCTGCGTGGCAAGGGGAGGAACAGTGAACCCACCGAATGCTCCGAGGCGCCGGGCCCCCCAAAAGCACCAGCTGATTCATCAGCTTTGTACCATGCAGGGGAGAAGCCGCGGCGGCTCGCTCTGCCACTCCGACCTCTGCCACAGCAAACGCGTGCAGAAAGCCAATGCCAATCCTTTTCACTTTCCAAGTTAAATCCCTCCAAGGATAGACATTAATTTATTTTAGGCTTCAGTTCTGGAGCAGAATAAGCTATTTTTATCTTATTATTTCAAAAGGAAAACTTTTGTTAGGCAACTGGAGATTTGCCTCTTTCAGAAGTATGGATTTTCTCTCCATAATTGTCATTAAGTAATGGACACCCGTTTAATTTAATACTCTCTCTAATTTGACAAGAATCTCTAGAAAGAATTTCTCCCTCGAATTACCTCCGTGAAAGGTTTTCTGACAAGCTGTAATTGAGAAAGCGACCTTCCCCAGGAGCGGGGGAGTCCAGAAAGTCCTGGCTGGGAGCCCCTGGGGACGCAGGCTGCTTACCTCGCTGCCCCCAGGGGTATTTGAAATGCAGTCAGTGGGCTATTAAGCCACTCTTAATCACCTCGGAGTCCCAAAGTGTTTTTCAGAAGGAAATTCACCTTGGCTTAATTAATCCTCATTTCTGCCCACAGCCCGAGTGAGGGGAAATGGAAAGTGTTGCCCGAGAGCTTTGAAAATCCTATTCTTAATGAACACTGTGTCAAACGTGTGCAGCACATCTCAATGATACTTTGAAAGACGAGCACGTTATAAATGATTCCTTGTTAACTAATTATGAAATGCAAAGTCATTGCCAATTTACCATCACAAGACAATGTTACAGCTGCTTTCATATCGACACAATAGGCTCAGGCTTTAAAACAGATCCTTCAAAGGCAATAAGTGATTAGCAGGAAAATCAGGTCCTTTTCATGGGAAGTGACAACTGAAGATACCCACTGTTTTGAACGGAGAACTCACTCCAAGACTTAAATATTGTATTCCTGTTACAATACCTGAAGCTGCTAACTCAAAATAAATGAAAAGACAGAAGTGATTTTCTCTCTCTCTTATTTTTGTTTCCTTAGCTTACTTCCCAAAGGTTCACCCAGTCACTCTCAGTGATGTCTCTGCACAGCATCTGCTTCTTCCCTGCACGCAGGCTTGCAAAAAATGAACAGGAAAATACACACACTGGAAGCTGAAGATGTTATGGTCTATTTAACCATAACTTCTTAGAAACTATCTCTCTTTGCACAAGCTCCAGCTGACTTCAGTTTCAGTGACTAGGCTTCAGCGTGACAGTGTATCTTTAATAACCATATCTCACATTAGAAGAACATCTTTGTTTATGCCAACTATACCACATAACATTCAGCAGCATAGGAGGAAGAAGAATTGTAATTAAATATGTACTGTAACTGTCAAAACAAACAAGCAACATTTATTTTGCTCATTTGCTGATATAGATTCGCAGTGGAAACAGAAAACTGAATGTGTTGGGTGGTGGATGGGAGTGGATAGAAGAATGGCAGCTGGGGGGGTGAGGCTGGGCGATGAGCAGCTGCTGGACGCCAGGACACAGGGAGCAGCAGGGGAAGGGGAGCCAGCTGCCACCACAGCTCTTGAAAGGCACAAGTTACGTCTGAGGTGGAAGAGCCCCAGCGCGGAGCCATGCGTGCTTAAAACCAGAAAGTGTGGGGAGAACAACAGAGCATGCCACCCCACGCCCTCACTCGAGTCCCTGAAAGAGCTTTCCTCTTACTTGCTTTTTAATTAACTGCCAGTAACGAGCCTCACCCAAGCAGCCTCAGCAGAGTGCCTCTTAATGGTTTCTCACTGCCCTCCAAATGCAGGGCATTTTAATTACAGGCTGATCCTGGCCAAGCCAGCGGGTCTGCACATCCCTGGTAACAAGCCCACCTCCACAGAGAGCCACCACATCCGCTGCATCCCTGCGGCCACTGCACGCACCAGAAAGGAAAAGGAACGTTTGTGCATGTCACCCTGCTCAGAGCACCCTGCTCCCCGTAATACCACCTAACGCAACATGAGCCACAGAGGCTGGACACAAACTGGTTGGATATGAGGAAAAATGTCTTCACTGAAAGGGTGGTCAGGCGCTGGAACAGGCTGCCCAGGGAAGCAGGGAAATCGCCATCCCTGGAGGTGTTTAATGTGGTGCTTAGGGACATGGTTTAGTGGTGGACTTGGCTGTCCTGGGTTAATGGTTGGACCTGATTATCTCAAAGGTCTTTTCCAACATCAGCGATTCTATGAGTCTATGTCCGGTGGACAGCCGCCGCACCGCACTGGAGAAAGAGCCTCAGTGTCAGAGGGACTAACAGAGAGGGATGAGTTTAAAAAATATTAAGTGATAAGTCTAAAAGAAACAGAAGCTCCAGACAGCACAAGAACTAAGTACCTTTTTTCCCCATTCCATCTACTTCTTCCCCCTGTTTATTTCCCAGTACATTGGCTTTGTGCCCATGACGATGCCCCTTCATGCTCCCAGCGCCAAGTAAGGGGAGCACATGTCCTACACGGGGGCAAAGCCCAACCTGGGAGGGCCAAGCCCAATTCAGCAGGTGCCTCCTGTGCAGTCTAACAGGTCACTTCTTCTTGGACCCCAGCTCATCAGTCAAACTGGTCAACTGCAACAGCCAGGCACTTGCACACCTACAGGGAAGGAAACTTTGTGATCCAAAGTGGCACCTGCAAACAAGGAAAAACTGACACAGCCTACACAAGGGGCTCATCCTGCAGAGCATCACTTCAGGACAGAGCTGGTACCACCCAGGCAAACATTTCTGTGTGGTCAGAGCCAACAAAAGTAATTAAGAGTTCACCTAGCACATAGGTGCATCCCCATATCCTGATGTATCAAATATCATCCTCTGAAGCACCTGCGGGACAGAATGTATGTATGTGGGATGTATTTGCCTATACTGTAAAGGCTCTACTTGAGCTCAAAGCTTACAGAACACTGCCGTATCAAGACCTACTTTTGCAATAAACCTTATGCAAAATTTGCGATGTGTTAGCACACAAAGAACTGGCAAGCACTTCCCAAAAAAGCTTAAAAAAACGAACTTGGGGAATGGAGCTGCCACTTTCATCAAACATAGGAAATCTGATCTTGGATCTATCAGAACAGCCCCAGTTGCAGTCCTGACAAGAGGTCCATATGAGGAACGTCAAAGTAAGACAAATCGAGGGACATCTGAGGGCAACAGGAGATGTCCAGATAGGATACACCCATAGCCTAGTGAGAATTACTTTTTTTTACAAATGTGCCAACATTTATGGCAATATTAAGTAATTTCTTACATTTAATGATTATTCTTGACTGCAGTTGTAGATGTAACCTTTTCTCTGTCCAGTGAGGTTATTTGCTGGTGGCAGAGAAGAGACAAGATCACTCTGACAGTGCTGGTCATGACTCTAGGCAGTACAACGCCTGTATCCAGATTTTGCCAGCACTTGCAAATCACTTACATGAGATCAACAATGGCCTGGATGCTACTGAAACCCCCAGGGTGGCCTCTCCAAAGCCTAGGAGATGCTTTCAGCTCCCACCCCACTCCCGTCCCCGACATGCCCTCCCCTCAGCACGTGCCAGCACTGCCGTGGGTGCAGGGCATCGCTGCCTTCTGCCGTGGAAAGGCAACTGCCCCACGACCATCCCATAAACGGCTACAAACTCCGTGTGCCCCTTTGTTCCCCTTTCGGTTTCTTTAAAAAAATTTGACAATGTCCGAATGTCACTTAAAATCAAGAGTTAATTGCACAGCACACCGAGGAGTAATGTCTGAAGTGCAGAAAGCCATGTATGCAGATGACTTTCCAGGCTTGAGTAATTAAACAGAAAGAGGAGCAAACATTCAAGGAGCACCCAGCCAGACGGGTACAGCTGCAAGTAGCCCACTTGCTGCATCACTCCCTGCCACAAATGTCAATTTATTCTTACTATTTTTCTTTATGCTCTGTGACATTAACAGAGTACATTTAGAAACAACAGACTATTTCTTTATATAGCAACAGTTAACCTGTGGAAAGCAGTGCCCTGAGACTGCAGAACAGATTCTCCAGTCTTTCTTTTTTTAAGGGTTGTCAGGTCGTATTACCATGAACAGGCTGACGAGCTAAGAGAGCAACAGGGACGCTCACACTTTTTCATCAAGACATACACTGAAGGGCAGGAGATACTCCTGCCCAGCTGCACCCAGCTGCCTGGCTCCCCTCAATAGCTGCCAGTACAACCACATACAGAGACGGGGTGTTTGGATGGTTCAAACGTCTGATTCTGAGTAGGAACCATACAGAAAGTTAAGAAGTGATGCTATCTGATTAAGAAAAATGAGAAAAAAAATGTTTCAGTAGCTTTTTGCGAGAAGAGTTCTGACGGAGCTCTGCTGAATGGAGAGACAAGCCCTGCTCACAGTGCTGAGTGGCACTGGTAGCTGACCAGCGAGGAGCATGGGCAGAGATGGCACAGGGGGTGCTGCCTTCAGCCCCGGCACTTCCCCAGCACCAGACACAGCCGCGGTGGGTCCATGACCAGACCTTCCAGTTGCTATGGAAATACTGATAATAATGAGCAGCAAGAGTAATCATAGAGATTCACCAGTTGCTAACGCAACATCGAATGCACTTTATCATGCTGTAACAATATCCCAATTCCCGATGTGCAATCACACAAATGCATCTTAGAGAGACAGAGCCATTTTTGAGAAGGAAAAAAACCCGATGCTTTGTACAAAAAGATCAGGGAGATGGCTTACAAGAATATTCAAATTAGACAGACCATCACTAATCTTAGTACCATATCACTTCAAAAGGCCCCGACACCATATTTGGAAGATTTAAAACACTAATTAATAGGAAAATTAGCAATATTAATAATTAACAATGCTTTTTCAAGAAAGAGTGAGCCACATTAAATCCAGTAACCACAGGTAACTGCAGTCCTCAGACTTGGCATGTTTTTCCTGTGGACCTAAAGAAAGCAACAAAGGCTGCTCAAAGCAGAAAAGAAAAGGAGCTACCTGCTTCTTGTTTAACTTCATGTTTTATGCAGAAGGAAACACTGAAGCATTGTGAAAAAAATATTAGGTTCACAGCAGCAACTGGTATGTGATTGATCATATGCAAGCAGGAAAAATCACCCATATTTTTAGGGTAAACAGCCCCTACAGCCCTTTGTATGGTGGCAGTTGAATTGTCCCTGGAAGTCCTGAGCTATGTGCACACAAGGCCAGGCAAAAGAGCAAAAAAATCCCCAGCTCCCTGCAGAGCATCCCAGGGCTTCCCACTCCCACCCAGTGCTGGCGGAGCCCCCAGCCCCGTGCACACAGTTGGAGCACAGCTCTCGGAGGCAGGCGAGTATTCTGCTCCGCATGGAGCACCCCCTGCTCCCCTGCTGTCCCCCAGTCCCCAGCCAGCAGCCAGGGGCAGGTCTCTGCTCTCTCACCCACCTGCACTGTCAGCCGGTGCCTGCTGAGCCTCCCCCAGAGCACCACAGCCCACGAGCCCAAGGGTGCTCTCTCCACTACTCTGTTGATATGCTTGCTTTCCACCACTTTCACCAAAACATCTACTACTTTTACTCCCTCACATCTATTTAACCATAACTTCTTAGAAACTCTCTCTCTTTGCACAAGATCAGATGTGAGGCAGAAATTGTTCCCGGTGAGGGCGGCGAGGCGCTGGCCCAGGCTGCCCAGAGCAGCTGTGGG
>JAVJGJ010000062.1:53256046-53276047 GCA_035590215.1 Microhierax caerulescens
GAGTTTTCTTGCACAGCGCGCAGCGTTTCAGAACCTGCCCCGCCACTGAGAGCTTTAGGCACCGTGTTCGGGGCTGTTACGGCCGAGCCCGTAGCGGCACTCGGCTGTGACTTGGGAAAGCGCAAATAGTTTGTCCTGTGTTAGTCACTGGGACTCACCACGGCATCCCAACCCCACTAATGAGAGGGCAGCCACGCTGATTTTTATTGAAGTATCATAACAAAGTAAGGACCTGATTTCAGTTGGTAGGAAGCTTGGGCAGTCAATAGTTTTCTTGCACAGCGCGCAGCGTTTCAGAACCTGCCCCGCCACTGAGAGCTTTATGCACCGTGTTCGGGGATGTTACGTGGGACGTTCCAAGGCAGAGAAGACAACCAAGCGTCAGGCTGGTGGTTGGACCTGAACGATGGACGCACTGGCGGCTGCACACGGAGGCACCTTGAGGAGAAGCAAAGGCCCCGAACGAGATGCTCCACTGCCTCCCAGGAACGGCAGCTCCCTACCACTCCCCCACCACCCTCCCTGTTACAGCAGCTCCCTGATACGCCGCTGGCCCCTCGCTTGGCTGGGTGACACTTCCAGGAACTCTCCAAGAGACAGTAACTCACATGCCTTGTTTTCCCAGAGTATCTCTAGTTTCCTCATAAACTACTGGGCCTGCGACTTTCCTTTCAGGTAGTCAGGAGAAAAGTGTGCCCCGCACCACGGTTGCAGTGTGCCAGCCCATGAACAGTAAAGTTTGCAACAGGTCTCTTCTGCTGCACCAACTGCTGGCACGCATGGAGGGCGAACTCTGGTGGGGAGCCTCGTGCTGCGCTTTTGTTCAGTGCAGTGCTACGTAATGGAAGAGCTGCACTGCCAAAATAATCCGTGTTTGTATCACACTAGCTCTAGAGAGTTCCTGCGCTTTTGTTGGTGATAAAGTGCAGGATTGCCGCAGAGCTCCTTAGTAAAAGAATTCATCCCAAGTCACTACAGACTCTGCAGAATGCCGAGCTGTAACATGCTCGTGATGCCATGCTTTACGGCTTTTTGCAATGAAATGTCTCATGGAATGTCTAATTAAATTCACTTCCGAGAAATAACTAATGTTAGCAGACCACATCAGAACCACTAAGATGAGTGACGGCTCTTTAGCCATTCAATTGTCTCTGTTCCACCATCACTAAGTACTTTCATAATTTCTGAGATGCCACTTCCTAAGTTTCAATTTAAGATTTATGCTGTTTTCTTTCATAGCATGTTTTGAAATGGATATGTTAATTATTGTACTCTTTACAGAAAATTTCCTAGGAGTTTGTAATCATTTAAAAGAGCCTGAAAGTTGTAAAAGGATTACAATTCGAGGGTGTAATTTAAGAACAGTTTTCCAAAGGCGAAGAATAGCTCTTAAAGAATATTTCTTTGAGAAATCAGAAAGAATCGCTCTCAAATAAAAGGATAGAGTGCTTTTATATGAGAAAGTAATTTTTGCTTTGTTTAGGGATAGTTTGTTTTTAAATACACTGCAAATCTCTGAGCTATCAGTTTTCACTCGCCTTTACATTCCATAGGAAAAGCATGAAAGATGCCATTAAACAGCTTCAGTCTGTCTGCCATTCAGTTGTCATTTCTCTTTCATTCTCCACTAATATTTGGACAATCAAATCCATAGCACAGAATCATAGTCTATCCGAGAAGTTTGCAAGATGTAGTGTAGGAAAAAAGAGTAGGAAATTCATTCCACCACATTTCTTGATTCCTTTACTTGTGAAATGGAAGAAGGTGCAGCACGGGGCTTTAATTTTTGCTTCATTAGAAATGTAGTAAGTAGTTTTACCTTCACAAAGGTAAGTTGAATGGGAGACAAATAGATGACCTTGTCAGTTGGTTTGTTGGGTTTTTTTTAATTGCTATTCAAAGCACTACTAAGTGCTGCTCAAAATTCTTGATAGCAATACAGGCTAAGTAACACTAGGTCCTCTCATTTATTCCTGCTTTCCAGGAAGTCAGCCACAGGCATACATATGTGTCCTAACAAGCACCTAACAAATCCCAAGAAAACTATCATCCTGCTGTCATCCTCATGATGAGGTCTGCCCGTTCACGAGGCCCATCTATTGCACAGCCAAGACAATGAGAATTTTACTCTGTTTTTTAAGGGAAAAACTGCCCGGTATCTGAACCCATCCATAACTACAGGGGCTTTTTTCTACTCCAAATGCAAGAGCAGGAGCTGCCCTGACAGCTGCCAGAAGTTTGGCCCTGTGCTCATTTTTGGTGTTCTATGGAGAGAAGGGGCTTGTGTTTGAAACCTAAGCCCTGTTTCAATCTAATTTATAATACCGAAACTGTCAAGGAGAATGTTATCTTGAATAGAAAAATGGGTGAGGTTTATCATGAATTGAATTGGACAGTTCTTGTCAGGTGTAAAATCATCTGGTATTTGCCCTCTACTCTGATTTTTGAGAGGACACTCTTACTCTAAATACCAAACTTGGTATTTGGAGACTGTTGTGCCATGCTGCTGCCTTTAAAACTGCCACCAACAAAGATGATAGAACCAAGAAATATGAGAAATAAGAGTTTAGAAAAGTTCTTCCAGACTTCCATGGCACGGCAAAGAATCTGAGCCACTAACAATGGGGTTTGGCTGTATATTCTCCTTGGAAATTATGTTTTGATTATCTAAATGGTTCATTATATTTCAGTTTGAAAAACGGTGTATTTGCTTGTGATCTTAAATCATACCTAACAACATCTGAATTATGAAAAGGAGAATGTGTTGGAGGGGAAATAAGAGACATATGAATATTGTCTTTGGCAGATGTGTGGAAGTAAACAGGGAGAAAACCACCACTGTCATTAAACATGGCGTTTGTTATACAGGCTCTAAGTCATCTTTCCTTGAGCAAAACCACCACAGCTGCTCACTTCATTAAGAAGAGTGCAATTTGTATTTAATATGCAAATATTTAGCACAAATGGTGTTATATAAGCTTCTTAATTTTCAATATTTTAACACCACTGCAAATAAATTGTAATTTATTTAGAATTGTAACTCTCTGTCTACTCTTGAGTAATTCAGATGTTGTCTCCTCTATACCAACGGAAATTGAGAGAAAGATGCAATGCTCGCTGTCTCAGATCAGTCCGGGAACCAGAGAATGCTGGGTCATGATTGCCCATGCAGTCATTTACAATGGTGCAAAATTAGTGCCAAAAATGCTACACTTAGTCCTCCTGTCTTCTCTCAGACCATAGTATTTTCTCTCACCCCAGTGCAAGTGTGCTGGAGGTTCAAACAGATATGTCTTCATTATTTCTGTAGCAGAATCGTATTTATTTTTGACTTCTAAAACTTTTCCCTTACTGTTCAGTGGGCACTCATGTCTGATACCACTATTCAAAACCAGTGTAGTAACATGCCCTGAAAGATGTCCACCCCAAAAGTGATACTTTGCACACCAAAAGTATTAACACAGATTCCCCACCACACTGCCACAATTAGTCACCTTATGAAAATGTCCATTCTATAGTAATATGTCCATTCAGTAGTAATTACTACTAATCCTGCAGGAGGATAAAATAAAACACAAAAACTGCTCTATAGTGGTCCAATATAGGAAAGGGAAAGGGAGAGAAAATTCTGCCTTCTTACATAGCCTGGTCCCTAGGGAAACAGAGACCCACTCTGGTTTTGAAATGAGGAAGTTTAATTAAAAGCTGACTTTTACAGTAATTTAGTCTTCATGGCATCTTTCGATGTAACTCCAACTACACCTCTAAGGGTGAAATGTGCAAGCTGGGTGACCAAAGGGGTTATTAGGAACAGATATTCCTGAAACCACTAAGAATTCATTGCTTTTTTATTAATATTTTTCCTCTTACGTTTTCCATTCTTCTTTTTGTGTTTTGTATTTTATGAAGAGACAATTAGGCCTTTCACCAGTGAAAGTCCTGAGGATACTAATATGCATGTCTGTTTGTCCTGGAAACTGTTAATATACAACAGATCTGATGATTTTCTCAAATCAGAAAAAAAGAAAAACTGTGAGAAGATTCTATTCTTTCTAGGGAAAGCAGGAGAAAAACCTGAAGCAAACCAGAACTGTTATGGTCCGTAGTGTGTACAAAGTCCATCCATTCCACCATCCTGCCTGATGATAGCTACCTAATGCTGGGTATTGGAGGGAATGGTACAACACCTGCAAAGCAGTCCAAGATACAGGAATTTGCGCTCTAAACTGGGTGTCATCCCACTCTTTTTATTGTGGAAATGGAAAAAAAAAATCCTGATTTTTTTCCCCTGAATTTTCCTGCATTTTTCCCGAATTTTAAACCTGAAGCACAGCCATATATATTGCACTTCAAGGCATATGATGGTGGAAAATCAGCTGATTAAAGCATACGTGAACACTGACTAGACTATAGATAAGATGCTACGTAATAGTCCTATTGCAGCCTTGGAAAGATGAAGCTTGCATGACTGTGTTTCACCTGGATGTAAGCAGAGACTTGCAAAAGGCAAGGGGAGACTTGCAAAAGGTAGAGCAACTACTCTTAGATTTGGAAGAGTTTGTCTTTTCCCATCTGTGCTTACTTTTGCATATTCTCTCTTTTCTCAGGGATTCCAAGAGACTGGAGTTTTCTTTCATTTCACCAGCCATTAAATCATCTCTGACTTTATGGAATTACATGCGCTGAACCAAACTCATCAGGTTTTCATATAGTCAGTACCACCTATGTTGTGTCTCATCAAAATATCACTGACATTCAACAGGCAAAGCAAGCATGCATTCATTTAACTGGGAGAGGTGATGCCTGTTCTAATCTAGGACAGGCCAAATAAATTCTTTATGAAATTCCAGGATTATTTTTTTAATCTAAGGATTTGTGTTCAGGAATTATTTCACTCATTTTTTCTCAAACACCTCAGTTCTGCAAGTGATTGAGCATCCTTTGAGGAATGACTGATCATTCTCATTCCCAAGCACCATGAGCTGTATATTTTACGTCAAAATTAGTAGGAGGACAACTGAAAATAATATTCCAATTTTTCTTTGTTAATCTCGGACTTCAGTTAAGCAGTGTGGATCCTGCAGTTTACCTCTTTATGCTATACTCTACTAGTATATTACTTATGGTTCCTTTTCTGCCTTTTTACTGGTTGCATGGAATGGTGATTGTTTTCTTCTTTTATCACTGTAAATCAGGATCAAGTATCAGTGAAATTATCCTGAATAAAACCAGTGAAAATAAAAATAGAACTGCCTGAAGTAGCATTACATTCTTTATGGTTATCTGTTCTCAGTGAGCTGATGAAAATGGTTTCTAAACAAAAAGGCTACCAATTATCATAAAACTGCAAAGGAGGCAAATATTATAAGACAATCCTAATTTAGGCATAGAAACAAGGCGGGGCAATATACCATGATATTACATTCCTGTTAAAATCCCTATACAGAATATAACAGCTGTAATTGCAACATGTTTAAGATGATGAAAGGAATATTACTGAGATTCTTAAAATTCACGTCTTCATCATCAAGAACAAAGCCTACAGAGAACAGCCTATGTTTATTTTTAAAAGTTCCTCTAAAAGAACACATAATTCTTTCAACAAACATTACATAAGGGGGAAATTTCACATATTTTCCTATCATTAGTGGTTCTGTAAATAGTGCCAATTCTGTTTTTAAAGATGCTAACAGTAATAACACTCATCCAGATCTTTCAAAGTCCATTAACACCACCCCAGTTAACTAATAACCATCTCCTATTAATTCATCTGCAGTGGCTCACAGTAAGCATGAACAGGCAGGATCAGCTCGCATGCAACCTTAAAGCTGAAAGCTTCTCCAGACTGGTAGAGAAACGGGTTACGCTTTCATTGCAGTGATTCCCTGGGTGCCAGCTGTGGTGCAGAGGAATTACAGCCTTTACCAACAGGTGCTCAAACCCATGGAGTGATCAAAGCACCTGCCTCCCTCCCTGCCCAATTTCTTCCTCCCAAGCCATTGAGGCCAGTGTATGCTAGTTCAGTTGCTTATTATGTTTTAGCCTTTTACAGTATAAAGCATATATCCTGCTTAATGTTTTGCATACTGCAATGCTTTCCCTTGCCTAATCCTGGGAAAGAGTGATTTTATTTCTGGTACTGTCTGAGCAATTCAGCCCTTAAAATTTTTGGTGACTTCTGCCTCCTTTCTTTTTTTTTTTTTTTTTGTTTTGTTTGGTTTGGTTTTACTTTCATTTCCATATCTGTTCACTTTTCTGCTTGTTATTTATTTATTTAGGTTAACCAAATGTTTAACTGAGAAATTAAGAACATATGTTACTATATTTTAATAAGATGCATTCTTAGAATTCACTCATCTTTTCCTTTCACTTATGGGAGTATTAAAAAAAGCCATATAAAGCTACAGAGAGTAGTTTTAAATAGAAAGCAATGACATCTCTTGTATTATTCAATGGCTTTTACCTCAGAAAGATGGGGAAAAACTTTGCTTCCTAACTTCTCTGAAGTCACCTATAAGTAAAATTTGTGTAACATAGGTGCCTGCCAATCTGAACAAGCAGCTGGGCAGAAAAGCTTAACACTCTCTCTGAAGCTTGGATATCACTTTCAGCTTTTTAAGGTGATGCAGCACCCTTCAAGTCCACAATTGAACGGTTCCTCTGCATGAGGAACTCTGGCACCATTCGCCCTGTCACACACATCAATCTAGGATGCTGCAGGAAGGTGCTGGTGGTTATTGACACACACAATAGTCAATAACGACAGCGCACTGTAAGGAGCCCAGTTTTGCTTTCCGGTGCCCCTGGGAGGCTGATACACATAAAGAAGAGCCCACTCAGGCTGTTGCTGTGTGGTAGGAGACAACTGGCTGCGATGCTTTAATGCCAGGTCAATGCAAGATGATGCACAGGGGAAACTTCCCTCTGACCCAGGGGTACTGGTGCATTTGAAGGGCAGCATCTTTGAAACCAGGAGTAGGGAGGAAAGATGGCTGTGATTCAGTGTCGACCCTGGAATATTTGATTCTGAGCCCTCTGTATGAAGACTAAGCAGTGCCCAAGTTTGTTCTTCTCAGAGATTGGCATATTTTAAAAGAAGAAAAAAAAAAATGTTGTGATCCACTCAAACAAAGCATGTGACACGTTCTTTCTTGCCCAGCAAAACAGCTGAGTCCAAAGATGGAGACCGATGCATCCTTGGAGATAACCTGGCAATTACTTTGGTCCATCATAAATGATGTTAGTGTCACTGCAGCTGAAGGATTAAAACCTGCACCCTAACACCTAGGGGAAATTCTTTTGATGTGCAAACAGGCTCTATGTTTGTTGAAAGACACAAATGCAGGTCTTCAGCAAACCCATCCAAACTCTCAGCCATCTCTGTTCCTCCTTGTTCTGACATCACGTCTCTGTGAAATGCTGCCACTATGATAATTATTTCAGACAGAGACTGGACAGAATTTCAACATGCTGGGTCAAGACCCTACCCAAGTCTGAACAAAGCTGTACTGCAGCCTGCCCTTGGCATATTTCTGTCTGCACAGCAGTTACATGGTTTTCTCTGTACATTCAGTCCCTGCATGGATTTTGCTTCTAGGAGGGAATTCCCAATGCAAAAAGCCAAAACCCTCCTCAACAACTCCCAAGATCAGAAACAATCATACAGAGTATTGCTTGTTTACTATCTTGCATGAAAACTTTAATGATACTTTTGTTGTTGTGATTGTATTTGTAAAGGAGTTCCTGTGTATGGAAACTGGATGTCCCAAAGAGCTCAAAGGCTCCAGGGGCAAACCTTTAATGTAAAACCCACAGACAGTTCAGCAACCTGAAAGTGCAGTGACCAACCCAATAGTGGTTTGTGCAGTGAAATATGCACAACAGCTGTTGCTTTGCGACTTAAGCTTGTAACTCACTTGCTAAAGGTAAATCAAACCTATTCAGGGATATATTTACTGACTATTAATTTCTTTTTGCCTTCTTATTAGGATAAAATCATCCTAGATAGTAATATGTTAAAGAAATGCTATTATGTTACTGGGCTGATGCTGAATAGAGAACTCAAGCTTCAGTGAGGAGGCTGAACTGGACAACTAGATTCGAAAAAGGATCATTGAAAGTCCTGTTTTAAGATGATTTATCTAAGTTGGGTATCTCTCCTTGAAATGCCCATAAAAATGTTTCTTCATTACTGTTGTGCTATAGAATTATAAACAGAATGCTGAGATCAAAACTAGCCAAACTAATGCCCTCTTTAATTAATGGAATGATGTTATTAATTTCAATCCTAATGTATTTTCTTATGTAATCTCAAATAAAATCATCCTAAAATGTTTCTGGTTTTGCATAAACATATGCAAAGTAATACTTCTTTCAGTACAGCTTTGCCATTGATCCATTTTTAATTTTTGTAAATTTTGCCCTTTGGTTTATGAATACTGCTTGTAATTAGGATTTCATCACCTAAGTAGCCTCAAAGAAAATCTATTCCAGGAAAAGCATAATAAAATTACTAGTCATCCTGCTTTTTGTTAAAATCAGCAGTAATAGCCTAATTAGTAGAATCTGTATTTTGAAAGTGGAGTTGCATTCAAGCTGAGGAGTAGGTGCTTTGATTTATTCAGCCCAGGTAACGGTGTATTTTTCAGAAGCTTGAGGCCCTGTAACAAAACTCATTTGAAGATTTAGGCCTATTTAGTAATATGCAATTAAGCTAACTGTTCCCATGAAAATAGCAGTATTGTCATTACTGCAAGACAACAGGTTTTTTTTTTCAGAGTTCAGATCTCCTGTGAAATGGGAGTTTTCAAGTTTCAACATGTTCTACTACAAAATGGGCTCCTGTCTGGATAGTCTTTGGAGGTCAGAAGTTCTTAAATGAGGGGATTGTTTGAGTGAGCCAAGGTGAGAACAATTCTAAATGTAGTGGAATCAAAGCTTTGCACTAAATCTCTTGACAGTTTGAGATGTTTCAGTCTCCAGCTATACTTGCTAGAAAATATACTGTATTTGCATGGGATCTAATAAGAATACTACCTGTTTGCCTCAAAATATTATTGCCAAGGCTGTGTATTTTGCCATATGATGGTTCTTGCAGTTAGTGAGATGCGCTTTCCTACAGCGTGCAAGACACATTTGAGGTTACATACTGTAAATGTGTCAGCTTCTCTTCTATCAATACTAAAAAAAAATGTTTCTGTTAAGGAAATTGCTTCTAAAGGAATCCCACTGAAATAACTTTTTGTCCTTTAGTTCAATAAGCATAGTGTAAGTCAGCAAAAAAACATGCATCTAAACTTTGAAATTAGTTTCTTGTATTTTAGACCCTACTAGTGCTACTGATCAAATTTGGTCAGGTCACAGGGAATAGAATTATCTAGATTTGTAAGACTGAGTACTCTTCATCTCCCGATGATGGATTTCTACCATCATGCTAATTAAGAACATATTTTATGTCAGCCCAATACAGCCCTTGGCTAATCGCTGTGTTACGCACCCCACTGTGCAGAGCCTTGCAGGGACGCTACCACTGCAGCAGAAGCCAGCGACTGCTGCCATGGGGCTGCATGAAGGGCAGTGCTCTCCTGGAGGGCTGCAGGGCTCTCCTGGAGGGCTGTGGGACTTGCCAGGCTTCAAGCCTTTCACTCCATCAGATGTACCTACCCTGTGACATTCCCAAACAGGGAAACCTGCAAACAAAACTGCTTAATTGGAGGGATATGGTGGACACGGGCCCTGGAAGACAAATAGTAATCATGGGAAACGGGGGGAAGAATGTTTTACAAGCAGTCCATGGGAGAAGCAGAGGCACGCTGTACCTGGGAGGCTGCCTCAGGCACGGGCTCCCTCCAGCAGCCAGGGGAGTGATGCCAGCACCAGCCCCTGACTTGTCGTGTGCTGGGGAGCCTGGCGTGAGCATCCTGCAAGGCTTGGGCCAGTTCTTGAAAAATAAACGTGTTTCTGTTTAGTCCCTAGAAAAATGATGGAGCACGTATTTAATTCCATGTGCTGGAAACACCTCGCTGCCCTTTCAGGCAGCGTGAGGGCGTCCGCTTGAGTGCCCGGCAGTGACGGCCCTGCCAGGCCGCCGGGCGCCCCGCGTTCCCCCGTGTGCTGGCCGCGGTGAGCCCTCACGGCCCGGGCCGGCCCCGGCGGCCTCCCCCGTCACCCCGCCGGCTAGGGGAGCCGAGACCCCCCGAGGCGGGCAGGCGGCACAGGGAGCCGGCTCGGCGGCGGCAGCCGTGCCCGTGCCCCGCGCAGGAGCGGAGAACGGCAGCGGACGGGCGGGCGGCCCTGTCCGTTGCGCGGAGACGCGGTCGCGGCGAGGTGGAGGCCGAGCGGCGCCTCCATCAATCCGCAGCCCCGCGGCAGGGCCCGAGGAGCCTTCGGCGGGCGGCACGGGGCAGGCCGGCCGGGCTGAAGAGGCCCGGGGCCCGCGACGGGGCGGCACGGGGAGCTGCGAAAGCAGCAGCCAGCGCGGCGGCCGCCGGCTCCGCAGGGCTGCATCATCCTGAGCAGGGCTGCCACCGTCTGCCGGGACAGGGCTGCGTCAGCCGGGGCAGGACTGCCAGCGCCGGGCGCCCTCGGGGCGCAGCCGCTCCCGCCTCGCTTGCGAGGAGCCGAAGCGCAGGGAGCGGGGTGTGCGGGGCAGACGGAGCCTGGGCCTGGCGGTGGGAAGGAGCACAGCCAAGCCCCTGGCGGGACCCCAGCACCCGCGGAAGCCAGCAGCGATTAGACGGGGATCTTGCCCTTTGCGCTGGTGTGTGGCATGGGCAGGGCCGCACCCGGCTCCGGGCTGCGAGGGGGGCGGCTTCGCGGTGCGGAGCCACAGGTTTGCCGCTCACTGGAGAAGGGCCCCTCCAGCACGGGGAGGCCGAGCCGGGGGCAGGGAGGCCCTGGGGGGACAGGGGCGGCAGGGAGGGCCAAGACCGCCACCATGCCTGGCGAGGGCTCACCCGCCTGGGTGAGGTGGTGGGGCCCTGGCGGGGACATGTCCTTCACAATGAGCTGGGGGAGACCCCAACGCCCGACACGTGCCATGCGCCAGCCTCCAGCCAGGTTCGCAGGTGCCGCAGCAGCATGCAAGAGCTGAGGGGAAGGGGCAAGGGGGTACAGTGACACAGGGCTGAGAAGGCAGCCAGGAGGCTGGCAGCACGGTGTGCTGTCAGGTGGGAGCTTCCTTGGTGCATGTATGTCAGTGTTTGTGCCAAACCTGTGTATGACACGGTGTGGGGAAACACAGCTCCAAGGGCCAACTGGCAATTGTGCTTATTTAATATGCCTTCAAATACGCATTATGATAAATTTTATCATTATGATAAGCATACATATATCAACAATGTGTTTTGTATCATACAAAGAATACACAGCACTAAGGTAATCTGCAAATTAATGTGAAAAATAAACTTGCTTTGTGTATGTTCTCTTTCCAAAATACATCGTTGTTTTTCTCAGATTGTGACTTCCCTTCAGCTGATCAGTTTGAATTACTGAGCCAGTATTCCAGGCTTGCTGACAAATGGATGACAGCTATTCTAAAGAGTTTCATAGCAGTGGCAATAATTTTGGAGAGGAACATCTCAAAAAGAGAAATTAATCTGCTTGTAAGTCATCAGAACAGATCAGGAAAGTTGTTGAAGTATGTCTGTTGTCATCTTCATGTACTCTTGATGTCAGCAGAAAAAATATTAAGCATCTTACTGAGGAAATACACGGACTGCCCAAGATAAAGGTGAGTAAAATGTTAAGAGTAGTTCTGCTAGCCTGAGTTTAAGTACAGCACAGAGCAGTTAACAACTAGTTGCTTTGTCAAATGACTGGAAAAGCTACATATTCTTAGATAGTATCTTTAATTCCTAGGGCTTTTTTAAGAAAAAGTCCTTAAATACATAACTTCCATGTGTAATTTAGAGAGCTGTGTATCTGTTAGTCACCTTTAACAGTGTTCTTTCCACAAAAACATAGAACAGTTTACAGTTTTCACATCTGACATTTTGCATGCCAAAGAACAGCCCTTCTCTTTCTCTGTTCTCTCTTAGCACTTTCATCTGGAAAAAAATGTCATATCGATGATTCCTGAGGATTTATTTCAAAAGCTGCCACATCTTGTTTGGCTGGATCTGCGGTATAACAACATCCAGGCTCATCCTCCTGGAATTGGTAAGACCAATTTGTCATATAGATAATTTCATAACAATTGTATGTCTCTTCTATTTGCCTTGCTATAATTTCATTGTAATAGTCAGGCTTCTATATGCTTTTTTTTTGGCATTGACCTCAGTGCAGGAGAGCTGTAAATAAGTTTAATTTTGTTTACTAAAATTCAGATGAACTGAAAGGTCCGATAAAAATTACACAGTGAATTCCTAAACTCTCTTAACTTTAAAAGTGTAAGTCCTGTTAGTCTTTTCACACAAGTGTTCCATCATTTTCATTTTATTGACTGTAGGTGACTATTTTTACAGTGTTGTAGGTGACATGAAAATGAGGAGCCACAGTTACATTGTGTCACTCCTAAGTGACAGTGAGAGACAGTTTAGTCAAAGAACATAACCCATTAATCTGCTTTTGATGACTGTCTGACATTATATTAATTATCATTAAAATTGGAAGGATTAATTGGCTGTCAGTGATTGAGACAGAGTGTGCAAGGAAGAAAGTACACCATATTGCTGTGACCCTGAAAAGTGCATTTGCTGTCACATTGCCGTGATCACCAAAATGTAACTTTTCACCAGTTTTTTTTAATGCCCTTGGACAAATCCTTGCTTCTCACTCCAGAAGTGGAAGACCGAAAATCTCAATATATAGGATTTAACAGAAACAAAGAAATTATTTTGTTACTGGAAGGGAAAAATATTTCCTTGCAATTGTGGTTCTAAAAGAAACCTTTCTGTGAAGAGTGAGTGAAGAGGAAAAGGAGGCAACTCTTGAACAGTATGTGCTACAGATTTTTCCAACACAGAAAGCAATTTCATGGCATCTTGTGGTTGAAACAAGATACTTAAAGGGATTTTAAGATCACTTGTTTGTGAATCATGATGTATTCAACTTTTGATTAGAAGAATATAGTAAATGCAGGTTATGCCTCTAAAAATAGATTAAAAATGTCGGGTTTAATGATGCTTTCAAATCTTTTAAATACAGCTTTCATAAATTATTTTTAATTGGACAGGGCTGATAGTATTTTAATATGGTTTGTAAATTAGATGATCATCACTGTATGAGGATTTGAAACCCTTTAAGATTAAGAGATTCTCTGTGTGCATCTTCCTCAAAATAATGTCAATCATTAGTTGCTACGTGTATTATGCTTTATCTTGTTTGTGTTTTTCCACTGACTTCAAACAGCAGCTCAGCTTTTAGAAAATGCATGTCAGATATATTTACTGAATATTACTTAGTTGCATTTTACCCTTTTACATGCTGGATTGTAGGCTGTATTTTAAGACGGTTGGAAGTTCTCTGGCTATCCTTTTCTAGATGCAGCTGAAAGTGTAGTTTTCATCAAAAGCAGAGACCCCTTGAAACGTTGTGCTAGTTTGGGGACCATTCACGTTGTTCATGAACCTTTCACTGATTTGAATAGCTATTCTGATTAGAGTTTCTCTAGGTCAAACAAAAACATCGCCTCAGTTTTGGAAATGGTGTCTAGCCTGGCATGCAGGGAGGGAAAGTACCACTTTAGCACTTTTCTCTATAGAAATCTTTGTGAAATCTGGATTAGTGCTGGGCAGGGATGAGCCAAGGGCATGTTCCACATCATCATTGCCATAAAGGCAAGAGCTGGCGAGAGCAAGCATTTGCCATGGTACAGGGCCCAGCTGTCCGTGCACAGGGCCATAAATGCTGAGGGGTTCTGAGGCAGTGTGGTCACCCAATGTACCATGGTGCCTCAGACAATTCAGGTATTTCAGAGTCTGGAATCTTCCTGTGGTTTTCACTTTGGTTTTTTTTGCTTTAAATGCCATTGAATACTCCACTGCAAACATGCAAACATATGACTACAGTGCTTCACTGAATTGAAATGCCTTAAAATATTGCCACAAATGTTAATCTGGTGTTGAGAAGCTGCCAAAATATTTGGTTTGGTTTTCTTTCCTAGAGGTAAAGAAATATTATGACAGAAACTACCAAGCTTTCTTCTTGTTTGTTTTGTTGAATTTTAGCAGTAAACAAGTCAAATTGCAACACTAGTAAATAAAACCAGCACCTTGTCTATAGAATATCATTTGATCTGATATATTACTGGATATTAAAAGCTATTTAAAAGAATACTACTAAAATGGCCAAATGAAGCAGTAAAAAATTAGGGATTACGTAAAGTATGGTTTCTATATGTTCTCCATTTCATAGCTGGAGAATGTCAGCAACTGTGTGCTACAAGGGGAAGAAGAGACAACCTCTCTGTATGTGGATACAGTGTCCCTCTATCCTAAACGCACAGTAGCCCAGAGGTTCCCATCAGAGACACTCTAAACAATGGTGTATACAGCAACTCTGGGCGTTTTACTTGCTAAACAATAACAATTGTTTTCTGAGCATAGGCATACTGACCTTTTTTCAGAAGCTTAGGATTTGTCTAAATGTTAACAATTTTTCATATATATATATAAAAAAATCTTATATGTGACATAAATGCCATAAATTTCATATGTGACCCATGTCAAGCTTCTAGGCTGCTTCCAAGAATAGCAGTACTAGAGCTTTTAAAAAAAAGAAGTTGACAAAATTAAATGCATACAGGGCATATTTCTTTATAATCTCATTATCAAAATTGGCTGAGCAGTTTTAGCTCTAAGTTAGCCTGAGGAACGCACTCAGCAACCCAAACTGTTGAAGCTCAGCAAAACTATAAACTGAAAATGATGTGTTTATAATTGGCATAGTCAGTAGCAGACTTTAAAGTGATAAGCAGGCTTTGCAAAGAAAGATTGAATACTAAATACTGAAGCAATATATATTAAATGGGGCATAAAGGCAAGCTTCAGATTGTCGTACCAGAAAGCTTTGAGGTCTGTTAGTTTCCAGCATTGATGCTGGCAATGAAGAAGTGTGGATTTGCCTTGTGGAGTCCTTTCTGTAGTAGGAAACAAAAGCAAGAAAAGAATTAAGGAGGAAAAATATTCTTGTGTTTCCATTTAATTAAATGAACTTTGCTCTTACAGTTAATACTCTTCAGTTTTATTGAAAACTCTGCTTTTAGAAAGGAATCCTATAAAAGAGCTACCCACAGAGCTTGGTAAGTACTCACTTCTTTTTTTAACATATCAAAGACATTTTTTGGCTCTTGGTGTTTAATTCTGTGGCTAGACTTTAAAATATTTTGATACTTAAAGAATGGTTTTGATTTACCGTGATCATATGCTATGAGAAGGGGGAAGTACTTTGGTTATTTATAATGATTGCCTTCATTGATAAGAGGGGACTTTTTTAAAAAAATGTCTATAGTGTTCTTGTCAGAAATGTTCAATATTGTTTCTCTAAGACTGAAGTAAAAATATCTCAGATGTCAAACATCTCAGGCATCTGCATAGTAAGGCATAAATAACTAAATGTGATTAGAGCTGAGAACTTCTACAGCAGTTTCTTATACTCAAGACTGTCTTACAGTTTGTACCTTCATTTTACTCAATCTTTTTGCATTAGCAGTTACTACTTCAAAATAACAACTATTTCTAAATCAAATGTTCCTTAAGGAAAGCAGCAGAGGTTGTGAGGACTCCTGGGATGGTCCAGTCGGGATTCCTTGGGCTCAGAGTCCTCATAGCATAAGTGTTGGGGATTTTTTTTTATCCCTACTTGGTCTGAGCTTCAAGGCTCCTTGCTGTAGTGCTGGGAGACTAACCTCCAAAGCTATGTCTGGAGCCTGAGCTTGTGTCACCAAAACAGATGGCTTGAACTGAAGATGGCCACACAGTTAGGTCTGACTTCCTTCTGCTTACATAGCTGATGTTCAGACTGCACTTTGGCATGCACTTTTGCAGCTGCTTATGGTAGACCATGCTGGATCCTGTGCTTCACTGGACTACTTGTATTTGTTTTCACTTTCCAGTATTGTCTACATGAAGTATCTTACCTCTGTCCATGAGATAACATCTCTGCTGATAAATAAAATGTGCCCAGGAATGTCCCCAAGTACTGAGGCCAGCTGGCACAAAATGACTGGTTCCTGTACAAGTGCATTCTCTCCATCCCAAACAGGGTGGCAGCATGCAGAACTCCCCAGAGAGTAGATCTGGACCATCTTAGTTTCCAGGCCCTGTGCAGGAATTGCCTGGGAGAAGCTGGGCTGGTGCAGGCAGACATGCGTATCAAGGACCGATCTGACCCTTCAGTGATACAGACAGTCATAGTCTAAGGCCCAGGGATGTTCCCAAGCACTATTACTTTTTCTGTTATTTTAATAAAGCTTTGCTATTCATACTTAGTGCTATGCAAGTGCTCCTGTGCCTTGGGCAGTGTGTTAAGGAAGGAACCAGGCACAGCAGTAAATGGCCTCGCCTCACAGACGTTGTAGCCCTGTACCATGCAATACTGGCCCTGTTGCTTTCCACCTAGCAGTTACTCTGGGGCAGTCTGGACTGGTCCATTTTCAAGGCTTCTAGCACCAGGGTCTTCCATGCAGATCTGGCACTCTTCAGCTCTAGGGCCCTGCTTTCTCCAGGCCTTCTAGCCATGGGCTTTGGGCCAGCTCATCCTCCGGGGTCAGACCAGAATCCCCTCATCCTGGTTTTGGCTGGGATAGAGCTAATTTTCTTCCCAGTAGCTGGTGCAGTGCTGTGTTTTGGATTTAGCATGAGAATAATGTTGGAACACACTGATGTTGCTAAGTAGTGCTTACCCCAAGTCAAGGACTTTTCAGTATCCCTTGCTCTGCCAGCAACAAGGTGCATGAGAAGCTGTGAGGGAGCAGGGCCAGGGCAGCTGACCTGAACAGCCAAAGGGCTATTCCATACTATAGAATGTCATATATGTCTGTATATAAACTGGGCGGAGCTGGCTGGGGGCCACCGATCAGTGCCTGGAGACTGGCTGGGCATCGGTCAGCATCTGGTGAGCAACTGCATTGAGCATCACTTGTTTTTCTTGGGTTTTATTTCGCCCTCTCTCTTTCCTTTTCATTACTACTCCTACTGCTACTACTATTATGATGTTTTACTTTATTTCAATTATTAAACTGTTCTTATCTCAACCCACAAGTTTTACCTTTTTCTGATTCTCCTCCCCATCCCACCAGGGTGGGGGGCTGAGCGAGTGGCTGCATGGTGCCTAGTTGCCGCCTGGGGTTAAAGCACAACACACCACAGCATCATTACACCTGTTGTTGTTACAGGTGGGCAGATGGCAGCACTCAGCACAGGCGAGCACCATGCCACACGATGCAGCCAAACCGATTCCCCACTGGCAAATAATGCAGGGCCCAGCATGTCCGTGAAGGCCAGTATAAGGAGGTCATGCATACCAGCGTGCTGCATAGACCAACAGGGGTGACTAGCAGCTCAGGGACAAAAGACCACATCTCCTGGCATGCCTGCTGACAGGTCATGAAAATGGCAGCTCTCTTGCTGGCTGGTAGAAACTTCCTAGTGCAGTTACAATTAATTCATCTAAACATGTTATCTAGGGCCATCCATCTATAAAACAGGCAACAAAACAGAGGTCCTTGCTTTAAGAGGTCCCAAAAGATGCAGCGCTGAAAAAAAAAAAAAAAGCAAGCTTGGATCTCTTAAGATTACTTGAGCAAATATTTTTTTTTTTCCCTTTTGTGATTCATGCACTTAAAAATCTTTGTGGTTTTCCCAAGGCAGGTATGATCATGCCTCAGAAATCTGTGCTCTCAGCACTGCTGCCTGCCTCCTGTGCTCTCACAAAATGCTTGCAGGAGGTAGTCCCTTGGGTTTCCTTTGTTTCCCGTAGCATTAATAGCTTCTGGTTTACCACAAGCTAGTGTGACATGAGTAGTAAACCTGGCCATGTACGGCATGCCATGATGTAACCCTTAAACATGCTCCACCCTCTTTCCAGTTTACTGGAAAGCCTCTAGTTTACTTTTTGCCTTGCTGTTGTTGGAAAAGATGCTTCCCAGGCCCCCTCCCTTCCTAATGAGCATGGCCAACTTCACACCAGTTTAAATGGCAATGACCTTCCTTTTCTGAAGGTGAATGTACTTCTATTCTTAAGGAACAAAGGGGCAAGAAGGCTGGAGTTGTTTCCCAGCTCCTAGTGTTCCCAGTCCTGCAGAGTGGTGGCTTCATTGCTCTGACTGCTACTTCATCAGCTGCAGTTCGGAGACACACACACAGAATGAATGCAGCCCTACCACACCTGAGGAGGGGGAAAGGTAGGAACCACTTGCCTAAGCCCATAAGGTGGCATATCTCACCAGCTGCTGCTAATGAGGGGACTAAATGTGCCTTAAAGCACCTACTCATGTTGGGAGGTTTGGTTCTGGAAGCCTCATCTTTTTCTGCAGAAGCAGCAAATAGTTTAGCAGTTGCAAAGTGCCTGAAGTAGATGTCATGTGGCCAAAGCAAAATCACATTTGTAATTGGTATTGCACCTGCTAGAGCAGAAGCATCTTTTGATTCCTGCTGGGAATCGTTCCTGGATGCATTTTGAGGCCATCTCATCTGTGAGCCTGAGCCAGTGACACCTACCATCAATGGATAATAAATCGCTCATCTTTGACCTCGGAGGGAATTTGGCTGCTATCCCTGCATGAGGTAGCAGATGGCAGCATATCCTCAGTACAGCGGCACAGCACCTAGTGTGGAAAGCGAAGGATAAGCATCAAAGACACCTGCTCACCACTGCTGCCATCTGTGATGTCCGCAGAGAAAGAAGCAGCAGAGGGGAGGCAGGTAAGCAAAATGCCCCTGGCTTTTTCCTGTCCTTCCTGCTGCTTTGTCCCATAGAATCTGAAAATGGCTCTTCCTCAATATCCATTGCTTTGGAAATGTTAGTTCAGCACAAATTAACTTGGGCTAATGTTTAATAGGTAAACCCTCTCAAAAGGAAGTACAGCCTATTTATGAACTTCATGTGAAGGTAAAAGGCATAAGGGGTGACAGCAAAGGACGCTAAGATACACCAGGCAATCTTTTAAATGAAAAATTGCAGTTTCCCAAAGACAGAATTACCTTAAAAGTATCACAGAAGGCTCTGAAAATACAAAAAGCTCAGAAAGAATCCTTCCTAGGGAATGGTGGGCAGGTTTTTACTCCTGTCCTTTCCAAACCTTTCCTCTGTGTGGGTTGCCCAGGACAGAGGCTGTCGGTGAGTTCGGCCCACGAGCTGCATGCAGTGTGCTGGGCCTGAGACACCACAGGCACAGCGAGCCACTAGAAAAGCTGCAGGACTGATAGTAACGGCAATACAGTGAGCCAGACTCACTGGCTTTAAAGAAAGGCATATGAATTTGGGTGCCTGAAACTAATGAGAGCAAAAGAAGTGGCAGCCTGTCGGTAAAGTGCACAAAGCAAAAAACACCCGACTTTTCAGGCTCTATCTTCTGTTTGTACTTCTTGGCTATGCCCACTGCGGCTGTATCTCACCAACTGCTGAAGAGCTCACATATGCACAACTACCTTTTCCAGAGCTGAAGTACAGTGTCAGGTACTGCTGTTAGAGCCTTCGCTTTTGGTTTGTGATGATTGGAAACTAATGGGTATATTAGTAACGAAGAATACACTTGACAACTCAGGGATCTGATTCTCTGGGATACTGCATGCACCACTAGTCACAAGCTCAGCACTCTAGAAAAAGCAAGCAGTATCTCAGAGAGGCAAGAAGTGGGTCCTGCGATGCAAGATCACTGAAGTGATTCCAGCTAACAGAAGTGCTATGTTGGGAAATGCATGTGACCTTTTTTTTTTTTTTTTTTTTTTTATTTTATTGCTGAAAGAACTAAGCAAAATATCTATCCTTCAGGTAACAATGGATGCTAAAAATATTAAAGTGTTAACCAAAAATGAAATAGTTGCCATGTATGCTGAAAAA
>JAVJGJ010000062.1:53282900-53296318 GCA_035590215.1 Microhierax caerulescens
TTAACGAGATTATATAAAGAGTTGTAGGGTAATTAATAAACGAAGCTTGCTGATCACTCATATTGAATGGTCCTTGTATTCCCTCCGTCGCTACAAGTGTACTTTGTCAATATTGCTGTAGTTGACATTTCTAGAGAAGTAATGTCAAATGGAGTTGTTAATCACATAGTGAAAATTGTTTTGTAACATTCCTTTCAGCTTTAATTACTGGCAATTTAAAATCAAATAGCTGTGCTATTACTAATGTATTTGTCATTTCTGAAAGTAAGGTTTTACAAAAACATTTTAAAAGAGAAAATACACTATTTTATGCTGCCATGAGTAAAGCAGATAGACACAGAATTTTAAGCAGTAAACCTGTAGAAAGTGAGGCAGATTAGACTGTACAGTCAAGCTGTGAATAGAGATTTAAATGTGACTCCAGTAATACAACATAAAAAATATATTCTGATTTTCTAGATTGAGATTGTCTGTGGTTTTCAATGCTACCTTTCTTAAATACACTCAGTACGTTTATTTTTTGAAAGATTAAACAGATTTCAGCTGTTGTGTATTTTTTTAAATCAAAACTGACTGGAAGTATTATTTAATTTTGTAAATCTAGTTAGGAAAGGACAATTGCTAATTTTATTTTACTTCTGTGAAACATAATTTATAAATATAAATAATCAGCATAAATCTGATTTCTGAAATCGATGGTGCGTATTTTGCACTTTGTTCCCATTTCACCAGACAGTAAGCAGAGCATGGCAGATGACTTCCACCCTGCTAGTCATCTTCTTTTTACATGTTTAACCTGTGCTGCATATACTTTTGCTTATGAGATGAGCAGGAGGCTGCAGCAGCCCTGGGAAGTGCATGAACTCATTAGCCCTTGGTTGGCTATAGATTTATGAACTCATTAGCCCTTGGTTGGCTACAGATTTATGTCCCTCTCTTGTTTGTTGTCATGAGGTGGTGTCCCTTTGTTTCCTTGGCCAAGAACAGCTGATGGTGAGGCTGGGAGTAAGAAGTAGTACAGACCCCATGATTTCTGAAGTAGAAAATCAGAGCAATGCCCTAGAAATAAAAGAAGGAACCCTTTAATTAAAATGTTTAATTCCTTTCCTTTCATATGAAAAAAATAATATAGGGTAAAAAACTGATTTGTCAGCACCACAGCTTCCATTCATTTATGAGTAAAAGCACAAGAACAGCAGCTGGGGGATTGTACTGGTTAGCTAAGCTGTTGTGAGAAAGTTCATTTTGTCTGGACTAATCTTGAATGGGGTGAGCAGTTTGCTTAGAGAAATTAAATAGTTAAAATTTTTCAAAATCAAACCATGAAAAGATTGCAAAGCTATTAAGCAACAGGAAAATAGAAGGGCAAAAAAAGGTAAAAGAACCAGCAGCATGCAAAAAATCACAAGAAGAATGACAGTCTGTTTTATACAAATTGATGTGAAACATCTCAGAAACCAAAACAAAACGAATGAAGTGATGAACGAGCAGAGTATGGGCCAGCTGCATGCTGCATCTTGGGCTTATTTCAGAGATGTTCCCATGCTGGGCAAAGGCAGAAGTGCTGGATAGAAGAGAATATTGCTTTGAGTTTCAATTAAAAGTATATGAAGTGTTAAAATACATGCCTGGTTGGTTCCACATACATCTGGTGCAAACTCTGCAACTGGGTTTCAACTCGTTTTTTTCACGGAAGCTTCAGTCTGAAGGGAGCCTTAGTTAAGCACAGCAAATCAACAGCTTTAATGTTCTGAGAAGTTACTTTCAAGGAGAAACCAAACATTTCAATGTAATTCAATCTAGTCTGTCCAGAGTAGCCTGAGATTTGAAAAGAGAAACATAGTCTATCAGGAACATGGTAATAATCTTAGGTATTACAAGTATTAGCAATATTATACATATATGAAAGTGTCAGTTATTTGTAGCTCTAAAACCAGCAAACTGAAAATCACTAGACTTGACCAAATAAGTAATGCATGGTAGTATATAGTATCTGCATATGCAATAATGATAATTATCATAGAAATCATAAACACAGTAAATACCAGTCATTCACTCTTGACTCAGATGCTATATGTATCTGAAAACTCACCTGTCTTTCAAACCGCTGAAAGCTTCGGTGCAGTGGTCTTCCCAGGTCCCTTCCAACCGGAGCTGTTCGGTGATTCTGTCTTGGCTGAAGTCTATCTTTTTCACAGGAAACTTAACTTCCTTGACAGCCTTGAATCTGAGACACTGTCCCCTTGAATTTCCACCTAGAGGTGTCATACAAAAAGGATTAAAATGCATCCTGTCCTTTCTTCGGGATTCTGGGAATGGAAAATACTCTATGGAGCCAGCCACTTCAGGTATGTTGGAGATGTATTTGTGTGCATTTACTGTAATTTGTTTTGGAAAAAGTGTGAACCCAGGAATGCTTTCATTGTGGGCTCTTTCACTAATGTGTGTCATCCAGCTTTGCATCTGAAAGGAATATTGCCAGCTAGGATAAATGAGGGGAAAAAAATGCTTCGATGTTGTGATAAAAAAAATCAAACCATGAATCTTAAACCCCTACACGGAAAGGAGGATGTTGTATTTGTATAAGAGGAAGTTCTTAATTTTGTGTGATGTTGTTAGAGAAATAGAAGACAAAGTTTTCAGCAGAGGCTGTTCTTCAGAATCGGCAGAGAAGAAGCATGAACAGAAGGTCGGGTTGTTTCATTAAGATGAAAAATAGCTAGTGTGCCTGCCAGGCACTTTATAGGAATAGTAGCAGGGATAAGTATACAGGTAGGTGACATTTTATAGGGGATATAGGGATAACTGAAGTATTAGGGAAATGAAACTTAATTAGCAGACAGCTGTGGAAAAAAATGGAAATATAATACCTGGCTTACAGGAAGGAGGTGGAGCCGATAAAATTACGGATGTGCTATTGTAGCTTCTATTTCAGGGCATTGTCTGGTTCAGATCCTTAGACTGCTGCAAACAGTAAAATTGGTGACAGCCTCCCGTGGATGTCAAACCCAGACAGTCATGCTCATCAGGCTGCCTCCAGTGACACCGTTGGAGGCCCCGGGGGTGGAGGAGAAATACCTGTTACTGCTACAGCGGGCGCAGGGCGCCACTCCAGGCGTGGGAGGTGGCTGAAGGCTGGCAGGCCGCAGCCTCCCCTGAGCAGGTGTCGTGCCTGTGTCCAGCGTGCCTTGTCCCCAGGTAGGAGGCTGCAGGGACGAGGCCTGGCTGGCCACCAGCTGCAGGTGGGTTGCAGAACCAGCTTTCTGCTGGCTCCGCGTCACCCATCTGCTCGGCCTTTGGCAGGAGGCAAAAAGAAAATTAAAATACATATAAAGGCAATTTCTTCTGTCTGCGAGTGTGTTGTAAGGGAGGTGGGGACATAATTAGCAAATTCCTATGCAGTCTGAAGCACAGACCTACTTCTTTTCAAAAATTCAGTGCACCATAACTAATTTTTACAAGCAGCTTGATATTGTTCATCCACATACCAGAAGCCTTATAGTGTTTTCTGTGGGTTTGTATTGTGTTTGAGGTCACGTTCTTCAAAGACAAGCATAATTTGCTCTTTATCACACTTTCTCTTCTTTTTTTCCCCACAGTATTGCAGTTATAAATTTACATTAGGAGGGTAAAATTAAGGCATTGTCAGCAGAGAGGAAAAGATGCAAAATAATTTGCATTATTTATGGTCTGATAGATTCCAGAAGTCATTAATAATAGAAATAGAGGGCATATTCCCACCGAAGACCTCTTCTCATACTTAAGCTTTCCTGTAATGAAGGCTAATTACTGTGGATACCATTAGTATCAGAGTAGAGTTAGAGGTGTTGAAATTTGATATCATTAAAGGGAATGCAGTAAATTCAGAGTATGAATGAGCCACTTAAAATGCTAAGCAATATGTTGAAATATAAAAATATCAGCTCAAAATACCATGATACTGAAAATGAAGTCAAAATGGTGATGTGAAGGTAATTACTATATTTTTTTAAATTGATCTCGGTTCCATGTATGGTGTCGTGAAAGGGAACTGTGCACATTTCCAGAACTTCACATAATTATTGTCTTCATGTTTGAAGACCTTGCTTATAATTCTTGTTTTGAGACAAATTATGCCCCAGTACTATCGCTCAATTTCCACTGTTAACCTCAAATTTCACCACATTTTAGCATGACTTGAGAGCGAGCAGTACATTTTTCTGTATAGACAGGTTTTATCTTGTTGGTAGTGCTTAATGTTTATCTCATTTTTTCCATCTTAGTGGACATTTACTTTAGCATGCATAATATGTAAAAATCTGCTTGCTTAACATTTTAATTCATCAGGGTCTCAAGTGAAGTCATAGACTGAGATACCATCTATATTGTCCTTTTATCTTGGCTTTTACACTTTCAAGAGAACTTCTTTCTATGCTATCTTCAGACAGGTTCACACGATGTATTAAGAGAATTGGCTCAGTGTGTTGGCAAGATAAATTGTCTTCTCAGAAGACCTAGATCAAGACTTGTTTCAGACCAAAAATTGTGTGATTTTGATACCTCCTCAAGCAAGGATCATGCTAGCTGAGAACTGTTGTAGGTCAGGAACAAGGTGTGCTAGGAAGCAAGGTCAGCACCTGGCTGCACAGTGTTCCTGATGCCTGTCTCAAGTCACATCATATCAAAATTAGTGTAAATTCATCATCTGGAAAAAATGACAGTATCTTCCAGGGCGGAAACCAGTGACATAGTAAAGTAGACTTTTTAAGATGCAAGATTGCTCTTTTAAATATATTTTACTGTTTTGAAAGTCCAGTCCTGGTTTAATTTTTAATGTAGTCAGAATGATAGAGCAAGAACCCCGAAGTTCTGTATTTCACAAATTGCCTATGCTGCAGGAATCAGCATGGGCCATTGCTAAACATTATGAAAAAAAATCAGAGATGTCGTCTCCCCAGGAAGGTAATCAGTGGCCCATAGAAGCAGATGAGTTTCATGAAGTGTTTCAGGTTTGGGGTTTTTTTTTTTTTGTTAAATACTAGCATTTTCATATAGGAATGTACACTAATCATTTAACTTATTTTTTGCTGCACCTTCTGCAGAATCTGTCATGTTTACTGATGCATTTTGCTACATTTGTTCACAAAGAGTACTGAAGTGAAAGGGAAAAAAGCTCTGTTTCATTTGTGCTTAACATAGTTAAGGCTAATGTTTGTTTTTCTGGACATAGGCCTAATGCCCAGTGTAGGTATTTACTTGGCATTTCCATCAAGAGCAGAATAATGTTTAGAATCGAAATACAAAAAACACTTGGGAGTGGGAATAAAATGCCAAACTTTTACCATTAATTTTCAATGAGAACTAATGTGGCTCTTTGATATTCAAAATTACACCTTTTATAGACTTTCAGAGTGTTCTGGCAACAAATCCTTATGATGGTTAAAATAGATTGGAATGCCTCAGTCCAACTGAACTAAGTTTTTGCCAGCATGCAAGTGGAGTTTTAGTAAGCAAATTATTCAAAACTGAAGCAAAACTTCTGTGCAGTATAGTACACATTCTTACTGTACTTACTGATACATATTCTTCCCTTTACAATTAGGAAACTAATTTATCTTTGAGCATTTTTAATTATTACCTAAGGTGAAAAGTCTAGGGTAGTAACAACAGCATGGGGTTTTTTTATGTTAGACTAAAGAAGTAAAACCCCTGAACAGAAGAAAGTATTCATCTTTCGGGCATTTGTCTAAGTACTGTCCTCCTAGCACTAGTATGGTGTTAGGAGCTTAGCCATGAGCCAAAAGAGGGTTTCTTGATTTTGTTTTTAAAGATGCATAGACTAGGAAAACAGGCTGTCTGCTTTTTATTTTTTTATCTATCTGCGTGAGGTGAACCAGTATTATTTTTCAGAGATCACTTTCTATACTCAGCAGTAGCAATTTAGAATTACTTACAGCTGATCGCTCTTCACGTGAGTATATGAAATGAAAGTTTTGTTTGGAAATTAGCAGAATAGTGTTTGACAATATTGTGTTGTTGGTATTGTAACGACTACGACAGTTGTTTTTCCAAGTTCCCTTACCCATTTGTTATACACTTTCTTTCAAAATATATATGTAATATACTTGAAATACTCTAGTTATTTATTTTGGGTTTTAACTCTCTTCAGTGGTACAGTCTTGAAAATTTAGCGGATTTGGCTAGTATTCTTTGAAATAGTCAATGCATTTTTTCTTCTGATTTGCATCTGCATAGGAATGTGGGATTGCATTCTATTAAATGAATTCTTTTAATTCAAATATAATAATTAGAATGACAAAGCAATTATAAATTATGCTCTTGAACACCGTTGTGAACTAATTATGTTATCATGTTTAATGTTAGTTTAGGTAGTGGTATATTTAAAGAAAAATAATCCCATGGACTTTAATATTTAGAATCTGTGGGCGTGCACATGAAGCTTGGGAACCTTCTGTAACATGCAAGAGTTTTTTGCTCCCTCCCACATGGCCCATCTGTTCATGTTGGATAAGAGCAGTGTGTAAGAAGTAGTATATACATACTTCATGCAGAGAGGATAACAGAATGTACCTTGGAATAATGCTTTTTCTCTAAAATGTGAGAAGAGGAGGGAGATGAAATTCAGTGTGTTTCTTCTGTATGATTCAGGGAACCTCCTGAGTCTATAGTTTATATAGAACCAAAGCTTGGTGTATCTTGTGATCTCTTGACACCAGTCAAAGGTGAGGTGTGATATATTTGGCTGTTAGGGTTATTGTTTGGGCAGCAGCAGATCAAGGGTACAGACCTCCACAAAAAGGTGGATGAATTCTGTGGTGGTCAGATATTGCCAAGCTTGCACTTCTGTGGGTACCTAATAATTTACCTACACACAATAAGTAGAAGTCTTTGGAGTGCAGTGTAGATGTGCCCTAGAATTAAGTACCATCATGCAAATGTGAAGGATCACTGAGTAAGTTCAGTTGTATGTGAAAATTAATGCCTATAATGGTGTAATTTGAGATAATGCTAAATTTGTTTAAGCTGAGATGCCGGTTGGGATGAAATGCAAGGTGTGCTAAAGCTTTCATCAGGACTTGGTTGCCATCGTTATGTTACAATACATACGTAGATGGATTACATTAGATGATCTTTCCTATTTTGACTCAGATTGCATTTGGGCACTTGTAGTATGTTAATGATTATTGTATTTGTTTGCTTTGCCTTTTTACTTCCTCTGATACATGGAACATATTTTTAACTCCTATTCATCATGCAGAGAACTCTATCTTTAATTTAGTCATACGCAGTTCATGCAATACTTATTTATACCCACATCTACATTGGCAGGCTATAAATGCTGCAGAAAAATCAAGTGAGAGAAGTAGTTAGGGTATGTACAGCCTTAACTCAGCCTTACATGCACATGCATTATGTGACTCTTAATTTCTTTTTTTTTTTTTTTCCCCTCAAGGTAGAGATCCCAGTACAAAGCTGGGATTTTTCTGCTTTCATGTCCTACTCTTTTTTTTCAGAACTCACTCTCATTTAGAGAGTATATTTGACATGGGCATATTTAAACCTTGCTGACGTCCATGGTAGCCTCTGTGTTCAATTGCACAGGTGTTTGGGTGAGCCCTGAATGAGGCAGCGCCTTTGGCGGTCACACATGTCCATGGTGAAGGCAACAAAGGACCTTCAGTGAGTAAGGCTATGGACACTGCTCTGAGAACTTCATTTCTGCAGGGTGTAAAGGACACATGGCTCTTAAATGTGGTGTAAGTCAGAAGTGTTAAGTACTTAACAAAAATGATTGTAAATTGAATCAGATTCTGCATGGTGGAATTGACGTTACCAATGGAAAGGAAGCCACTTTTCTGCTCATATTCATCAAGAGACTGTTGGTTTCTTCCAGAACACAGATTGCTTTAAACTTGTGAAAAATCTTTGAGAATAAAATATGTATTAAAAGAAAAAAAGACCAACAAGTCCCACTTCTGTTAGCTTGGTTGACTGACACTATTTAAACACTGTGTTTTGCATAAAAACCCAATGAATTTAATTGATACATAGGATTACAGTAATCTCCCTCTAATTCCAATAGAAATGCCACCTGTTGAAAAGTTCAACTTAAGTGAACTGTTGCAGTCCAGCTTGGATTTATCAGATGAGTGGCCCAACAAAGAGGAAAAGTTAAGACTTCAGAAGCTGAAAGAAGAAATTATAAAAGGTGAAAAAGAAGAATTTCTTGCTGATGAACATGTCAATGCAACCCATGATTTTACTGAAGCAGGGAAAAAACACGGCAAGAAAGAACAGCTCTACTCAGAGTCAGCTAGTCTTTGCAGTGACTAAGCCTCACGCAATAGTGTATGATAAGGATCTTGCAAGTGCTGGAAAACTGTGTTTCTACTGAAAAATACAAAAGCAGTTTAATATGCATCATTATACTCATTGTCCAATATGTATTTGATGAATAAATAGTGGTTTTGACATAAGTTTATAGAATACAAACTTTTGTATTTTCTATTATTTTAAATATTTGTTCTCCAAAATTAAAAAACACTATGTATCTTCTGTGTTTTCTCATTTACTTCCTTTCTTACTCCTATTTTGATAATTGTACTCTTGGGTGTCCAGATGTATTGTATTGAAGACGAACAGAATGTTATCATACAGAATAACAAAGGACTGTAGAAGCCTGCAGGTAACTTAATTTTTCATTTCTAGCATATGCAATATGATAAATAACTATGTATCTATACAAGATAATATGTTAAATTCCTTTACCTTTGCTTACAAAGCATTTAATAAATGCTTTATTTGTCATATTTCACAATATGCAAATAACGCAAACCCTATTTGGGAGAATTTGATAGTGAATCCTTTCTGAAAAAGTGAAGTACCTTTTTGTGTAAAGGAGAGAATAAACACACTGGAGATGCTCTTTATGATTTTGTCAATATTTACCATGATATCAATGATTTCCCCGCCCCCCCAAAAAATAATGAACATTTCTATTGTTACTTATAAATTATTTCTCAACACTACTTTTTAATAAAATAGAGGTCACATTTTTAAAATATTGACTAATTGATTAGGCTTCACATTTCAAACAAAAATAGGAAGGGGAAATTTCTGTTTACTGTGAATTTTCTTTCTTGCCTTCTTTCTTTCACTCCTTACCCTTTTGTGTTTGCCTCCCTCCATCTCTCTGATGTCACTCCTTACTTCTCGCTATTCTCTACTTTTTATGATGTACATTTTACATGCAGTTTGATAATGATACTCTCAAATTTTAGGGATTTTTTGTTTCTGAAGTATCAACAGTATGGAAAAAGTCTTGCAGAATTCATTGTTTATGCTTCTTTTCCTCACAATACAACTTGCAGTGGTTTTGTGAATAATGAATTTAGCAAATTATGTAAACATATTTTTTACTTTAAATATTGTAATGGTTATATCGAATAAAACAGACTACTCGTATGCAGGATTACTAGTAGATGAAAACCTGCATTTTGAGTGTGTATTTCACTGCATTAAATGTGCTTAGTTTTCTATGTAGTATTTAATCAATAATATCAAACTGTCTCTTTTAAAAGGAGAATGTCCACACAGAGAAATATATTTTTGAGTTTCTGTCCTATGATAGGACAGTTCAGGCAAAGCGAGCTGAAAAGTACAGATCAGTAGCAGAAAAGGAGCCAAAAGAGGAACAAGCTTTATTTGAACAAAGGAAAAAGCAAGAATTATGATGTTATTGTCTTTTAAAAGTTGTTACTTGCCTTCTTAATAGATTGCCTAGTTGACTATTTATAAGGAAAGAAGTAATTTCAAATATTTTGCAATACAAGTGGAAGTAAAGAGTGCTTTTCTTTACAAAATGCTGTGCTTCAAGGCAACAAGAAAGGTGACTTACTAAGCTTCTCTACCAACTCAGCCATGGAACTCCATGAATTCCCATTCTGACTGAACAGAAAATAAATCCATTTATTTTAGCTCATATGTTACATTCCATGTAAACTTAGATTTAACTTTTATCTTTGCTGATAGAAGGCTAGAGCTAGAGGGCAAACTCTGCATATGCCATAAAAAAGTGATATATCTAAGGTATAAGGTGTACCTGTGGAACATGTTTCTAGAAGAACTTGTTTATATCTCCATGTATTTTCTCACTATATGCATACATTTGGACTGCGGTTCAGAAGTTCATCTACTTATTACAAACCGGGCCCAAGAAATGAGACAATGTTAGCCTGGATTTATATCATCTTAACAGCTTTTTTTTCTTTTATAACAGGAGTTACAAAAAGAGCTAGTAAAAACGAGCCTGCTTCTGTTGTGAGTCATTTAAGCAGTTGTGTGTGCAGCAGTAGAGTGACCACTGGGAACAAGGCTGAGCTTTCACATGCGTGACCTGCCCAGCCTTTGAATCGTGTTTTTGTCTGACCCCCATCCATCCTCAGGTGGGATGCTGTCACAGAGCTGTTCGTTTAGCTTCTTGTTGGACTTGGATGTGAGCGTTCCTTAGCTTTATTACTATTTATAGCTTTAGTACTATTTATTTACAGTTACACACAGAACGTAGAGGTCAAGAGGAAAATACTGGGAAGTCTTTAGGAAGGCATCCATAACAAGAGACTGCAGACAGTGTCTATTGTTTATTAATTTATTAGGCATCATTATAGTTAACAAGTGCTTTTTAAGAGACAGTGGAAATGAAGGGGATTACCCTTGTTTCTGAGCCTGACAACAGCGGTACAAGGAGAAGTAGCCTGAAACTTAGGACTGAAAGAAAGAAGAGCTGGAGAATCGTTGTGGACATTCACAATTAGAGTAGATATCATATTAATGAGACCTTTATTGATGAACCTTAAAAATGTGATGGGTCAGATTATGTTATCCAGTAGAAATTTTTGTGTTACAACTGTCTTTTTACGTTTAATCAAATTTACTCTGTATCTAAACTTGCCAAGTTTAAACACCCAGCCTAGAGATGAACCATGCAGGTTTTTACCAGTCCTCAGAGCAGTTTCATTGCTCTGCTTGGCTTTTCTTTGAATCTGTGTCCTGCTCTTTGCTGCTATATTCTGCCACTGAACTGGGAAGTGAGAGTGGGTCTGTGCAGGTCTTGCCATCCTTTGGCAAGTTAATGTTCCATGAAGAGACCCTTAGTATTCTGTTTCTCTTTCTTCAGAACCATTATGTCTAAGTGTCATATATTGTTCAGCTGTAAATGGCTAAGCATGCAAACAAGAGTAGTAACATTCATCTCTTAAATCATGGCTTTAGAAGTTTGATATAAATTAACTTTTTCAGCAATCAAGAAACTCTCCAGGAGTGGCACAGCCAAGTGAAGTTGAAAGAAAAAAAAGCAATGTTTGGATTTTTACCTACAAAAGCTGATACGGTACGTAATAGAAAACAGCAGGGTAGGACACTGGAAAAAACCCAGTCCATTAATGACATACTTTGATTTATTCTCTTGATAGCCTATATATTTAATTTTAAAACTTAAAAAGAGGTAGCCAGGACTTTAAATGGCAGCACTTTGGTAATGGCTTTGCAGACCCTTTTTCAACTACCTGTGTGGACTGTGGCTCCTGCGTGGAGTGCTGCAGCCCCATATGCAGTGTAGGAGTTGCCAGATCTTTCAAACTGCTGTTCAAAATCTGTAGTGGCTTCAATGATCAGGCTACTTGGAGGCGTTAAAACAGAAGTGTGTGTGTTGAAATACGATTTTTTAAATTATTGAATGCCTCCAATATGAGATGTTGCCTCTGCCAAAATGAATTTGAAGTTGGCTGGATTTTCTGATTCCTCCAGGAATTTGTAAACACTGGCATAGGAAAGGAGGGGACCTCACTTCTGGGTCTTTCTGAGCATATGTAAGAGGCCTGGGAAGTTTTTTTCCCCAAAGTGACATTAAAACAAAAGTCTCCAAAAAGTTATCCTGTTAGTTTTGCCATTAGATTCTCATTTCTCATAATAAAGTATTGCCAAAGATGAGATGCTGAAAATGGATGTACATGATTTTTCCAGTTGTCTGGTGTGAAAATGGATTGTAACATAGACACTTAGTAAGGCACTTAGAGATGATTACTGAAGGAACTTGAAATGCTGTAAGAGTTTTACTCTTGCTGTGAAGAATTCTTTCATCTCAGTTCCACAACTGCTGGGCACGCTACTTCTGACCTTGGAAGTATAGAAATTTTAGTGAAATGCCAGTATGTTTTAAATTAAAATGAATTACAGCCCGCAGTGATAAAAGGGGGATTTGTACATGTTTAGTGTTACATTTTACTGATACCTGCTTACAATACCTGGTGCTCAAACACTATAAAAGCACTGCTGTATAACAATTACAACTTTTCTGGAAATGTAGAATTTGCAATTCAACATCAGAGACAACCAAACAAGTCTTTTTTTTATATTTTGAAGGTAAAACCAAAGCAGCCATACTTCCAGCTTATGAGATTTTTTACTGTTTTTTTTAAAACTCAGATTTTTCCAACTAAGCCAAATTATGTTACTAAATGCATCGGTGCTTGAAGAAATGTCTTTTTGAACTGAAGTTTATCAAATAGGAGATGACGTAGGCTTCCTATCTAACTGTAGGCACCTAACATCGGTGCCCATGTTGGGAGACCCGACTTGCTGTACAGACACCAAACACCACCAAGCTGATGGGTCTGCCACATTCGCTGATGATGCAGGAACCTAAGCTTCTGACTCGGGCAGTTTTTTCATGTTAATAGATCCCTTTTGCACCATTCTACTCACCCATGGTGTGACATTTTCCACCAATTAAACAATATTTCTTGATGCTGGCAGCAGAGCTTTGCTGAACCCCCAAGCCATGGGTGCCGCAGAGGCAGGGTGCAGCTGGGGCGGCAGCACTGCCTCTCCCACCAGGCAGCAGGGCTAAAGATCCTATTTGGTTATTTCAGCAAAATAGAAATTTGA
The DNA here is from genome assembly GCA_035590215.1 of Microhierax caerulescens. Taxonomy (NCBI): domain Eukaryota; kingdom Metazoa; phylum Chordata; class Aves; order Falconiformes; family Falconidae; genus Microhierax; species Microhierax caerulescens. The sequence continues at coordinate 53,295,846 of JAVJGJ010000062.1, forward strand.
TTTAAACAGATCTTTTTATACTATACTACTATATAATATACTACTATATACAATCCAATATGAAAACATTTTAGAACTGATAGCTGCAAAACTGATAGGAGCAGGATTTTATTCCACTTCCTGCATCTTTAACAGGATTGTTACCCAAGTTTCAGTTAACAGACATTTTAAACTGATTTTCTTGGACTGTGGTTATTTGTTCTTGTCTTCTATTGTGCTTGAAGTTAAATAAATACAGAAATGTAATGCTTCGATCTGTGATAATGGCTTTGGCCAGTTTTCCCACAGAGGCAGAAGCAGGGCAGGTTTGCTGTGGTGCCAGAGCAGGTTTGTGGGACCGTTGTGTGTGAGGGGCTGCAGAGCCCATCCAGATGTGCATGTGTGTGTGAGGGGCTGCAGAGCCCATCCAGATGTGCATGTGTGTGTGAGGGGCTGCAGAGCACGTTCAGATGTGCGCGTGCGTGTGTGTGTGT
>JAVJGJ010000062.1:53298831-53309795 GCA_035590215.1 Microhierax caerulescens
AGCCAGCCTCCGCCAGTGTTCCTCATGAAAGCTGTGTTCTGTAAATAACCAAATATCCGCTGACACAATGAGAAAGAGACAGTGCAGCCCAGTGGTCCCAACATCTGGCAGGTCTGCAGGGCCGCCTGCCAGCTGCTTTGTCACTGGTACAGAGGAGGACGCTGAAGCTGCCCTTCTGTAGCCTAGGTACAAGGTGCCAGCTCTCCTGAGCCCCTTCCCACCCTCTCTCACAGAATTACTGCTTTCTTACCAAACAGTCCCATTGTCCTACCTACTTTTGCTCCCCCAATTTGGCTAACATTTGGCCGGCCTCCCTTTTCCCGGGCTCTGGTGGTCTATTCCTTGCATTGCAGACAAGGGTTGAATTTGCCAGGTGTTGCCACTATGGCTACACAGACCATAAGGGAGAAAATACATTCACTGATACATGCTCAATGACACATTTTTAAGACTGATACTTTTCCACAAATTTGACTTTGCATTTTAATTAAATGGAAAAAATGTCACCAAAACATCTTCAGGTTTTTCTGCTTGCCAGTTCAGGTGCTGCCAAAGGGCCATGCTGCCACATTGGTGAAGGTTTTGGGTTGGCAGTCCGCATAGGGGATGATGGCAGGTTTATGAACTTGACTACCACAAGCTACTTTTTATCTTCTTTGATAACTCAGGGTGCAATTCTGTGCTATTGAACCATGTCCTTGAAGCTCAGGTATCGTTATGAATTACAGCTGCGTGTGCCATTAGGGCAGCTGTCTCCTGTGGGCTACAGACGGTGTTACTGAAGTTACAGGTGAAAGTAATTTTCCTGTTCTTCAGTAATATGAGATCAAACAACTCTTTCAGCTGTAATTAAAGGTAAATTCATCTCTACCTGAAAAAAAGTAAGATAGGGCAGAATTTGAAAAGACAGAATATGTTGCAAATTACAGTTACTGTTAGTACAGTAGTCTAAATTTGAAAATATAAATTTCCCAATTTCCTCCGCCTTATTTTTGGTCCTGAACCATGTGCTGCCATGCCTGCCGCTACCTTAATACCTTTAGACCTGAGTACCCTTTATAAAAATATTCTGTGCTTCTGCTAGGGATCAAATTCACATATTCTTCATGATTACTGAACTATATGATTGCATAGCAATGTAAAGGAAACTGTTCTCTGAGCGAATCTGCAGGCCAGGCACTGCTGCTGGCATGTCTTGCTTTTCACCTAAGTCCAGTCCTGGCCTCCTCTAAAACACTAGCTGGTTTTAAAACTGTTTCAGAGAAAACTGGCTTGAGGCGGTGTAAGCCACGCGGTGTAGCATGCCATGGCACCCTAAGGCTGTCTGCTGAACTTCTGGACTGCACAGCTGCGGGTTGAATTCAGCTAGAATGGATTTGTACGAGAAGAGCAAACCGTGCAGACCAAAGCCAAGAGTTTCTGAAAGACTGTTGGTGCAGCGAGTTTTACCAGCTCTCAGGAGCTTCAGATGTAACTGGATGGCATGGGTATCACCTCAGGGTGGGTGCTGCTTTGGGCTGCACGGTTTGTTCGTAAGTCATTAAGTCGTATTTTTAAGTTCCTCACTTTATGGTAGGAGTTTATGTAAAACATCTGCATTAATCTGAATTTAAATAAATTAAACAGATTTGGTTTATCTGGGTTTTTTTTCCCCAGATCTTGGGGAAATAAGACTCTGGTAAATAAATATGAAATAAATACCACATTTCATCTATGAATGCTACAATTTAATTGAAGGCAATAGAAACGTAGGAGTACAAGATGCAGAATTCAGTTGTAGGACTCTGTATGACTTCAGGCATTGTAGCTTTAGCAGAACCCAAGAGCATCATCATTACACAACTCCTGTTGGCCTCCATAGCATCATCATTATTTTCATTATTTTAAATAATAATAATAATAATAATAATAATAATAATAATAATAATAATAATAATAATAATAATAATAATAATAATAATAATGTGTTCAAGCCAAGCCTTCTCGCAGCTTTGATTTTTGATTTACTGTACTCTACATTAAGCTCTCTTACAGAAACAGAAGCATGTTCATGCTGAGTGACAGTTGGGAAAACATATGGAAAGTGTCTTCCTAAGATCGTGCCCCTGAAGGGTTTTCCAGCACAGCGTGGTGCTGGCTGCTCATTGCAGCTGGCTGCCCCCGACCATGCCCGGAGCTCTGTGCGAGGGTCCGGGAGCGAATACCACACACAGCATTTCCGCAGTGGCCACTGGCTGCTGACTGTGACTTCAAAGAACTACAGCCTTCACAACATTTTTAATTGTGATATGAAACCAGTTTTAATTGCTATCATTTCCATATAATGTGCTTGTATTATATTTTGCCGTAGATACCAAAAAATGCACCATATGCTACTGATAACATCAGTTATGACACCATGAAAGAGGGAGCTGAGAAACAGGACCATACACCTGAAATAAGGGAAGAAAGGATGCTGAAAGTAAAAGATGCAGCTACAAGGTGAGTGCTAAAAAGATAAGATTATAAACTGTTCCTACATAATGCTAGTGATGATTTTTTTTCAGTTGTATTTTGTTAGTATTTTGTTAGTATCAAAGTACTAATTCCTTTTTTGCTATCCTATGAAGTAAAAAATCTTACACTCTGATCAACAAATGCTGTGACTAAATCAAGTTGATTCCAGGTTTACATTTAAAAAAACCACTAAACATTTTAAAAGATAAATCACTAGCACTTCAAGACTTGCACCTGAGCTATATGCATTTGCTCCTTCATGTACAATGCAGCACCAAGACAAGAAGCACCCAAAGCATTTATTTTATTATAGTAATAATAAATAATAATTTATTTTAATAATAAACTAACTATTTAATAGTATCTCTGTATCATCTCAACAGTCAGCGTGAGCCAGACAGCTGATTAGAAATTGAGTATCTCTGGTCTTTTTTGTAAAATGAACTAAACAAATCTCAACTGATTGATGGCCTCACCTTGACAGGGTCATCCTGGAGTATAAATTTACATACTTGTCTCAGTCGTTCTAGTCTGTCAGAGCTGGAAAATGCTTGAAATCATTCTTCTTTATGAGAGGTTAAAAAAAAAAGGGGGGGTGAGAAGTATGAACGTGTCCCAAATTTTTAAGAGCCTGTAAAATATTTGAAGCTATTTTTAGAACATATTCAAATTAAGTTTCAGGGCTTTTTATCTATTTGGTTTAAATGTCTATGGGGAAAGCTTGAAATGACACGTTTGTTTTTCTGATTACAAGTTGTGTTGGTTTGCTTTACTTTGCACTTCTGAAAATTAATGTATCCTTATACAAGGCTGTAACCTGACTAACTGAACAAGCATAAAGGAAACAGACACCTAGTTAAAAAAAGTGAATTTATCTTTACTCATATTTAAAGCAATAGAATAGGAAGTTAAATAAATAGTAAGTGAAATAACAGCAAGAATAAAAGAAGACAAGGTAATGCACCTAGTCACTACTAGGTATGACAGACTGTAGTGCTTAAGTTACATCACCAGTTGCTTTAGTACTTAATACTCCATTACTAAGACTGGTGGATCTGAACCCTTTGTCTCCACCAACAGTGGTGACTTGAGGTGGATCCCCTTTTTGCACGACCATTTTCAAAACTGACAATATCAGTCATTGTGTTAGTCTGTCATGAGGTTCAATAATCAAATCTTGCTCACCATTGTTTAACAGGATTAGTTTAATTTCTCCTTGATAATCTGCACCAGTCACTTCTGCCATGACATTAACGCTCTTCAGGGCTAAGCTTGAGCAAACAATTATCAAACCAAAGTGTCCTAGGGGAATTTGAATTCCTGTTCCGGTGCTGATAACTTGCATCTGATTTTGATTTATTCTGATCAATTCCAATGCATAGAGATCTAATCCTGCAGCCTCTGGAGTGGCCCAGTAAGGGGCCATCACACCCAGGACAATTTCCCAGTAAGTCAAAGTCTCACTTACTGTTAAAGGGTTTATTTGCATTTGATTGAACGAATGAATGGGCTGTTGAAGGAGCAGTTAAAAAGGCTGGGAGATGGGAATCTATGCCTTTGGAGAACCCACCTCATGCTCCTTGACAATAGACCCACTGGGGAAATGAAGACCCCCTTGATTATGCCCAGTTTTGCTTCCTGTTTTTGGCAGAACTGTGTTGAAATATTTGAAAGTGGAAACAGAAGGGCCAATGAATATAAAGCAATTATCTGCTTTTAACATATATGTATAAAGCTGAAATAATAATTGTATCATGCTTAGATCCCTCAGAGAAAAGAAACTGGAGCAGCACATCAAACAGCACATGCTGTTTTGCCAGTAGACAGGATCAGCACAAAGGGAACAGACACCACTACTACATATGACAGACTACAGTGGTTAAGAAAGAAACACCACCAATTGCCTTTGTACTTCACCACCACCCAGATCCGCAGGCACTGGGGAGCCCTGGTTGCAGCGAGGATGTGGAGAGCCTCTGGGAGCTCCTGCAGGGTGTCCACTGTCTCCAAAGGCGCTGAAGAGGGTCCAACTTTTACACTGTTGAATAACCAAGCTCACCTAATTGCACATGTGGAAACATCTGGTTTCACCCTCCTCTCTGATCTCACAAACACGAAGCCTGGCCAGGGCTCAGGGAGGAACAAAGCGAATTTCCCTTACTTGATTTTTACCACCGGTTTGCAAACAAGGCAATATGTCTGGCTTCAGAGCCTTGACTACCTGTCTCTAGGCAAGAAAGGGTGTACTATATCAAAGCTACATCTTTCACTAATGATCACATCTATAAATAATGTTCAGTTGGTGAGTTCATCTAGAGGTCAGCTTTGGCTCAAGGCCTGTTGCTCTGGCCTCAGCACTTCCCACACCAGTGATGACAGCCAGAGGAGAAAAACTAAAAGGAACATCCCAAGTGGAAATGAAGCAAGCAAACCAAGACACTGAGACAGTAACCATCTCCTCTTTCTCAGTAAGTACAGTAACACAGTGCTCTGTACTGATGAACAGTTTTAATTTGACATTTCATTAATTTCACAAAAATCTCAGGTACCAAATACTTCAAAAGTAAAATTGTTAAAAATTAAACATTATATTTTTGCTTAATCTGAAATTGTGTGTCTATGTAGGTGTACATGTACACAACATGCACATAGATAAATGGACATAAATGTCTGTAGCACTTTGAGTCTTTCAGAAGGAAAGCCAAAATTGTAAGACAGAGGAAAAAAAAACAGGACAAGAGTACAAGATAGACAGAGGTTATTACAAAATTCAGTAGACAAGGATGATGATTTTTTATCATGTCCTGTACAAGCTATTCAACGCAAGTGGTTAATACAGCAAAAAGTTTAAATTCAAATTCCCTTTTACAATTGGAAAGGGGACTTGCAAAGCTATACCTTGAGACATCAGTGAGTGTCCTGATCGGGAAGAGAAAAATGAGAGCTGTCGTTAAAGTTGGTGTGAGTGTCCTGATTGGGAAGAGAAAAATAAGAGCTGTCATTAAAGTTGGTGTAGCTGTAAAAATTATTTCCTTATTGCAACATTAGAATTATTTTGTCTTGACTGAAAGTATTACTTATGTTTTCCAAACTGCATGTCTAGTCAAAATTAAGTTGCATATCTTTCAGTGAAACCAGACAGTGCTTTTAGTTTGTTTGCTGTGCATAATCAAGACACTCAGTTCAAAATAAAGTTTTGCCTCAAGAGTCCAGGCTGACTTTGGATTCCCATGGGTATGAGACTACTAGTGATAGTGACTGGCTTCTGCAGAGCTGGGTGGCAATTGCGGGGTGGCTGTGCCTGAGCACTTTTCCCAGGGACCTGCAAGCTGGCAGCAGGGCCCTGCTCTCTGCCTGCCTGCTGAGTCGTTCCCTCTGTGCAATGCGCTCGGCCGATGATTTTGTGAGATTCAAAAAAGCAAACTGTCTTAGAAATCTGTTTCCTGAGGGCAGTGCAAATACAAATGATCTATATAGCTTTTTGCCATGGTACTTTGTATACGTGTTCTAATTGGGGAAGAAATCACTTTCATTAATGCATAGGTAGTATCGGTGGTACTAAATTTGGCAAAGCCTTTTCCCAGTAAATAATATACATTGTAGTAATAAGCAGATGCCTTTTATCATGCAGAAGGAATATGAAACAGCTCCAGAACCCCTTACTTACTCCAAAGAGGAGCAGCAGTCCATTGAAAGACTGTTCCATTGCAGTACCTTCTCACACAGCAGTGAGAACTCATGCAGCTGAGAGTCACCTACGTTTGAACTTACATGTGGGATTCCAAGTCCTGGGGAGTCCTAGCAGTTGAAATATTGGAAAAGCACATTTGGCTATAGCTATGTGACCTGCTCCCATTGAGGCCATGGATTTCGTAGACTCACTTTTGCAGTGTTTGCATCACTTTGTAGTATGTGTACTTCTGGAAAAAACAAATTCTGATTTTATTCAAAGCATCTTTTGGCCTCAAAACCAAAATGATCTAATGTGCTGAAAGGACATCGTGACACTGTTCTAAAATTACCCGCATCCCTCATGTTCCACAACGTCATGCACAGCACAACACAAGCTGCACGCTCCACAAACGGAACTCGTTCCTCAAAGTAGGTGCAAGAGCCACATATGACAGCATCACCCTGGCATTTAGGAGCGGACTCTGTAGGGGCTCTGCCTGTCCCACATGCCTTGGGGTCCAAGCACTCTGGGGGTCATGCCTGCTTTCACTGGGTGGCTCAGGATGGGCTAAGTTGCCTGTACCGTTTCCATTAGCAATCTGCCCTTCAGGTTCTCAAACACAGATCTGAGTGTCTTGGTGCTGCTCAGGAGAACCCATTTCTTAACCAGTATCCCCAGGTGCTCAGTAGCATGGTGGCTGGCTTGCAAAATGTCTTCTGGTTAGCTGCAGTGCCAAGTATGTCTGCACAAACTGCTGCATACTCACAGTCACAAGCCTCGCAGAGCAGCGGAGCTGCCCCCTCTGTAATGGCCTGCTACTATTTTAGAAGTGGTAATTACCACCCAAAAAGGAACACATGGCTGGGTGGCAGCTGGGGAACGGTGAGACCTGAGGACCTCAAGTTCCTTCCCCAGATTCAAGTGACCTGCAGCTTCACAGGTGCCTCCTCCTGGTGCAGAGGAGTGTGTTTTGCAGAGTGCACACTTCAAACACTGCAAAGATGTAATTCATTAGCTTAATTGTTTTCTTTATTTTTTGTAAGTTGTTTTAAAAAAAAGGTATGTGGGATGGACTGTCAGGAGCCAACGCCCTAAGATCTACTCAGGGACTTCACTGTGAGCTTTTGTGTACGAAATGTGTGTAAACTGGGCACGATGATCTCAAGCTACTTGGGAACACCCAAGGTTATTGTAGCTCGAATATGACTGTATTCTATTCCATAGTATTCATAGCATGCCACATAGCAAAGAAACAATGTTTCAAAATCTCTGGTTATCTTTCTAGAAAGCAGAATATTTTCATGAAGACTTAAGAGCTTTACTGAATTTCAATCAACTTTCCAGTTTGTTACAATTCTGGGAAATACCCAATAAATATGAATCTCAATCTGGTAAAAAGTATACTTACATACCGATATTGAGTTGGGACTATTCACAAAAATATGTATTAGTAATAAGTTTAGTAGTACACATGATTACTGTTTATTACTTTCAAAATCTGTTGAGCTTTAATGCTTCCAGCCCTTTTACAGTCAATAGCTTCTTTATTCCTACAAGCTGACTGTGCGTGTAGTTGCACTAATGAGGTTAACCCCCCCATTTTTCATTTCAGCTATTAAAAAATATGCACATATTTAAATGTTAGCATGTGCATGGGACTGGAGACGTAAATCCCAGCACATTCTAATGCTTTCACAGTTCACATGGACGGACCGGTCAATTTAAGTATGCACTCTAGCTACTGTATGTGTGCGGCTTTACGCATGTGCAAGTAGAGGCTGCAGAAGGAGCAGGTGAAAATCTGGCCCATAAGACATATGCACTACTTTCTCTTCTTAATTATATATACCTATATATCCAGTCTCTATTTTTTTAGATTTGTTTTAAATCCAAGGTTAAAGATCTACAGACCAAACTGTCAAACGCAAAAGGAGTTCCTCTCCAGGAGTATCGCCTCATGGCCTTCATGGGGGAGTTTCTACCCAACTCACCAAGAATGCCAACTCAAAAGATCTTTTCCAGTAGCAAATTCTGATTGCCTGGAATTGTTAAAGCATGAATGAAATATTTATTTCATAAGAATGAGAGTTAGAAAAGCCTGCTCTTCGCACTTAGTCTTCCCAAATGCATTTGACAATGTTAAAACTCTAACAATAATCAAACACTTTAACTGACTGTAAAACTTGTCTCTCTTATGTTGAAAAGTGTTTTCTTCAGCCTCTCTGCACCTTTTTCTCAAGCATGCTTCTATAGGCTACAAAAATCCTATGAAAGTAAAATTCAAAAATTGTCCCTAAGGCTTGGAGCAGCCGTTTGCAATTTTACTAATAGGAGGAACTGTATACACTTAGTTAACTGATTTCATGGATAACATATCTCTGGCCTTGCACTGTATCCCTTAGTCATATCAGACCAGTCTGGCTTTTCATTACAAATGCCGTGTTAAGTCCTAAATTTTAACATTAAATTTAAAGCTAGTCTTTAAATGTAGAATAACCTTACTTGCATTTTACTGTCATGAAGGCTGCGTCCTTCTCCTGGACAAGAGGCAGCAGGCAGGAGCAGTTCTCAGGGTGCCCTGTGCTTTGGTTGGGAGCCCTGCTGATGTTTGGGAGCAGCAGAGCTCCCCCTTCTATGCCTGGGAGCCTTTGGGGGGGCCCTCGAATGCTGGCTGCAGCAAGAGCGAGGGATCGGAGAACACAGGGAAATGAGATGCAGGAACAACCGAGCCCGAATCCCAGCAGAGTCACTCCTTTGGGATACGTGGAACTACAGAGCACTAAGACTGGAGTTATCAAGACAGGATATCAGGAGCTATTACCTTCTACTCCCTGCACATCTTTGTGCTTCCTCATCTCATATTGGTTATTCACAAGGCTCGCTCAGCCAGTTCTTCTGCCACATAGATGAGAAGCTCAAAACAACTCCTTCAGGTTTAGTGCACTAAGTGGGTACTATTTAGAGTGACGATAATTTGATCCACTTTTGACAAGGTTTCTGTTGAATGTCCACAAGACCTATGTTCATGCAGTCTGTCCACTGTTTCCATACTGGTAATTGTGCATTGACTTACTCTGTATATTCCAAGATGGTCTGCAACTGGCCCAGTATGGTCAGTCAGTGGATGTGGTGAGTGCATGTGGCAGTAGGAAGAGCCAGTATTTCTGAAGAGTTTTGGAGGCAGACTTTCTGTAGAAGTGTATCACCATGTTTTGGAGGATGCTTCCAAAAAATTCCTTTTCCTGCTGAAAATTAGTAGAGATTTCTCTGTCCTTGATCACTTTAGAACTTTCCTCTATGCTTGCATGTTGCTCTCAAACTATTTTCAAGGTTTTGCAGGAAGTCAAGGCTGCCTCAGAACTACAGCTCGTCCTGTCCTCTGGGCACGGTAACTGCAGCATTAAAAAAGTTTCCATAATAAATAATATCAAATACCAATTCAGCAGAGGGTTTTGTGATTTTTTTTTTATTATTATTTTGCTGTTCGGATTAACAGAGTGGGTTCATGTGGGTAAATTCATGTGGGTAAATGTTTATTAGCCCTTTTTGGCAACTGTCTACTTGAAACCTACATTAAGCTTCAATGGTTCACAGCTGGGTCTTGGTCCTTTGTGCACAGTGAGAATTCAGCTTTAGTCAACAGTGGAGATGCTTCATTAATTCCGAATGGATCTAGCACACTTGAGTCTGTTCAGCAATTCAAGTAACAATGGGTGCCTTCCATAAAAGACCAGTGAAAATTTACATGAAAATTATGTGAAAAGGCTGGTTATAAAGGTAACTTAGTGGGTGCGACTCACCAAAATGTTGAATTTCAAAGGAACCTGGAAATGAGTGTGACTGCTCCCTGAGAATTGTCCGAAGACAGAGCTGGGGAGGTGTGGGGGTGGCGTGGGGTCTCGTGCGTGTGAAACGGAGTGAGGGTGAGGATGCACAACATGTCTTGTTCCTGGTTCCAGCTTGTACTGTCCATAGGACCAGCAGAAGCGCTGATTCACATGCAGCAACCCCCTGTGCCTGTGCACAACCACTAAGGAAACCCTGGAGAAAATACTACTAGCAGTTGTTAAAGAACTGCATTATTAGCAAACACAAAGCTAAAAAAAGGCTTTTCTCTACTTTTTCTCCTTAAAGTCACACTTCAGAAGCGCTTGACTTCTGTTTTTCATGGTTTTGGCCTCCAGGTCTGTGAGGAAGTCATCTGTTACGGCTGAACTGGTGGATTCCAGGGGATCTGTTTCTCGTATTTGCAGGTTTATGGCATCTCCTAAAGCAACTTTCTCACTTTCTGTGTGAGGTGTCACTGGATATGCATCCGGTACATCAGACAGGATGTCTTGCGGGTGTCTGTGTCAGCAGCCCATTAATGAGAGGCGGAGACTAAACGGAGTCGTTTAATTTTGTACAGATACAAATGTGATGACAGGTTCTGGCCTGGTTTTATTAGTACTTCCTCACAGAAAACTGGAAACGGCAAAGCCAGCTCCCAGCGGGAGGGCTGAAATGAACCCATACCACTCGTGCCCTTTTCAGAAATGCCCGGCCCGCGGGAGAGGCGGTGAGGCGGTGGGACCCCCGGACGAGCACACTGGCCGCTCTGCCCCTTCGCCGGGGCCGCTGCCGGGCCAGCACAGCCCCGACGGCGCGGCCCGACGGTGCAGCAGGCACGGGCCCCGCTCGGCTCCGGGGCTCCGGCCGGTCTGGGCGGCTCCGGGCGGGCACGGCACCGGCCGGCCCACACCGAGACCGGCCGCGGCGCGTCCCTGCGGGGGCGCAGGGCACCACCCGCCCGGCC
>JAVJGJ010000062.1:53321103-53336601 GCA_035590215.1 Microhierax caerulescens
TTCTCTTCCATCTAAGCTATTGTAATGCAGTGAGATTATGATGGTCAGTGCTCATGTAATCCTGAAGAGGGAGAAAAGCTATTTTTTTTCATACCCTCTGTTGAAAGACTTCACCACTTAAGTGTGATGAAGGACTTGCTTTGCTTGAAGTATTATTCCATCTCAGCAGGCCTGGCTTGTGTAAATAATCAGAACGTGGTGTATTCACCCTATGTGCTCGAAGTGTCTGGGCAATGGGATGCTCAAGCAACTGAGACTAACTGCAGTCTAACTGCAGCAGCAGCATTTAAGCTTCATCCTTGATTGTGTCCCTTCAAATGCAGCTTAACTCTGGCTAGACTTTGTTATATCAAGAGTGTTTGGATTGGACCGAAATTCTTATTAGCTAGATCTGGAGTATAAATAAACCGGATGCCCAGAATACGCTCTCCTTGCCAGTGAAAGAATCATGGTCAAAATCCATCGCTCCTGTATGAGCAGTGCTCTTACTGAAAGGAGCAGCAAGACTTCATCCTTCTTCTGAAGTCTACGCTGTCTGTGTGTGCATGCAGTTTGGGATGGCTTTAGCAGAAGGGGTGTAGTCACCATTACGGACAGCTGTCAGTGCTGTTGTGAGCTCTGTGTGGGTTGGTGTGCCATGGCAGGTGGCTTCTTGGGAGGAGAAGGGGCAGGGTGAAGCAGCATCCAATCCTTCGGATCTGTTAGATTGGCCATACCAATGTGGAGTAGGAAAGCAAATGGCCAAGAGGAGCTCAAAAGTCCAGACCTGGAAGTCAAAAATGGGAGGATGTTTTCCCAGTCCCACGTTAGCCTAAGGAGAACACTGCCTGTTCTTACCTGTAGGACCATGGCAGATGTGGTGCTAATGGTCAGACCTGGCCATGAGATGTGGGGTGAAAGGCTGTGGGGCAAGGCCTCGGGAAGGAGAAGCAGCACCTGCTCTGGAGGAGAACTGGGTTAGCAGACATGGTGGGTATCTGTGGTATAGGTACAGAGCAGGAGGGGGTGGAGGCAAGTCTGTAAGGTTGGGGAAAGAAGAACATCCTGAAAATGATAGGAAGAAAATTATGGAATGGCCTGGATTAGACCAGACCCTTCCTTCCCTCTGTGCTCTTCAGCCAGACCTCTGCATGTATATCACAGAATTGCAGCATGGTGGGGGCTGGAAGGGACCTCTGGAGCCCACCCCGTCCCACCCCCTGCTAGAGCAGGGTCCCCCAGAGCAGGCTGCACATAGCCACGTCCAGGTGGGTTGGGGTGTCTGCAGAGCAGGAGACCCCCCCAGCCTCCCCAGGCAGCTGTGCCCATGCTCACCTTCACAGCGTAGAAGCTCCTATATGTATAGGAATTGTATATCTATATACAATATAATTGTATATAGAAATGTATATCCCATATCATTGGCCTCCTTCAGCCGGCTTTCCACAGGTAATTTTCTGCTTTGTATGTGTCAGGTGAGCTGCCAATGCAGTCTGCCTGTCTGGAGATGACGTGATGGTTGGAAAAAGAACCGCAGTTGCTCAAAACTAGAAAAACAGAACAAAAGAACTTCTATGTTCCATACGTCACATTTACATAGGTCCCTGGTTAGACCAGCATGTGTAGTGTTTGGGTGCATCACTTACAAAGCAACTCACTATTTCAAAGGCTTGTCTGTATCTAATTCTCTCCATTAAGAAGGATTAAATTTTGTTTTCCTAAGGTGGAACTGAAATGTTTGAGTTGCTCATCGACTGTTCTTTCCTGAAGGGTGTAACTTAGATTTTCACTAATTTTTGCAGTTCCTGAATCCTAGGACCATGGTGATATTTGAGCTATGGTTAAAATAACTAAAAGCTTTGCAGCCCTTTCAAGGCAGTACAGCCTTGTATCTGTTAAAGGTACTTTCTAGGAGCAGGTGCCTGACTGACAATATTGCACATTGCCCATGTAAAATCCATTGTGCTGTGACCAGTGGCAGCTTCGTGAGGGCTCGTTGTGGGTAGCGCAGAGCAGGAGTCCCGGAGGTGCCTTCAGCAGCATCGCTTTGCTGGCACTGTTTGTGCTAATCCTGGGCATAGCAGAAGTTTGTGACTGTTGATGCCTTCTGTTGTGAAGTTTTCAGTCTTCTGCCATGTGACGCTGTTCTGCCAGTGTGGAAAGTAATTACTGGGGAAAAATTGTATAAACAATTCAGGTGATTTGTGGATGCATATTAAAACTGGAACCGGTTGGATTACTTTTTTTTTTTTTTTAAAAAAAATTGGTTTGGGTTGGAAAAGCTGTTATGGTCACTTCATGGTTTTATGATTTTGTCCTTACACTTTTCGAAACCCTGTCTTTAAGTGACTAGTAAAGTTTCTGGAAAAACGACAGGCAGACTAGCAACCCGTAAAACTCAAATTTGTAAGACAATCTTGGCAGAGTAGTGCCAGGAGGAAAAATACCCACTCGGCATCTCCTCATGACACTTTGTAGCTTCTACCTGTGTGCCATGCCCAGAGAGCCGCTGCGCGCTGCCTGCGTGGCAGAGGTGTCTGCACTGTAGCTGGTGCTCACTGAGTTCCTCCTTTCTGGTTTAAAAACATCAGGTACTGGCTCACCTCTGCTTCTCGTGTTTTTGTGACCCCAGGCCTTAGTTGTTAGCAGAAGGTGGCTGAGGTAGTGCTGGGATAATGGGCTGCTTGACTGGCCCGGGGAGGCGGACAGGGTGGGAGCCAGGGCACAGCCTGATCCTGCACCGGGTCTGACTTGGGCATGAGGAGTGCTGAACTCTGGGTGTGTTGGTGCCACAGAGGTGGCCAGGGGAGCTGAGGGCACAGCTCGGCATGCTGCCATGCATACCAGGAGAAGGCCAGAAGAAGCTGAGGCTGATGTTCAGCGAATCGCCATGTCACCAGGGACGGACATCTCTGAGCTGCTGTCCCAGCATGGCACTGAGAGCCTGGTGGGATGTGGTGGCTGCCCGTGCCCTGAGCTCCTGATGCTCCACAGCAGCCGTTCTTCCGGTTCCCTCTCATTCCTGCAGCATCCTTCCCCCCTCGCCTGTGTAAACTGCCTGTGCGACTCTGCTGTGTGCCTGGTTGGATGCTCGTCACACTTTTGGCTGCAGGACTCTTGTCTCCAGAGTTGTTTCAGATGGTCAGAAAGTCTTCTGAGAGCTGGAATGTTGCCTGTGGCATGCTGAGTGCTTGTGTCTCCATGTGTGGGACCTTCTCTGAGAGCTGGTCCTGCAGGTTTCGGCACTCCCACTTTGACTTTTTTCCTTGGGAATAAAATTATCCCTTGTGCTTTTGCATTTTGTTTTCTGTTCACTTTTAGGAGCATGACATTTGAGCTTACACCTGTGTCAGCTTCAAGTTCCTTGAAGCGATGAGCACCCCAGCTTGCCTCTGGTGTGACAACCAAGAGGTTTGCTGGCACAGCCAGGACCTTGCATTCAGCCACCAGAGAGATGTGGTGGATACTGAGTGTGCTTCTGGGCTGGAAGGGACCCCCTGCACGGGGCAGGGACAGGCCCTTCGGGGCTGGTGTCACACATGTGGTGTCGGGGACAAGCAGCCCATGGGGTGCAGGAGGGAAGCAGACCTGTGTTTCCTAAGGCTGCCCTGTCCCTGCTCCAGGGAACTCATCATGTGGTGGGATTGGGGGCTTTTCAAGGGATGCATGTTGCTCTGACCCTCCTGCATGGTAAGGGTGTTGGTCCGTGCAGGAACAGGGCCCTTGGCAAGCTGAGCAAATCCAAGTCCTTTTCTGCCCTGTCATCCTCCTGAATGGTTCCTCGTGACATATCTCCTTTCCCTGCCCTGCATGAAACAAGTTTAATGTAAGTATATTCATTTGCTTTTTCAGTCTGGAAAATCCTTTATTCTTACTCCCTTTCTTTAACTCCAAACTGTGGTGGTGGAACCATTAAACTTGAAAATACTGAAGGTTTTAATTTTACAGCTGTTAGCTTAATAGACTCTCAGTATTGGTACATTTAGCCATTCATCACAGAAAGCACACTGCTACTGTGTACAGCAAAATCAAAGCTTGTTGCATACTTGCTATATATAGTAAGTCCTAACGTAAAATTTGGAATGTTGGGTTATGACTTCACCTTTGAAGATGTTCAGGGCTTTGTATGTGCATGTAGCCAGTACTGCTTGCCAGCAGTTTTTGAAGCAACTTAAATCACTCTGCTTTTTCCTTTTACCCCTTCTCTTCTGCTTTACCAATGGCACTATATATATAATATATAATTATATTAAATATATATATTAAATATATATTATATAACTTTATATAAAGTTCAGGTGATGATTGCTGTGATAGCAGAATTTCTACAAACACCTGATTGATCACATGAAATATTTCAGCCCAGGAGATGAATGCTTGAGATTTTTCTTGGCCTCATCCAACTTAATTGCTGTTTCTCAGTCTTCCTCCAAACAGTTTGGCGTCAGCGTCTCTGCATACTAATGCAAAGTAGGAGAACAAGTCTAAAACAGACTGCATTGCATATTTGTGTGCCCCAGCGCTGGATGTCTGGAGCTGCAAGTCTGGTGACATCCCACTGATTTTCCTGTTCCTCAAAGCACTTGCACATTTGGCTTGTGACCACTGTGACTGCATTTGGAGACATCCAGATCTGTGCTGCTTCTCCCTGTTTGTGCCATCTGTTGCCCCTCTTTCCCTCTGCGCTCTACTCCCAGGCATATTTTTTGGAAATGCCACCAGGCCATACCTTGTGCTATTTCTAACCTCACACGAGCTGCACAGATGCCCAAGAATGCAATCTGCTTACGTGAGCTGTAGCTTCAGTTGCTGAAGGAGATTTGTATCAACTGAAGGGCTTAGTAACTCCCTTGGAAGCACATCAAGCTGCTCTCTGGACTGAGGTTCTCCAAGCCCTACCTGGACCTTTAAGCACCTCCTAGTCATGCAGAGCAGCCTCCTCCGCAGCACAGCTTCCCAGGGTGGGAGAGACAGGCTGTGTCTATGTGGTGGGGAGAGGTGTCTGGATGAAGAGCCTGGAAAGCCATTTATTTGAAAACTTCTGAAAATAATATAAAAAATGTGATTTCTGTAGCTTTTCCTTAATTGCATCTTTTTTACTTGTTTGGGTTTTAAACTCAAATGGAGGTGTCTAAAACTGCAGCTGTGATTTACCTTTCCCCACCAAGCAGGGCATGTTTGGTGGGGGGACCCTGGGCAGAGGGGGCTGCCATGCGGTTCAGAGCCAGCCGCGCTGCTCGGTCGAGGGCTGGAGCCTTTCCCCAGGGAGGCCTCTGGCCTCCCCATGTGAGGCTTGGAAGTGCATCCTACTTGTGCTGCGGTTAAGCAGATCTTTGCAGAGTACGGAGCACCTCCAAGCTGCACATACTGAAAGGCTGCTTTAGGCTGAGGAGAAATAGGGGATTTTTGAAAGCTGAGGGACAGGTCTGTGTGGAAGTGTGCTTGTTACTCTGAAGGAGGAGTGAGCAAGGTCTTCGTGCAGTAGCTGTGTGGTGTTAATGGCACATGCAGCTGCTTGGCTGGTCAGGCCTGGTGACACAGATGTTTCCCCTTTTAATGCTGAGGTGTGGAAGGCAGGACTTTAAACCCCAAAATTAATGTGAAGACTTAAATGCTGACAAACTTGTCAACTGTTGGTTTTCAGCTGTGATATTCTTGTTTTTTCCCTAAGTGCCCATTGCTGACATTGGGATCAAGGTGAATGGGAGTGTGTGGGCACAGTGACAAACTGACTTCTCCCTAATAACAGACTTGAGGAAGCTGCCTGCAAACTAAGTGGGGATGAGCTGGTGCCTGTTTTAGTTTTTTTTTTTAAATCTGCTTGATGCATCTGTTTTGCACTCTGTATGTACCTTTACAGAATATGTGGGCTTTGTATTAACTAGTTTATGAACTTGCATATCCCAAGATTCCGTCCATCTGAAATAGGTGTTTAACATCTGGCATTGATGACAGAGATGGGACTTAATACCTTGACTTTTGAAGTGCTTGTGCTCTTCATGCCTAGAGTCCCTGCATCCTGATCTCCAGCTTTTCAGTCAGTTGGAAAGTGCTCAGGAACTTGTGCCATCTGTGCCCCGGAGCAGGAGCAGCGAGGGATCCTGCTGCACACACCACTGGTGGTGTCCATCTTGTCATCCTTGATGAGGGCAAGGGCTATGTCTCCCAGCCATCACAAGGCCACTGGGCTGGCCCCGGTGCCTGTGGGCAGCAGAAGGCTCTATGTGCTCCATCCCTGCGGATGCAGCGTGGAGTGAAGATCCACGTGTGGCTCCTCCGCCAGTGCAAGCGAACGTGACTCATCTCGCTGTAGCAAGAGGGTCACAAATAGTCTCCGGCATCTTGTGCCTGAGCCTTTCCCACATGAACTCCGTCAGCTGCCCTGCATTAGTTGTATAATCATCTCTTGGTCGCTGGGTATGCATGTCTCTCTGGAAGGGAGGAGCTGGGTATTTTTTTAATGAAGCCTTTTTTCATTAAGTTGATTAATTTCTGAAGGAGTGAATGCTTTTAACTGATGTACCAGTTCCTGTTTAATCTGCATTAGATTCTTGCTATTAGAGGATCAGAGAGACTTGTTTTCTTTTGAAAGCGTATTTCCTGTGTGCTCTCTGCAGCTGAAGAAATTAGTTGTAGCAAAATTACTTGTTTAACTTGCCTTATGAATGGTGACTTGCTCTATTTTTGTGCAAACCAATAATCTGAGCCTTTTCTTCATGCAGAAAGCAACCCTGTCAAAAAGCAGAAAACCTTTGAACCTGATACAGGAGTTCTCATAGAGGAGCTTGGGTGATAGAGTTTATTATTGGTGGATGTAGCTACCAGCCTGTTCCAGTCAGCTGGATCCTGTTGCCTTGGGAGTTGGAGACTGTTCCAAAACCCTGTCCAGTGGGCCAGGGATGGGGGTCCCGGCTACCACCCAGGTAACCCCCTCCTGCCCCGGCCCTGCTCCCACAGGAGGAAAGCATGGGATGGAAGGACTTCCCAGGACTGCTGCCAGCAGCAGCCTCTGCCCTTTCTCCTCGCCTTGTGTTGGCAACTTGGGCTGTTAAGCAGGTACTGCCTTTAGAAATGGAGCCCTGTGGGAGTCGTCTACCTGTTGGAGGTCCTCTGGGTCCCCTGGCCCCTCACCCTCCTCCTCAGGACTGTGGGAAGATAAGGCCCTGAGCTCAAGCCAGGGCTGCCTTGCTGCCCTTTCCCCAAGGGGAGATACCAGGAGGAAGGCTGATTTGGTGATGCTCAATTACAGCCTGCTGCTAATGGCATTATGATTAGAAAATACTCCTCAAAATAAGCTGCTTGTGTGGACAAAATGAGCAGGCTTTTTGCTGCTGTTTGCATCCCAGCCTGCCAGGACATGCGGGATAACCAGGGCTTGTGCTGCTTGGGGCTGCAGCTGGTGAGGGTTTCAGTGCTGCAGTGCTCCAGGGCTTTCCAGAGAAGCCATCTGAGGGAGATTGGTTCCTGGCTCTGGCACACATGCGTGTCTCTTGGTCTTCACCTAGAGCTAGTCTGAGTGCTGGTGCTGCTGCTGGTACATCCCTGGGTGCCCAGTGGCATACCGGTATGCACAGGAACCCCTTCAGTGCTGCACCTGATAGTCTCACGAAGGCAAAAGGCACAGGGCCCAGAATGCTCCCTGTGCCACAGCGGGAACTAGGCATGTCCTGCATCTCTCACCTGGAAGGTCAAGGTGCGAGTGCCCTGAGCAGGGCAGAGCTGGCGTGAGCAGTGTCCCCATGCATTGACATCCTCGGGATGCAGTGATCTCAGAAGACAAATCAGCTTTCTGCACTCTGCTGCAGCTGTTAAATCTGAATTTGTGAATGGCTCTCATAGATCCAAAACTTCTTTTTTTTTTTTTTTTTTATTATGAATAAGCACTTGGCTTCCCTTTTGACACACAGCTTAGCACACAGGCTGCTAGATCGTGCCATTGTCCTGAGTCAGTCAGTCTGTTATGTATTCATTACTCATATGTGTGTCGAGGCTACAGCAATGTCCAGAATGTAGCATTTAAGCTGTTGCTCCATCTTGAAGATATTTTCTTTTCACAGAAGTCTTTGAAGTTTTCCAGCAACGAATTGAGAGTGTATGGACGACTCATGTTGAAAACTCCTGGGTCTGCTCGGGGTGTTGCTTAAAACAATACCTGAGCTCTCGCGGGGGATGGGGTGGGGTGGGGCTTGGACCCCTTGCTGAGCCTGGTCTGCGAGCCCTGTGTTTCCAGGCCAGGACAAGCTCCCATCCATCCCCAGGCACAAAGAGCTGAGCAAGGTGGTGAGGTTTCCACATTTCAAGATGTGGAGCATCAGCTGTTTTAAAGCAGTTTGCCATTCCACCAGTGGCACCAACTTTCTGCTCCCAGAGGAGACAGTCCCCCATCTTTGTTTGCCCCAGGTAATGTCAGTGAGCAGCTGCAGTTTGGCCTCATCCCTGTCCCTGTGATGGGGGAGATGGGGCAGCATCTGCCCTTTCGCAGGCAGAAGGCTTCGCTGGGAGCTTGTTTGGCATTTTGCATCTGTTGTGATACTTCCTTCCTCCAAGTGTGAAAATTATGAAGAATAAAACCAGCCTGAGGGCTTGTTATCTCCTCAGCAAGGAAATTAATTTTTTCCTGTTAAAACCAAATATTCTCAATCTGTGATCTGTCTCTAAAGGGTCAGCTTTTTGCAAAAAAAACATTTGAGGGATGTTCTGCCAAGTCCATGGACCTCACTAAGGCTTCGGGACGTGTAAGATAGTAAGCCTGCAAGTGAGTTTGTTGCATGCTCTTAAATCTCACCATTCATCAGAAGGCAAAGGGATAGATTCTCCTGCAAGATTAGTATAAATTTATACTCTTTCTGACTATAGATAAGAGCCTTGTTGTGAGACATCCCAGTTTCTTGGGAATGGGATGATTCTGCGAAATACTGAAGGAGTTTATGAAACCTGATTGCCACCCTTTTCTGGAGTATAGGTTTTAGGGCAGATGTTCGTGAATCATCATTTTTGAAGTCTCAGTTGTGTGGGCAATACTGAAGATCATTCTGGTTGCTGAGTCTGGGCAAATCAGTGTTGCCTGTGGTTCCATGCCTGCAGGAGAAGTGCTGCTGTGTTTTCAGCAGTGTTGGAAATGTGATCATCTTCCTGTGTTTGGTGTTGGTGCTCTTGGCTTATTGTATTCTGTATTTGTAAGTTGCAAACCTCAGCTGAGAGGGATTTTTAAAGGTCTTTGATCTTTTGCTTCATAGCATTAATCCTGTTTGTCAGGAACGGATTTGAGCCTGTGTTTCCTGTGGTTCAGACTCAGCCATGTTAGTTGATTTGTCATGGATGTATGCTAGGGCCAGTCAGGCTTTTGAACTGGCTTAAACTGAACTGTGTTTGAAGTGTGGTGTAGTGATGCTTTTGCAGTTGGGAAGTGTTAAGTGTAGATCTGTCTCCATGCCATTTTCTTATTCATGTCTGTCTTACAGAGTTGCTTCACATGTCTTCTGGCTTCTTCACTTGATCTTGTAGCCAAATGGATCCATCCTTTGAACTCTTCCAAGTCTTCCACTGTGCAACCTGACTTACAGAGCAGGTGCAAGTGCATGTTGCATGCAGGCATACAGATGAGGACACCTCTCTCGTTGTTTTTTGTTTTGACAGGCACATCCCTCTCCAGTAGATGTTGTCTTTTCAAGCCTGACATTTGCCCTTCATCTTAGTGGCTGGTGTCTGGCAAGGAGGCCAGATGACAGCAATGTAACACATCAAGCATGGATAGCTTCATTACGTTTTGGTACCTGTGATTCGGAGCATGTACTTTTGTACTTCTGAATTCCGAACAAGCATCTCCCATGCTCTTACCGCCTGCAGGCTGGTCAGTTGTGGTCTGGTGTGCTCGGATACAGCCTTCATCAGATGGCTGTGTGGGAGGGGAGCAGCGTGTGGTCCTTAGGGAGACACTGGCCATCCCAAGGGCTCTGCAGTGCTGATATGACACGTGGTTGCTTCTGCAGCCTGGAATGAGCAATGAGCAGGGGAGCCTGTGGCGGGTGGGGGTCCCGAGGGCAAGCAGGGTGTCTTTTACCTCTGGAGGCAGAGAAGGTGGCGTGGCTGCTCTGCCTGTTCGTTAACACACGACTGGAGCACTGCAGCAACGGTTGACGTCTTGAGCAGTTGCAGGTACTTAGAAAAGCTTCTGTACGGCTTGCTCTCAAGGGGAAAATAATCCTATTTTATAGATCGTGTTTGAAAAGTGGAGGCAGATGTTCTTCACGTGGCGCGCTCTGTAGGGACTTGTGGCAGATTAACCTACAGTAACCCACCCTGAACGGGGACTTAAAAGTCTTTAAGCTAGAGACTGAAGATTTATTATTGTCAGTGAAATTCAGATCATGTCTGTGTTGGAGAAAATTCCCACTCTTACTTTTGGTTTGTTGACAAGTTTCTTCCAAAGCTGTAGCTGCTGCTGGTTTTGCCTGCTGGGCCAGCTGGGAACAGGAGAATTCCTGGCTATATTTAGAGGAAACCCGGAGTGTGTGCCTCGCCGCTAATGCTGGTCCCTTCTCTGCCGCCTGCAGTAACCTCTCCCTCTTTCACTTTCTTCAAGGTAACAGAAGATAAGAGCACAGCTGTTCTCCTAGAGGGTCACGAAGTCTGTAATCATCCTGACATGCTCCCCAGGAGAATCTGGAGGTTGCCGTGTGCATGGCAGGAGGAAGAGTTTCCTTGTCAGATTGCACTGCTTTTCATCTGGGACAAGTGACAGGCACCAGGATGTGGAGTTAGGACACTCTTCTGGTGTGAGGCTGGCAGGAAAGTCTTATGGATATCTTACCCTAGGATAAGAATTTGATGAGTCATACGGCCATGAACTAGGAGAACAGCAAAAACCACAACTTGGAATGTATTTATTACTTAAAAGTTAGCTATTCTTGATAAAATCCCCAAAATTATTGCTGCTGCTTATTTTACTTACAGATTTCACACACTTGTTAATTTTAAAGCTACCAAACTTTTACTCAATACTGTACTCTGAGAAATGTAATTGGAGCAGGACATGCAATAGAATGAAATTATTGTAGTGTCTTAAGTACAATGGACTCACTTTTGTGTCTATTAAAACTTGGAAAATGTGCAACACATAACTATGTGGCTGTCATTGCATATGTTAAAGCATTTTCATGTAATATACTGCAGAGCTGAGAGAATCAATGTTTTCAGGTACGTGAACAAGCAGTCACCTGCTGACTTGGATGTGTTTGTGTCCTAAACGTATGCTTTCTTAAGTCACCTGAAACAGCAGGCAGCTCAGCCTTGGCTTGCTCGCGGTGCTTGTGCAGAGGTGGGTGGTTAGCTTGACGGCTCCAACTGGAGAGCCAGTTAATGTTTTGAACTAACTTTTGTGTTCACACCTAGTCAGCAAGTGTAATTCAAGACTCCTTGAACACATCTTGTTGGGTAGAAAGGATCTTCATCCTTACACATGACCAGAAGTGATTAGCAGTCTCTAAAAACCAGAAAACAAACAGCCTATAGCTTTTGCA
The DNA here is from genome assembly GCA_035590215.1 of Microhierax caerulescens. Lineage (NCBI taxonomy): Eukaryota > Metazoa > Chordata > Aves > Falconiformes > Falconidae > Microhierax > Microhierax caerulescens. Next base: position 53,332,602 of record JAVJGJ010000062.1, read on the forward strand.
CCAAATTTAGAATACAAATGGTTTACACACTAAAGTGACCTATGCACAAGCTTTTGTAACTGTATTGGTTAATTTTTTTGCTTTCACGTTAGTCAAGCTTTACTTTGGTTTCCCTCAGTCTAGAAACATCAGTTTGTGGTAATCTGTTGCTTCTGACGCTGGAGAAGACAGTTCAGAGTTGTCCCTGCTAGGTGTAATGTTGTATGCCTGTAGAAGATTGCCTGTGAGCTACAGGGTCATTACACAGTTTCTGCTTCCTGCTTGTCCTTCATCTGTTGCAGCAAACACTGTGATAAACTGTTGTCGAATTAGAAGAACGAGTGGATCGGAAGACATACAAGCTCGTGTTTTCCGGGTTCAAGCTGGTTCATATTGTGGTCTTTTGAATGTCGGCAAGAGAGGTCAGAGCTTCCCTTTTCTGTTTAACAACAACGAAGTTTAACAAGAAGAGTTAAACACCAAAAAAACCCTTCTGCTGAATCTCAGTAAGAGCATACAGTGAGTCAAATATGCTTCCCTTAAAACAGTTGGAAGGCAGTGGTATAAAACATGCAGGCTAAAATGCAATGCTGGACTAGGACATCTGTCTCCCAAGACTGATTTTGGCCGCCTCTGCAAACAAATCAATAAGCTTCCCGTTTTCCAAAAATAAGAATTAAAAGGACAGCAGTATATAGCAAAGGAATGTGTTCCTGCACCTTGTGTAAAGCCTTTATGGAGCAGTTGTTTACCTGGGCATCTGCTTTGCCCATCTCCAAAGCAGACTGCTCAGCTGGCAAAGGTGCTCTTGTGCAGTGAGTACTCCCACTCATGGAGAAAACAGTTCTACCTTTCTTCGCCCCTATCTGTCTGTCTTCAGGAGTTTCTTTGTGGGTTGTTTTTTTCCCCCCCTAGCATCTTCTCGAGCTAGACCTAGGGTTTGCTGATGGCTATGTGAGGTAGCTTTTGTTCTCTGCTCACACAGTTCTTTATTGTACAAAATCTCTGCCAAAAAGTGTTGCCAAGCTTTTTTGGCTGTAACATTACAGCAGTTTGCTGAAGGGAGTTACAAGCAGCCTTCTGTTCATTTAAAAAATAAATTTGAAAAAGGCAAACAAAAATAACCAAACCCCTACTCCGCCTTGCTCTCAGGAAGAGTCCTCATCTACTCCCATCTCTAGTGCAGGGCTGCTCCTGCCCACGCGTGGAAAGGCTGCACTGTGGCTGAAGGAGATGCCAAGAACAACAGGTGAGTCCTGGCCACTTTCCTGAGAAGGCTAACAGATGTCACTCAAGTCCCATGATCAGGCAGAAACATCCTTCAGATGTTCAGAAACTCCTCAGGCATTCAGTCTCTGCTTGGTGTGAGGGAAAGTTACAAGACCTCCCACTGGGGCCACTGATTTTTCTCTGGGCTTGGGGCAGGAGGTGGATCGAGGAGGTAAGCTGAAGGCCAGTGTTCGTCCTCATAATACTGGACGTGGTCCCCAGGACAGAGTTGTTTAAGAGTGGATGTCCAAGAGTTTCTTCCCATGATAATTTGGCTCTGCAGTAAAACGCCTGGTGCACGTAAACGTACTCTGCCAGATATTTAACCGGGCAGTGGAAACCTGTCTGCCCTCTGCTTCTGCCTTGATAGTTGCCATCATCTCATGCCCACAGAGCAGTGGTTGTGCTCCTCGGTGCTGGTGGAGGAGGACCTGCTATCCCTTCCCCATGGTCCTTTGCAGGTCCCGGTGTCCTGCTAGTCCCCCATCACCCAGAGTTTAGCTTCAGCTGCCCTTGCACCTGGAGGGGTGACATTCCTGACATTGCTGGGCCCTTTAGAAAGCAAACAATGGGCTTTTACTGCCCGAAACTCCTTGTCAGTGCAGAGGGGAAGGGGAGGGTGTTAGCCCTCCCCAGGTCCTGTGTCAGCATTTGGGAGGTTTGAAGAACTGGTTTGCTGCCCTTCTCTACCAGGAGGGCTGGGGAGGGACCCTCCTCCGAAGAGGAAGGTTGCATGTGCTGGGACTCCACTTTTTTGTCTTTTACCCTTGTGATGCCAGGTGGCCTGACACGGTGTGTGTGTGTTTAACACCAGCTTAAAGAATGAAGACAAGTGAAATTTAAGCACTGCAGGTGAGTCACTCGATTTTTGCCACTTTACTGAGAACTGCTACAGGGAATTTCAATGAAAACATGATAATGGAGAAAATAGTGCTTAGGAGGCACGTGCATGGGTTGGGCACTGGGGTCCTTCTCTGAATCAGACGCTCAGTGCCAGATGTTGGTTTAAACACCAGCCTTAAACAGTATCCCAACAAAAAGCACACCTTTGGATCTGCATATGGGAGCTGAAGAAACTGCCTTGCTTCACCTTAGTGAAAAGATGATTCTTTGGTTTTGGCGAAGCTTAAACCAAAAAACCTTGCAGCAAATTGCTTTTCTTGCCTTGGCCATTATGCAGATAAATTAAAATAATTTCTCAGCAAATGCAAAGCCATAGATCAAGAGCACAGTGTTGTTTCATTTCTTAACTGATTTTAAAAAGCTAATGTAGAAGTTTTGAAATGTCTTTTTTAATAATGCAAAGTTTGAATGGCCTGCTTTAGTCTTTTATTCTGTCAGAGGAAAAGCTCCATTGGGTTAAAACCTAGATGGGAATGTTCAGGAATAGTAAGTGGTCATTAGTACTCTCTGTAATAGGTTCTGTGCTGTACCTTGAACGTGGTTAACAGATTTCTATGTGCTGTGAATTTTCACTTCTTGCTTGGTTTGTAAGGTTTCCCGCTTTATACTTTTATACCTATGCATGGCTTTAGGAAGTGGTGGGCCTTTTTCAGTCCATTTCAATACTTGTTACACTGAAGGGTTATTATAGTCTCTGCTGCTCCGCACTGTGGTTTTGGAGGTTTCCTGCTGAATCCTACAGCTGTGCTTCAGCTCACACAGCTGATTTCCTAAATGCAAGTCCTGCAGAATCTGAGTATGGCTTTCAGTGTGTGTGAGGGGGTTCAGTATTTTATCCTGATGCTACTCAAACCAATACTAAACCTTTCAGTGTTTTTTCTCATAAGGCATTTTGCTAGTATTCTGAATCTACAGATTAAATTTTATGTGCATAATCCACATTCCTTTTACTTGGCCTCATGTATGACATGCCTTGGGCAGGTTTTCCAGTCCTGAAAGCTGCCCCAGTGCCCCACTGCAGCCAGGCTCCCCTCCCCGGGCGGCACTCGTACCCTCCCAAGGGCAAATGGTATTTTCTGCAGCCAGGGAGTGAGTCAGGTTATTTCTGTTCAAAGCCATGATTTCTTACCAAATTTTTGTATCCTATCTTTTCTGACTTACTACATTTATTAAAAGGAACTAGCCGTGTAGGTGGCCTAACCTCGCCGTTTGTTGCTTCATGGGCTGTAGGCTGGCCGCGAAGGGCAGCCAGCGAGGGCTGGCGACAGAACTGCGATGCCCGTTTGGGAGCCTGTTTGGGAACCCAGCTGTAGTTTGCCAAGGGGTGGTTTCCCCTGGGGGCCGGGTGGCACTAGGGGGAGGGTGTGCAGGGAGCCGCAGTCTCCCCCTGCCTTGTGTGCTTAATTAACTTCGTTTGCACTAATCCCTTTGGTCAGTACAGCTGTGTGGTCAGGGCTGGTGCCGCTGTGCCTGGTGTCCCATGAGATGTCCCCACCGTGCTCTGGAGTGACAGGGGTGCGTAGCATGCTGCCCCAAGGGTAGGGTCCCTTGCAGGCTGGGTTAGCTAAGGGGAAGGATATTTTGCTGAGCTAACCTTGGAGTTGTGGCAGATAATGATGTGCTATTTAAAAACCCTTTTGTTCTTTGCTAATAAATCCATCCACTCACAGAATAAAAAAACCACGTTTTTGATTCCATCAGGGTTCCTAAGGCGTAGATGAGATTTTTACTGGTTGCTTTATTGTGGTGTACAGTTAGCATACTGCTTATTTCATGCTGGTAAGGGCTAGCAGAGTCACCAGAGCTGTTGCACCAGCTGTCTTGGTGGCATCTCCAGCAGAACAGCTTG
>JAVJGJ010000062.1:53343459-53357514 GCA_035590215.1 Microhierax caerulescens
GCCCATGCTGCCCGCTCCCCTGAGCAATGAGATGGGTTTTGCTGGGAGCGCACCAAGAGCTGGCAGGTGATGGCACAGCTGCAGGCAGGCTGTGCCCACCAGCCATCGGGGGCTGGATGGGGCTGGGGAAAGGGAGGGGTTGCACACAGGATGGGAAGGAGGACAGGTTATTTATCGGGTGTGGGGAAGCTGCTCGGTCCTGACAGCCTGGAGAGCAGGAGAGGGTCAGGGCGATGCGAGGGGCGGTACACCAAGCCAGTGCTGGGCTGCCTGAGCCACAGGCAGGAACGGGGTCTCTCAGTGGGGGAGAACCTGGGTTTGGTGCAAGGCTGCACCAGCTTTGTTATGTTCGGAGACTTGCAAAACGTAACTTCCCACGAGAGAAGGGTGTTTGCTAGATGGGAAAGGCCTGACTCAGACCTTCCTCTGCTCCATCTGCAGACTTCGGCTGGCTCTGCATTAGACCACTGTGCCAGGCAGAATCAGCACAGAATTTTCCAAAGGAGCTAAATTTGGCTATGTAGCACAGCAGAGAGGGGCAGTGAGACACGGGACCCCCCCCATGCCCCTGGTCCCTGCAGGGGACAGCTGTCCTGCTGCCCGTGAGGTCCGCGCCTGCTCAGGCTGTGGGCTGCAGAGGTGCTGTGAGAGCTGCCAGCACCCACGGCACGGTGTCTGCCCTGCGTCCCGCTCAACACGTAACACAGAAAACCAGCAGCTCACTAACACGCAGATTGGTAATCTCCTGCTTTGTACAGACTGCAGAAGGCTTTGGAGGAAAGCTGATGCTTGCTTGGCTTAATTAAACTTGTTCAATAATATTGTTATCTTTGCTGTTTGCTATGCCCAGTCCCAACCACACCTTCCTGGAAGGGTCTGTAATAGGGTCCTGCTGCTGCTCTCACTGGGGGCAGCTTTGTGCCTAAATCTAATTAATTCTTATTTCAAGGTTAAACAGGTCTTCCCATCACTGAAGTTAATTATCAGCTGTGATTACTGTGGTTTTTTCCCCTTCCATTACAGGTACTGGGGATTATAATCAGCCAGTTAGGATCAGCTGCTTGCACAATGGTGATAAATGCTTTTTCTTAGGTGGTATCACTAGTGATTCCTTTATTACCATCAACTGATGTCTCTTTGGGAAGCACAGAAAAGCATTCTGTTTAGAAAAGCATTTTTTGTGCAGGGCTTTGGGTTTTTCCCTTTCCTACAACTCAGCAAACAAAATTGTTGTTTACCAGCGCTGCCCATACACATCATCTGTCGCTGCAGAATGGGACCTGTAATTCTCTGCATAAGGGAGTGATGGCCATGGCCGGAATTTATGGGTTCAATAATAATTCATTTTAAAGTATTTTGCATCTGCTGCAGAAGAAAAATCCAGACATGCTTCACCCAGAAATAGGTCACCCAGACCTCTGTTCCTGACAGTCTCAGTTGAAGCTGGACCTGGGAGGTACTGCTGGGAGCTGCTGCAGGCAGGGCTCACCAGGGCAGCCGACATGCCACCTTCTCCAGCTCAGATAAACCTTACCAACCCTACCATCCACTGATCGGCGTTACAGGGAAAAAACTGTAATGGCTGATGGATGGAGGAAAGCCCAGTGAGGACGCAACTTCTCAGGGACAAAACAGCCTGAAAAGTTGAGCAGCTGTCCGTACCAGCAAGGGGAGGGATGCTGACCTGGTGCAGAGTGGTCTGGAGGAACTGAAAATAAAGAGAAGTGAGGTCATGCAGTGGGAACAAAATAAGAAACACATTCCTGTCCAATTGTGTTGTTTTCCTGTCTAGAAAATATTTTCTTTATGCTTACATCCGCTGTTTGGGCTGGAAGGAGCGTTGTCTCTGTTGCCAGCGAAGGTCCCGGCTGTGCCCATGCTGGTGTGGTGCCTCGCCACAGTGCTCGCGGGGAGCGCTGGGGAAACTGGGCTCCATGCTTCTGATCCTGTTACTGGAGGGTCCAAAGTGGCTTTGGTGGGGCTGTTGGACTCACACCTATGGCAAAGCGCTGACAAATTTTGCAAGGGATCTCTTAATAAATTACTTGTCCCTATGAGATCTGGAAGCAATTCTGCAGTCTTGCAAAAATTATATTAATGTCTGCTGTAGCAACTTAAGATCTCATCTCACTCAATTGACTTAAAATATGGCAATGAGTAATAAAATCACTAATGTACTGCTGCAGAAATGCTTAAAGAAGAAGAAAGTGCCACTTATGTCAATAAATAGGTTTTTTGCAGCAGAACTGAAACCCAGACAAACATAGGGAGTCTGTTACTCCAGTAATTCAGATCTTTTGCTTAAAAGAGATAAATGAATTATTTATCTACTAGAAATGTGGTATTTCAGGCATTTTGGTTTGGCTTTTCAATTGCATTTATTAGGTCCTGCTAACCTAATTGCAAGCACTGGCAATAACTTTATCACTGTTATTTGCAATTATCTTGGGCAGAGAATTCCCAGTGGGGCTGGCTGGAATGCCCCAGCTGGGTCCGGCTGCAGAGGCAGCCCCTGCACCATCGTGTTGCAGGGGAGTTTGACATTTTCAGTTTGACACCTGTGATGTAAAGGCAAAGCTGGCCTCATAGTGACTTCTCTTGGGGCTTTTCCACCTGCCCTGTTCTCAGCAGCCTTCCCAGGCAGCACAGTGGGAACAGACTGCGCTGTGCCCGCATGAAGCCTCCCTTTTCTGGCTTTGCTTGTTTGTTGCTGAAGCCTCAGCAGGAAAAGTCTGATGGAGGCAAGATTTGGGAGGTGATGGAAGAGCAGATCAGAGCTTGCCCCTGCACACCTCTGTGAGGAAGAGAGCAACGAGAGCTTACCCTATGGCAGCAGGCAGGGGCTGGGCTGGCTTTGCAGGACACGTTTGAAGCAGTTACTGCTTTGCCCAGCATGTACCTGCAGGTGCTGAGCATCCCAAGAGGAGATCCCAGCAGGTGAAGGGGAGGAAAAAGGGGGATGAAGGGCTGGGGAAAGAATCTGCGCTTCTCTGGGGAGAAGGCTAAAAAGTGGAGTGTCCTCAAAGCCACTAAAGTTCTCCACTCCTGTTCTCACCAAGGGCTTTTCAAGTGCAGAGCCTGGCTCAGGAGCTGTAGGAAGCAGTGGTGTGAGGGGGGTGGCAGGTCTCAGCAGGCGATCCAGCAGCATGTGGCATTGCCCGGTGGTCTCAGGCAGAGGCTGGCAGGAGGCTGGGTTCATGCTTTTCATGGTGGCGTTCAGCTCCTGACCCTGTGGGACCAAACTGCAGCGTGAGGCTGGGGGAGAAGCTCCATTTTGTCTTTTTACTGAGCTTATGGATTTTTCTGTGCCTGATGCAATGCAGATGCAGCAGCCCAGGGATGGTGGGAGGCATCTTCATGGTGTTTCACTTAGGTGGTGGTGTGATGTGGGGAGCCTTTTTCCTTGCTGTGTCTGACAGACAAGCCCAGGCCAGGATCCATGCTTCTGGTTTGTTGTTCCTTAGCTGCTGATAATTATAGATATATTTATTGGGCAGCTATTTGTAATATGTTCAAGGCTCCTGATGTGGTAAGAACAGAGGACTTGAGGGCAGAAGAGCAAGTAGATGCATTATACTGAAGACCTTTTGAAATAAATAAAGTTCTCAGGCCCAGCACTCTCAGAAATGCCTTTCAGAAGTTGATGGAAATTCAGCACAGGTGGCGGCGGGAGGCAGATGGTGCACAGGGAGGCACCACGGCAGGGCAGGGTGGCTGGCATAGGGACGGCCACTGGGCTGGGACACAAGCAAGGGCTCCTATGGCTGCTGCATGCAGTGACTAATTGCCCACAGAAGCAACAGCAGAACAAGCATGTGAACTCCTTGTTTCCGCGGGCACGCTGGCTGGGTGTTCACAGGCAGAGAAGAGCCCGACGAGTGATGCAGAGCCTGGTGCAGGGAGGGATGCTCTGTGGCGGGAGCTGGCTGTGGGAGGCAGTGGCTAGCACCGGCTGGTGAGATGGAAGCAAATGGCCTCAAAGTGAAAACATCTGTGCAGTGAAAGGATGATGGAGAAAAAGTTAAAAGGAGAAAAAGATGGGGGTTGAGAGGCACTGGAGCTAGTAAATTGAAATCACTCCTCAAACCGGCCAGTAAATGGGGAGCTGCTTGCAGGTTATGGCAGCTGCTCTCCGATTGAACACTGCCTTTCCCAGGGCAAACAGCACAGAGGAGATCAGAAATGTCCCCAATATGGGAAATGACTGCTGTAGGCACCGGTGACCCTGCTCTGTGTCTTTGCAGCAGGTGCTACACCTATGCAGTTTACTTGAACGATAATGGAAATTTCCTAACTGCAGTGAAGCATGCTGCTTCCCTCCCAAAGCCTGACCCATCTCCTCCCGGTCCCTTCCTCCCTGAACAAACTACCCTGATTGCCAAGCTATGGCTTTTCCCATGGGATGTGGCTCTGGGCCCAAAGAACCGACCCATGAGTCCTGCACAGCCAGAGCTCCTGTACTGTAGTGGTCAGTGCTGTGTGGAAGCTACATTCCCAACCTTCCCCCGGGGGGGGCCGCCCCCCCCCCCCCCACCCCCCACTCCCAGCCTGTTAGAAAAAAGAACATCACCAGGAAATGATATAATGGTTTCTCTGAAATTGAATTTAAAGATTTGCTGATCTTCCTGCCATGTGGTGAGTTAACGAGGTAACGGGGCTGACTTAGAGAAGGGAAGGGGAAACGCCGAGGGATGGGGGGGTGCTTTAGGTCTGTACTTGCTTTCCTCTACATGGCCCAGATATTGCCAGGTGCTTGCAGCTTTGTCTTTTTAAACTTAGCCACGCTGCTAGCAGTGGGAGTGAGTACTGAACAGAGTTCCTGTATTCTGAAAACAGGACTTTTGCGAGTTACATTTTGCATAGCATCATGCTAATGGGATGCACACTGCTGTGCAGCTGCTGCTCTGTCCTGCGGTACCCAGCCCAGGAGCTGCTTTGTGGCTAAAGCCCCCGGCACGATGGAACTGATGCTCATCCTTGCTCCCGAGGAGACAGCTGACAGTGGGATATGGTTGCACGAGCTTTTTCAGACCCACATCACCAAACCCTGCTCTCAGCTTGCACCTTTTAAAGGGGCACAAAATTAATTTTCTTCAAGTAGCTTAAAAATAATAAAAAAACCCTTGTCTTTTAAAACCTAGCCCAAGCCTTAACAGCTACAGGAATCTCCTTAATTAAAACATTTGTTAAAAAGTTTTGTTCTAGAGAAACTTTGACTACTGTGGAAAACTAAAGTGATTTTCTTTTAAAGCAGTAAAGGCCATTAAGAAGAGACAAGATCACCAACCTCAAACATTCATAAGGCACCGATGAGCCTCCCCAGAATTTAACAATAAAAATGTGGGTTTGCATCTTTGTCATGTGGGCTTGGAGCCTTGACTCATTTCAGATGTTGAGATTTTTTTTCATATCTATGATGGCTATAAAGCTTTCCTGAAGGCAGAGTTACCTGGAAGCTGGGATAGTTCCTTAGTCCTGGGAGATTTAAGAAGAAAACACTTAAGTGCAGAAAACTGGGAGTCCCAGCAGTGGGATCCGGTGATAAGCAGGCACATCTCAGGTATTTAATGTTTCAGCAAGATCTGTCTTGCAGGGAGAGTGTGCCCATCCCCAGTGCCCGGGGCTCCTTCCCACCTGCCCCCGCACCAGGCTCCCCTCCCAGGATTCATAGGCTTTGCTAGAAGCTGGTGGTCAGTGCCTCACGCTGGGGTCAGCAGGTCCCACAGCCCACCCTCAGGCTGGACACTGGGCGGAGCAGGATTGGGTAAAGCCGCTTCCTATGGGGATGCACCTGCAGATATTTGAGGATTTGCGGTGTTGCACGGAGAGCTGCCAGCCTCGTTATCTTGGGAGGCTGAAATGGATTGAAGAGTTGATGCCCCAGCTGGGGCTGTGATGGCCACCTGCCTGGGCTCTGCTGCCAGTGGCGGTGTGGCACCTCAGTCCCGTCCCTTAATGAAAGAGCCCTCACAGCACCCTTGCTTGCTGCCAGCCCGGCCCGTCTGCCATGGAGCTGCTGAGTGGTGAAGCGTTCTCCAGAACTGCGACCCTCTTGTTTCAGCATGGCAATCCTCGGCTGTGCTGGTGAAAGACAAGTGAGCTTAAAACCACAAGCTTGTGGGATTTGTTGATTAAATAATGTGCATTTGGCTTTTATGTGTCCCTTGAGTTTCCCTTTGATGGGCTTGAGTCCCTTTTCCTTCTCCTCAGGTATGAAGATTAGTAGTTAACGTCTCTTTTTGGGGCAGACGTTTTTGCTAGATGGTTTTGCTTTAGGTGCTGGGACTGAGGGGGGAAATACGGTAAGATACTGAAATTATGAGCATCAGGAACAGCAGTGTCATTCTCCACATGACCACATTTCAAGGGGTGAGCAGAGAGGGAGCTGCCCCCACAGTGTATGCAATACAGAGATAACCTATGCTGCAGGAATCCCTGTGTTCTGCTGTTACAGCTGCTCTGTTTGCAGGGAGGGTGTTCCTCAGAGCGCTGAGGTGGGTTCTTGTTGCCCCTCCAATTTTTTTGTGATATCTGAGCAATTGCACCAATGAACCCCTCTTGCTGGAAGGCTGTAGGTGAGACGTGACAAGACACAGCGTGCTGGTGCTGGGGAGGTCAGTTACTTGTGGTCAGTCACCGAGTGAACAGCCAGGCTGCTGGCAACCTGCGGCCAGTGGAAAATTGACACTTCCTCCAAACAGGGTATTAGATAGAGACCTAAATTTAGATGCTGTTGCTTGGTGAGCACAGTAAATGGATGGCTGTAAGCTGCTGCTCCACGTGCAGCCCTGGTGCCGGTCCCTCCCCAGCACGGCAGCGTGCAGGCTCTCGTGCAGGGCTGGAGCTGGCAGCCAGTGGCAGGGAAATCCTGCTGGAAGCCACCCGTGGGTAACGAGAGCAAGAGCACATATGGAGTTTTCATAAATCACAGGTTTTTAAGTCACGGTTCCTGAAAAGAACAGTTGTCTTCAATAAATCACTAGAAGAAATGAGCTGGAAGCCTTGTGCTTCCCAGTGCAGGGCAGCTGCCAGGCCGTCATGAATGTCAGGCTTGCACGTGGTTATTGGCCGATGATTCATGGGCACCTCTGCAGGCAGCAGCTTCTGACCCGGCAGGGGTGGCGTGGAGGCTTTGAGCGATTTTCCAGTAACCTGGAAAACACACATGGACGTTATATACATGTGTAGTTTCAGGAGTTAAAAAAATGAAGCAAGGAGGCTGTGGCAGCTGGCTGTCCACCAGGCCAGCCAGAAGCTTTATCTTAGTCCCAAAACTTTCAGAGGTCCCAGTCAGAAAACTGTGTTCCCTCGAGCAAAATATTCCCTGCCCTTCTTGTACTTCTACTTCTTTTGCCCCATTTGTTCCCCCACTTCCCCATCCCCTCCCTGCCCCAGCACACCGGTGCACGTATGCACGCATGCATGCTGCCTTGTCTGCACAGGCAATGTGGTGGCTGGCACCTCCCAAAATCTGGTCCCTGGCAGAATAACGTCAGTGGAGGGTGATGCCGTGAATCTGCCTGTGTGTGCCATAGCTCTCAGCTGCTGTCTCTTGCAGGGTGTCTGTGGAGCCCCAGACGGAGGGCAGCCAGGAGATGAGCTGAAGTGTAGGCTGCCATTCCTGGAAAGGCTGATCTCAGCTGGACTGCATTTGAGGTTTGTAAATCAAACAGTAAGTCAGCTGAAGCATGCACAAGGTCTGCTTTTGTGGCCGGGTCGTTTTTTATAGTTTGCTTTCTGGACATGGGGGTCATGGTGTAGCTGGCAGTGCTGGGGGTGCAGTGGAGTGGCTCTCCTGCAGTGATCTGTGCATTGCATCATCTTTAGCTGGAATGTCCCAAAATACTGATGAAACTGCACTGTCTGTGAAACAATACATGAAATGTCCTCTTCCAGCTCCTGCCCACCTCAGGATTGCCCTGACTGTAATTAGGTGGGGTGTGCTGACCAGCTGGGCAGATTAGAGGCACATAAGCTGCTGGCAGGACATCCTTTGTGGTATGCCTTGATTGGAAATCCTCCGGCTTTGATATAATCTGGCTTTGTGAGCTCCTAAGGGCTCTGCTGAGATGCACCAAAGGAACTCCGCAAACAAGCGATGGGGATGACCTGGGAATTTGTCCCTGGGATGGTCCCAGGTGTTCCTCTGCAGTTTATTTGGGTTTGGTCTTTGCTCTACTTCAAAGATTTGTGTTGGGTTTACCTAGCTGCAAGTACTTCATGCCCCTGCTCTTGGCAATCAGTGGAAAAAAACCACTCAATAAATAAGCGGGCTCCTCAGGAGGCAGCTTCCATGATTCAGTGCAGCAGCTTTCACCTGCGGCCAGCAGCAGCAGTAAATCCGCTGCCTGCACCCAGCACTCCAGAGGGAGTGGGCAGGCAGAGCGCTTCTTGGCCACATGTTTTCACTGTGGGCAGCCGGTGGGGCAAGATTGCTGTCACTTGTGGCACTGCCTGTGCCCACACAACACGGCAGTGTACACGGCATGTCCTCCACATGCCTGCCCCGTGCAGGGCTGCAGGTCCTGGTTTGCTGGTGGCATGTCTGTGCTCGGTGTGCCCACAGCCTGCACCCTCAGGTTTTTCTCCTGGTTTTGATCTTGCTTTGGCACTGACGTGATTGATGCTGTTACCTGGCTGCTCTCAGCTGGAGTAGGCACAGCACAGGGAGCCAGGGAGCAGAGCTGGGCAGGAGCCACAAGCGCAGTTTTTCCCCTGGGAATGCCCACACTGGCTCTGTGGCTCCGTGGGGCAGATTATGCAGCATCCAGGGATGCTCAGCACATCCCAGAACAGGTTAGCAGCACTCTGCAGCCATACCCAGGACAAGTTAGCATTGCCCTGCAGCCACACGTGCTCTCTGTGCAGCAGCCCAGGGCATGTGTGCTCCCTAATGAGCTACTCTGGTAGCAGTGTTTAATGAGCGCATAGTTACTGGGCTGAATGTAGCTGAGAAATTAGCTATTCATGGGGTTTGCAAACTGGCAGCATGACAGAAGAGCAATTCAGAGACTCGGCACAGCTCAGGGTACCAGCACTGCTGTGCAGGGCTGCAGGGCCTTCACCTCAAGCAGGAGCGTGGATGAGAGCCAGGTTTTCTGATACTGGCCTTGGTTTTCATCCTGAATGCTAATGAAATGAGTCTGGTTTTTCTGATCAGCCAGAGTTGCCTGTCCCTCACGTGTCTGTGTGACACCCTGGTAGCTGGCTCTTTGGACAAGCTTCTTGTCTCACATCAGCCCAGGCCCCTTGGGGGTGATGGTCGGTAGGCACCCCAGGACATCTGTGTGTGTTAAAACACCCCCGGTGGCATGTGGGGCTGCACATGAGGATGGAGTAGCCGTGCTCAGCCTTGCAGCCGAGGTGCAGCACTGGGATCCACCTGGGACCTCACCCCTCCCAGAGCAATCAAACCTCACCCTGATAGGAAGCAGTGTTCCTCTCCTTCTGGTTTTAACCTCTTCAAGTACTGCAAAAGCACAGATAAGTCTTGTCACCCTGATCTAAGTGAGGCTGAATAAATTAAAGCTAGGAAGGGGAATGGGTGGTCGGCCTCTTGAGGTTGAGCAGTGCCTGTGGGAACGGTGAATTGGGGTGGGAAGATGCATCCTGGGGTCTGTGGCAGAGATGCCCCAGCTATGGATCTGGGGGACAGGTGGCCGTGGGATGCCATCAGGCTGCAGGAGGTGTACATAGCAGGCAGCCCCAGGAGCCCCATCTGTGCTGCTTGCTTTGGGTTACCGCAGGGTTTGTGCAAAGGCTGTGGATGTTGGGCTACAGAAGACAGTGGTCCCAAAACCAGCGTGGTAGGACACGCTGTACCTCAGTGCTGGTAGGGCTTGCTGGCCCCAGCCCTGAGCCACTGCAGCAACCACCCCAGTGGGGGATGAAGGTCTGCAGCAATTTTTAAATCAAGGGAATTCTCTCAAACTTTCCTCTGCCAACATTTTCTGAGTTAGAGGGATGAAATATTTAGGTACCAAGTTCCCAGAACCAACAGGAACTAACATGAAATAGGAGCCGCTGGCAGCACATCGTTAGGAGCAAGCCCCTGGCCACCATGCTGCGGCCTCGGCCAGCTGTGCCCGTGCGCACAGGGGTCACCCCAGCCAGGGCAGCCTGCGAGGGGCAGCTGCAGTGGGTGCCCTGGCCACGTCCCTGCTGCTGTGAGGAACGGCGGGCACGGCGAGCTTAGGGCAGCCTGCGCCCTGCCAGCCCCTGCGGGGCACCGTGTGCCAGCACTTGGTGAACGCTTGGGCTGCATTGCAGTCTGACACGCGTGGAATGGGAGGCGAAGGCACACATATGGGTGAGCCTGTCCTGCCTGCCCAGTGAAGGCTCTGCAGATAAAACCCCACTGCTCTTGAACAGGCTATTTAGGCTCACCAGTTACATGTGACTTTTGATGCCTCAGCACACTTAGTGCAAAAAAAAACCCAAAACAAAGAAGGTAAAGCTAAAAGGTTGCACAGCTTTCTAGATGTGCAAATAGTATTTCTTTTATTAGCAGAGCTTTTGTTGTAAAAAGCTGTTTACCCTTCCGATAGAACAAAATCTCATGACCAGACAGCTTTAAAAATGCATTTTAAACTCCAGGTAGACCAAATAAATTCGTCCAACTTGATTTCCTTAATTGTTCCATGTTTTACGCTCATATTAGATGATAAAGAAGAAAATGGACACCATCTGAGTCAAGCCACTTGCACAAGCCCTGGCATGCATCAGCCCAAAGTTTCTTACTTGGCTAGAGGAGCTGAGGTAGTTCATGGCTTGAGGTGAAGAGAAGGAGATGCTTCCTTACAGAAACATTGACATAATAATAACTAACTGACCAATGCAGGAGTTAGCCTCCAGCAGAAACCCTTGTCCTTCCTCTGTAGTACAACTAATGTGAAAGAAATGGAGCGCAATCCGAGTCTGCTGGCAGCACTCTTGCTTCAACCATCAGAAACAGATTATCATCACCAGTGGCAGTTTACTAGTGGTTTGTTTGTAAACAAACTAAACTAGCACAATTGAGTTAATACATTGTTCAGTAGAGATACACATCTAATACAGAAAAGGAAATCATGTTTAAAAATATGATAATTATATATGGCTAACATTTAAAAACATAGATGGTGTTTGACGTGAAATTTATTGATGAGTCAGCTAGATGAAACGCTTCCTTAAGGCAGCAGTCAAGAACACATTATCTGCCGAGGTCTGTGCTTCTCCTTTGGGCTTGGAAATCTGGAAATCTTTGCCGGGGTGTTTCCAAGAGGCTGGGGGAGTTACTCACTCTAGTTTTTTGAGTCAGTGAAGGAGAATTCTATAAAGTTTAGGACAGCGTGTAAGGACTGGTCTTTAGTGGAGCTGGAGCTGATGGGTGATGCATGCCTGGCAATTAATGCATGCATATGTGTATGTGCATGAGTATGTCTGTGTTATCCGCCCTATCAGTATCGATAAGCACATTTGTTAGGCTTAAAAAAGGAATTTTGGGGAAAAAAAAGACATTTCAGTGCATAATCAGCCCAAAGATTTACTTTGAAAATCCAAGTAGTGGCTTATCATCTGCTTTGATGCTTTGAAAGGAAACTATTTTTATTCTTCAAGCAAGCAATGGACCATGTAAGTCCAGCTGCCCCTGCCCAAAGGCAGTGTGCTGTTTCTGGGTTGGCTGGGGGTCTTGGAGCTGTCACAGCAGCTGCTGGCATCGCGGGCTGTCCCCTTTCCAGGCCACGCCACTGCTCCCCAGGTGAAGTCCCCAGGTCCCCACGATTTACTCTCTCATAAGTGAAGCGGGCTGTTGGAATAGGAAGCCCTTGTTTGCTTTTATTTGTTTGCCCTGTATTCTTATCTTGGGGCTGTCTCACAGCATTGTGTGTGCTTAGGGCTGACTCGTTGCATTTAAATAGACAAAGCATTTATGAGACATAGGACAAGCAGGTAGAAACCCATCTGGTGAGTGGCAGAGAGGAGAGCACTGCTTGGACTTGCGCAATTCGCTGATGGGCAGGGTGACGAAAATGGGCATATGCTTGTTTTATTTCTGGATGATGCATCTTGAGAATTCAAGGCTTTTTTTATTTTCTGCTGCTTCCCCATACCCACCCCACCCCACTCTTTTGCTTTTTTCCATTATATGTTGTGGTTTCATCTGTCCAGGAACTCAGTGTAGGAAAATATAAATAATTCTGACAGGGGTTGAAAGCTGAGCAATTGAAAGCAGAAGAGATTTATAGCCAGATTGTTTAAATATTTTGCTTTTTGTTAGCACCTATTATCCTGCATTGCCTTAGAACCCTTTGGGAGGAGCAAGCATTTTGTGCAAGTGCAGTCCAGAGAGAGAACCACCCACCTGTATTTGAGGCTTGCTCCATCTCCACTCAGGAAAAGTGGGGTGGCAAGCCACCATTCCCAATACTTTTATTCTAAAAACCAGAGGGCAGAAGTGGGCTTCGCCATCTTTTTTTTTTTTTTTTTTTCCCTTTGACAATGAATAAACATTTTCCACATCTGGGCTGCTCCCTTCTGGTGGGGAGTGCTGAAGCAGTGGGCAGGTGGATGCAGACATGCATGCGCACACGCAGGGATGCCAGCAGTGCATGCCTGGGATCAATGGGGAAAGAGGCACATGGGGCCCTGTGCACGCGTTCTCTTGGTGTGCTCCTTGTGGCGTTAGCATGAGGAAAGGCTGCTTTTGGCTGCATCAGACAGCTCCATGTGTGCACGTGTGCACAGGCAGGATGCAGGGCCATCCCATGGTGTGATTCAGTCCCCAAGAACCTGTGCTTCAGGCAGGGACTGTGCTCTGTGCTGCCTGAGTTTGTGCAAGTCCAACATAGGGAGCATCCAAGCCAAAAATAGCCTCATCCTTGCACTGTCCAGTGTCCCTGAAAATGCAGAAAGCTGTCCTGCCAAGGACACTTTCAAGCAGTGAAAAGCAGCAAAAGCCCATTTGCACATGGGAGAGTTTGCTCTTGTGAGACACCTGCCAAATCCAGTAGCTGCTTTTATGGTATGGACCAGGGCTCTGGAGGGTTTTCCAGATGTCTAAAAGCAGGGCAGGATTGAGGGGGAGGGAGGGAGAGCAAGCTGTGAAAGGCTGGAGGCAGCACAAAGGGGCTGGAGGAGGAAGAGTGGATCTCCAGGGGATGAGGATGATGCTCATTGTCAGCTGGAGGTCATTGCTCCATGCAGCATTCCCTGGGGAAGCACCAGCTCCTCTGCGCACGCAGCAGCCACTGCGGCTGGTGTGCACCCCTCTTCTCCATCACAAGCCTGCCTATGATTAGGAGAGAGAAACTAGGACAGGGAAAGCAATTACTTCTTAGGAATTGTCTTTCTTCCAAAAACCAGCCCACATCTGTTCCTATATGCAGCAGCTCAGTGTGTGTAATATGTCAAAACAGGTTTTGGAGGGGGGGTGGGGGGTGGGGCACAGATGCTTTACATGTAGCGTGGCATGTCACCTCCTTCCAGACGTGACTGGAGATCATCCGAGTGGAGCAGTCTGAGCCTTGCACCGAGTTGTGCTGCCTGTATTTTGAGAGCTACAACGAAACTGTTTGATAGCTGATGCCTGTACAAATCATTATCAGGCCTGGTCAACATTTTTCTTTCAAATCTTATTGTTCAAAGTTGTATCTCTGGCCTAAAAATGTTTTGTGCAGAGCCATGTACCAGAGCATCATCACATGTGCTCTGTGTCCTGCTGTGTGCGTTGAAAGGCAGAGGACAGGGCTGAAGGACAGACCTGAGGTAGCTGGAGCATCTCAGGCTACTTGTCCCTGACAGCAGCCCCATCTGCTCTCTGGGGAACTGCTTGCACAGGCTGAGTGTTGATGTGTTGATGCCCACCAAAGGGACTATGGTGACCACCCATGCCATGCCGTGCAGTGTGGGAGGGGTGCTGGGGCTTTGCATGCATGGTGTCCCCAGGGGTGCAGGCTGCGGAGCACTGGGTTTCTTACAGAGATGAGACATCCTCCCCACAGCCAGACTCTTCACTTAAAAACCCAGTCTTTAGAGACAAACCTACCGCTCCCCTTCCCACAGTATTTGTCACCA
>JAVJGJ010000062.1:53357614-53382027 GCA_035590215.1 Microhierax caerulescens
ACAGCCAGACTCTTCACTTAAAAACCCAGTCTTTAGAGACAAACCTACCGCTCCCCTTCCCACAGTATTTGTCACCAGTGTGTTGGGAACAACACTGTTAGTGACTCACAGCACCCAGGAGAGGCAGATGCTGGTGCCACCCTGCTGGTCCCACTGCCACCACCAGCTAAGGCTAACCGGGGCACAGTGTGAAACACGGCAAAGAGAATCCTTTGCCCTGCAGGGAGTTAAAATCAGGTTTGGGGAACACAGAAGGCTTTTTACTAAACCTGTCCTCTTCCAGTCTGCAATAGCCTATTTCAGGTTGCAAACATTAATGTGAGAAATACAGGCAAAAATCTTGCTGGACCAGCTCAGGGGAGCAAGGAAGCACTCAGGATTTTGCGGCATTGACTGCCGATTCAAGGTGAGTCAGGACACAGAGCCAGCCTGGTTCAGCAGAGCACTGGGATGCACTGGAAAGAGTGGCTGGAAAGGAGAAAGTGTGGGCCAGAGGGAACTGAGCCCCTGCCCCTCTGCTGGGGTGATGGCATGGGGAGAGCCCCGAGTCCCCCAGGCAGCAGGGGCTGGCTGCAATGCTGGGTGTGTGCATGCATGTCTGCATGTGTGTGTGTACGTGTGTGTTTATGTGCATGTGCACACGTGTGTGCAGATGTGTGCACGCCCCTGCAGGGCTGCCGGTAGTATTGCAGCAGAAGCAAGGCCAGAGACAGGGGTCCCAGCTGCAGGTTCAGGGCAGGCTGTCACAAGGATGCTGGCCCCTGGTTTGGTAAAACATCTGGATGGCAGCAAATGATCAAGACATGGGCTGTGAGACCCCCTGAATCTGTACCTCAGGGTACACCTGATGCTGTTAACGCACCAAGGAAGCTGAGCACCAAGCAGCAGCACCTGTGAGAGCTGCAAGATCCCATCTGCCTCTGCAATGTAACGTTTCTGTGCTTGTTGGAGGAGTGCTTCCAGTGGAGGGTTGGGAAAGACCTCATTAATACAGTAGATAACTGACATATATGGCATAGAAGTGGCTTGAAAATTTACTCAGGATAAAGTTTGCAGTCTAAAGGGCATTCAGAGCACTGAAAACACTGGCAGCATCTGACTGCCATCAGGTGACTCCTTCAGCCAATTCAGAGGAGGGTGGTGGGGCAGCCCTCAGCCTCCAAAGACATGCACAGCTTTGTTTCCCAGGGCCCTTTCTGCTTCTTTTTCATTTGTCTGAGGGTATTTCCGAAACGAGGGTAGGCTGCAGGAGGCACCGGGGGAGCACACAGAAACCTAAAGCTTGGCTGTGACTCTTTGCACAGCTGGTTTCTCCTTCCATGGATGTGAGCTCCCTGAGGCAGGTGCTTGTTCATGGTAAATTTTGTGGTTGTTGTGTGTGTGCGCATGTGTGTGTGCATATGTGCACACGCTATACTTGTGATATTTAAATACCACATCCAGCTGGCAGAGCTTCACACATGCTGTTGCAAACCCTCCTAATAAGCACTAGTGAAATGAGAGGAGATGGTTGGTTTCTTGGTGTAGGTTTTCTGGCTGGTGCTCAGAGCTCTGGACAGGGATTGGGTGCTGCCATATTCGGTGACAGATACTCTGTAAGTGCCACTGACAGCTTTTAGCTTCTGATGTCGATGGTGTCTGAATGCCCCTGTGCCTCAGCTGCCCCCTGAAAAATGGAAATTGTATCAAGCAAGAGAGGGTGCTGGGCTCCATGCCTCTTCCACTGTGGAAGAGATGACAGATACTCAAAAATGCTGACTTTGAGCTTGCTGTGGATACTATCCACAACAGGTGAGCTTAAAATAGGCTCCACTGTAACAGAAAATGCATGTCACTGATGAGCAAGACATGCGGCAGCAGCTGAGCTCCGATGCCCCCACTGCAGTGGGGTCACACAAGGGGCCAGCAGCGAACTGAGTGGGGCTGCTAGCTGCCTCCCCAAACCTGGCTCATGTCCGGCATGGGGAAGAATGAGCATCACTCACCATTGCTTGGAGACCCTGGAAGGTTGCTCTGTCGGTTACTGGCAGGTGTTTCCCCTGGAGCAGGAGATTGAGGTTAGAAATTGCATCTATACAGGCGCAACTGAAAGCATAAATGTCAAAAGCTCTGGCAACTGCTTCCAGCACTGGGAATGTTTCTAGTGCCTAATATGGCCCGAATTCAAAGGCTATCATGGGAGAAATACTCCCACTGTAACAGGGATGAGCAAACTGCACCTCTGCGGTACTGAAGGAATCACCTGCATTATCTTTCCATAAGAAGCCAAACCAAGTTTTGCTTTCCAGACTAATGCTTGACAGGTTGTTACTTAGACTTAGTTGTATCAGGCAAGAGAGGGTGCTGGATGCTCACTTAGACTCCTGCTCAGGAACCAGGTCCCAAAGGAAAAGCTTCTGCCAGGGCGGTGGGTGCTGGCCCTGCCTCAACATCCCTGCTCCTGTCCCTGTGGCTCAGCAGGACACTGCTATGCTCCCGGCCCCCAAATCATGTTATCTGACTGCAGTTGGTGGCATCAGTCAAGTGCCTGGCTACAGCTTGGGGGGCTGTGGCAGAGGTGGAAAATGCTTTGAACTCTTACACTCTCAGGCAGATCTTTGCTTCTGGCTGCTGAGGAGCAATGGGGACACCCTGCCAGGGCAGGGCATGGCAGGGTGGCCTTGCAGCCCTGGGCACAGCCAGCCCTCCGCCCTCATGCTGCTCCAGCTGCCCAGACAGGGGTCTGCCCAGGCAGCGAGGGTCTGCTCAGGCAGGGGTCTGCCGCCAGGCAGTGAGCAAAGAGCACAGCTGGGCAGGTCCTTGCCCACACCCAGAGCCAGCTGCACGTTTAAGACAAGGGGGTTGGCATCTTTTCTCATGGGCTCCCCAGTAGCGTGGCACCAACCATACCCAGTGCTCAGGCTGATGTCCTGCTGCCGTGTCCTGGAGACCGCAGCCAGGGAGCAGGACGCTGCGGAGTGTGGTGCACGCAGCAACCCCACACTCAGTGCTATGAGCACATGTGTGACACCAGCCGTGTCTCCCCTCCCGGGGCTGTCAGCCCACTGCACACACAGTGCTTTATTTGCCAAAGCAAGACAGCAGCAGCAGGAGGGTGGAGGGGGCCCTGAGTGCCTGTGGGGCAGGAGGAGTCCCCCTCCTCATGCCTGAGCACAGCTTTTGGGGTTTGAGCCAAAAAGCAACCCTACGCTCTGCTTTCTATCTGTTTGCTTTCCCTGCCAGCAGACCGGGAGCGATGGAGATACGAGCAGCTGTGTGTGATGGTGAAGCCTGGCTGGACAGCTCAGATGTGGCCTACCTGTACCTCTGCATAATACCTGGCTTAAAATCTTTTTTATTGTCTTGGCAAAATCTGCACTCACACAGAGAAATGCCTATTTTGAAATAGTCTGCGGGAACTTGGAAAAATAAAGTGACTACCTTTTATTTACTTGTTTATTTATTTATGGATATGGTTTATTTGTCTCTTGGTGTTAACCCATGCCATAACCACCTTGTCTGTTGCTGTTTACCAGCAGGTGTTACATTTAGCCAAGTGTATGTAATGGCCAAATATGCTGTGGTTTTTATTTTCAGTGGCAGCAACAACTATTTCTAAATATTGAAGATCTGCTGAGATGTATGAAAGTATTGAAAACTTAAGGGGGAAGCTGCAGATCTTGATTTTTACTAGTTTCCATGGATCTCCTGCTTAAAGCACATCAATTTGCAATGAAAGTTTCCTTTGCATCCGGAAGTTAATCTCACATTTCTTAGCTGTTGGGAGTGTGATCTGACCAGTAGCATTAATGAAAATACTGTAGTTTAAAGGACATCAAAAGAAAGATTTTTATAGCAATAAACACCAGAGTAACCGTCACACTCAGCCGTGCATGGAATGTGAGGCTGGAGTGTTTGCTTTCCATATGATTAATTTTCTATATTGGTAATATGTGTAAACAAATGTAAAAGCACCTGGTCCCATGTGCTACGAGTATCTGCAATCATCCCCCCATGCTCCGTTTAGCACATCTGTTTGTACATGCTCAGCGTGGGAACCTCTGAGTGCCATGTTCCAAATGTAATTAAAATTTAAGGAAAATCCAAGAATAATGTGAAGTTGGTACTTTTGAGCCTTGAACCTGCTCATCCGTATGCAGTGCTCTGGTTGTGTCACAGAGTGTGTGGTTGGTGCTTGCCCCACCATGGACCCTCCTGCTGTGCTGGTGCAGAACATGGTGGAGAGCAGTGATCTGGTCAAGGGATCACCAAGCTCTCTCACTGCTGCACCTCCCTCAGCGGCTGTTACTTTTTAGGCCCTTTCTTTCCTCTTTTCGCTCTAGAGCAGTAGTCAAAGGTGCTGCACCGTGTCCCTGATCTCAAGGATCCCGGCAGAGGTAGCTCCGGTCTCCTTTCAGGGAAGACTCCAGGTCAGTTGTCTCCTTCCAGCTTTCTGGATCTCAGGTCTTCACCTTGGCATTGCTGCACTCAGGCTTGAGTTTGCCTCAAAATTCAACAGCACCAGCCTTGTAATTTCAATACGAGACCCACACTCAAAGCTCACCTGGGGTACTGCTGCTCTCACTTGTGCTCAGCGTAGTCAGCATGATTTGGGGAGGTTGTGGTGGGCTTGGTTTGGCTGGTTGTTTAGGGATGCCAACAGTCCTGGTGCTGTCACACTTGCTGCTGACAGATCCCAAGGGCAGGTTTCATTATGGGGCTGCAAAGGCAATACAGGCAAAGAGCTGCTTTGAGCCAGTGAAGACAGCATGCCATTGCTCTGCCGAGGTGGGCAGCTACACCAGCAGTGCCTTTCATAGTTCTCTTGCACATGGTTCTGCCACTGAAGAGGATTAAACACAAAAGAGGTGAGTTTCCCCTGTATCTGAATGTGTTTGATACTCCAGCTTTCTTGGAGGAGATAAAATGAGCAGAATTTTCCACCTGGCTGGTGGTTTAATAATTACTCTTTTTCACAAATTCTGCATTAGACATGGAAAATACAACTGTGTTTCCTTTGTGGTGTATTGATTTCCAAGGACAAACTAACTAAATTAAAAGATCAAAACAAGCTAAGAGAGTATAATGTGGTTTTAAGTAGATTTTTTTTAATAAGACTTAAAGAGTCACACTAGAGATCCATGTAATTTTCCAAGGTTTTGAGTTTCTCTTCTTTCTCAGTTAAATCTAATGGTTAAATTTCAAGTATTTTTCTGTGATCCAATAATAATAATAACAATAACAATAATAATAATAATAATAATAATAGCAACAACAATAATAATAATAATAATAAACAGCAGTATTTTTCAAGTGGCCAAGTACAAATGAAAAGGTCAGTACATTTAGAACCAACAGAAGAAATGTTCTTCTCACAGAGTATTGTATCTCTCTGGAATTCACTTCTGCAGAAGATTTAAACAAATAGGTTGGCTAGAATAAAAAGAAAAACTTTGGCAGAATCATTTTTTATCCATTTATAACATCTGTGGCTATGCAAGCTCTGGCCAGTTATATCTGAGTAATCTAACACCCTGCACCAGGGCAGAGGAGGCTGCACTGTCAGCTGGCAGCATTGTGCCTTCTGCAGGGCTTGCTCCGGAGCATGGGGGCTGCTGGCACAGGGGACACTGAGGGACCAGAGTGAGTTTGCTCTTCTGTGGCCACCCTGCTGCTCGTTTAGCACAGGGAAATTCCTGCCAGAGAATGAAGGATTCCCAGGAGAACCTGGATGTCAATGCAAAATTTTCAGAGCCCCCAGTCACAGTGGAGTGAAATTTTTCTGCCTCCCCAGCCCTGACCCAACACCAGCTCAGTGGGACTTCTCCCAGAGCCTTCAGCCCAGAGGATCGTGCCCATGAGCCAGGCACTGGAGATGGGACTGCTGGTCTCTGTGCGTTAGGAATGCTGGGGGCAGCTGGGAGGAAGCACGGCAGGGAGGGTGGGCTGCAGTGCAGGCAGGGAGGTAAGGGCAGGATGGCTCCTGCCAGGCATGCACCCAGGGCTGCCGTGGAAATGTCAAATATGCCAGTGCAGTATTGCACTAGACAGTTTGATCTTTGCTTTAAGTTATTTCCAAAGGCTGGTAATCATCATCATATGCATATTCTATAAAAAGCCAGTTTGTGACCCCAAGCATTGACTTGGATAACCAGCACCAAAAGCTGGTGTGACTGCTCAAGACTCCTCTGGCACCCCTGGCAGCACAGGCAGTGGATGGGAGAAGCATGGGCAGGGGATGGGAACAGGACAGACAGGGGATGGGAGCAGCATGGGCAGGGGATGGGAGCAGGACAGGCAGGGGATGTGAGCAGCATGGGCAGGGGAGCCAAGGCCAGTGGGTTGACTCCTCTTGCTCAGGCTGCTCAGATTACAGGCTCACTTGGAAAATGCAGCCAATTCTTGGTGAAAGCATAGGTTAAATAAAATTGTTGGGATACTGCTTTTGGATGTGAGTGAAATGAGAAAAAGGAAAACAACCCAGCTTGGTTATTTCTGGTCATTCACCTCCATGGTATTTACTGTCTGGGAACCACTGTTCTGTTCCAGTGCATCCCTGAGCAGCCTCTGCACCCACTGAGACAAAATATCAGCGTCCCCTCCCTCCTGAGCCTGCTCCTGTGCTGGGCAGGGTTATTTTTGCTTACTGGTAGGGCAGCTGGAGTCTAAGTGGCACATTCCCAACAGAGGAAGAGGTGGTATATTATACTTTTAGTGAAGTCATTTGTTTTGTTGAAAAAAAAGAATGAATTTGCTTTCTGGTTTTGTCTGCAGTCCTTCCTATTCCCTGTGCAGCTATAAAAATCTCCAAGTCATATATAGGAAATTATAGTTTAGTATGTCCAAAACTCCGTGACACATCAAGCCACCTTTTGGGAAAGAAAGCTGAGGTGACACCAGAGCAAATGTGCATTTCTGGTCCATGGTACTGCTGCTGCTTTTCTTCTGATTAATCAAGCATAGAAAAGGACGTCGCAGAGGAGGGGAACACGCTCAGTGCCAGTGTACACCGCAGCATCAGGGCAGGGTGGTGCTGGGGGGGCCTTGGTGTGCTGCTAGAATACAGGGCAAAGCGGCTGGATCAGAATATTTCTGAGACCAAAGCAGAGATGTCAAACTGCAGAATTGCTTTAGTGAGTGCTCCTACCCCAATGAGGTTGCTAGCTTTGTATTGCCTCTTCGTAGTGTCCCTAGCTGTCACTCTTTCTCTCGTATTTTTCTGGGAGCGGCATTGCCTTTCCCTTGGCAAGTGACACTGATGCTCAGCTGGGTTTCCCTGGTTGCTCCAACGCCTTGAGGTTGTTCCTGATGCTGGGGCAGAGGTTTGGAGCTGGATAGGTGATCCTTAATGAAGCAGCTCCCTATTTCCCTAGGAAATGCCTTCCCAGCAGTCAATTGTGGCAGGGCTCGCTCAGAGCTCGCTGTGCAGGCTCGAGGACGGGCTGCAGCAGCAGAAGGGAAGTCCATGGTCTCCCTGCAGCTCTCAGGGATGGCAGCGGGGGCCAGGCCCCCCCCCTCCCCAGTGCAGCTGCAGCCCAGGGTCTGTGACCCACCACCACAGCCTGGCGGCCCTGGTGTGAGATGAGCACAGCCATCCATGCATGGCAAACCCAAAGTTAACCATTTCCAGGTTTCTCTTTGATTAACTTGGCGGTTTTTTCCCCTTTTTCTTCTTTTGCCTGCTTAGCACCTGTGCTTGCCCATGACCACCCTCCCATGCCTGGGGCAGAAAGGGCTGAAGATGAGGTGGCCTCGGAGGTCCCAGGCACGTCATGATACTAGGAAAAATTTCTTCACTGCAAGGGTTGTCAAGTATTGGAACAGGCTACCCAAGGAGGTGATGGAATCACCATCCTTGGGAGTATATAAAAGATGTGTAGATGTGGTACTTGGGGACATGGGTTAGTGGTGAGCTTGGCAGTGCTGGGTTAATGGTTGGGCGTAATGTAATGATCTTAAAGGTCTTTTCCAACCTAAACGATCCTGTGATTATATGTGACTCAACAGGGAAGGGTTCGTTAGCACAACCTTGTCACCTCGAAGGAGATGCTTGCTTTTAAAGAGAGCAGTTTAAGAAGAGGGTGTGTGAAAAGGCATCTCACAACCCTGTCTGCTCTTTGGCTTCCTGGGTTTTTTTAGCACTGTGCTGTTATAATCCAGTGTGATGGGTGAGAGACACCCAGGAGACACCTGGGGAAGTTCCAGGTCATGTATCGTTTAGATAAATTTTGGTAAATAAGAGGCTTGGGAATTCAACAGCCTCCCCAGCATGGCTGGCAGCCAGCTTAGCCCGGCCCTATCTGCCAGGCTTAACCAAACAGGACTGAACGAATGCTGCTGCTGGGATGCCCAGGTCCTTACACCTGGGGAACATCCCAAACGCATCATCTAGCACTGTCATTGCTGCAGATTAGGGTGAGTGTCATGAAACTTCCTAAGTTAAACATACTTTGGCCTTTGAACAGCAAAACACTCCTGCTCTCCTGGTGCCCAGCCACTGTGGAGGGGTTGGAGTGTGGAAGTCCCTGTCCAGGTCCCCAGTGCCCTGGTGCTGCTGCTGCCTTTGCCTCATCACACAGTTGGACCCTGCACCCAGTTGGACACCTGCCTGGTCCCCGAGCCTGCTGCCACCCACCCTCAGCAAAAGCCTGAGGGAGCTGAGGTGTATTTTAAGCCTTCAGATTTATGCTGGGAGTGTCCCACAATGTTTCCAATTTGCGGGATTTCTTGTGTAATTATTTTCTTAGCTACCTCTCACTGTTAACAGTTTTTCTTATGAGTCACTAAATAATGTGTAATTTATACAGCTGTATTTTGTGTTTGAAATAAGCATTTAGCTTATCAGGCATAGCAAAGAAAATTTAGGATTTTTGTAGAAATTTGTATCAGAGCCCATTAGAAACATCAGAGGTGATGTTGCTGTAAAAGAAGCAGAAATGAATGTAACTTTTTTATAATTAACCACACAGTGCTATGCAGGTGAACCTCCTGCTTTGGAAACATTTTCATTCTCTATTAAATTCACCGTGACTTTCCTGTAAGCATCCCCCCCTTGTCCTGCATTTTAGGTTATAAGGAACTCCAGCATCCAGTGAAGCAGCACTGCTGGCAGAGTAAGGTTAGAGGAAAATGACCTAGCATCCCAACAGACAGCTCAGTCATTTCCAGCAGATCATGGTGGTGCCTCTGAACTCACACTGGTTTTGGACCACCCTGCCAACAGCACCTTTCTACCAAGTGATTTAAATTAGGCAGCCCTAATTAAATCTTTGAAAATTGACATAATAAAAAAAGAGGTACATTTTATGTCCTCACAGCTCTGGTGGGAACTAATGGTGCTGCCATCAACTGCTGTGCGGTAGATGGATTAGTCTGGAAATTCACTGCTGTGCCTTGGGGTTGCGGCTGCAAGAACTGATGGCCACCCCCACGGTGGGTGGCTGTTGGCCAGTGCTCAGGCACACTGGCAGCAGCAGGGGGGACCAGCCTGTCCATGTGCCCACCCCAGAGCAGTAATGCTGGGAGAGCATGGGGCTGTGCAGGGCTGGGAAGAGGAAAGGTGCTGAGGATGGGGGCGAGGGTGCAAACCCATACCCAGCAAAAGATGGAAAAAGCAGCTGGCACAGGGAAAGCAGCTCAAGATGACTTTTGGGAGCAGTCAGGAGTGATGTGCAGTCTGTTCGTACTGTGCTGAGGACCACCAGATCCCTCCTGGGGTGTGCATTGCCGCCTCCCCCCGATAAAAACCAGCAGCCATTAGAGGTGACCGAGCACAGGTCCGGGGAAAAGCCCAGTTCAAAACTCCAGTTTAAATGTATGGCTGTTGCAGGCATTTGTGCAAGGTTAAAATGTGTCCCATCAGCTTTCAGAGTATTGCAGCACCCAGAAATCATTAACTGCTGCTCCATGGACCCTGCAGCCTGCCAAAATGCACACTAAGGGAAAAACTGCAGCTGGTCAAAGGGCTGGAGGCTGCAGCCTGGCACACAAGGATTCCAGGTCTTGCCAGCTGACAAAGCGTTGGTGCCACGGCTTTTCCCCAGCCAGTGTGCCACTCCACAGAGCCACCTCTGCTTGGCAATCTCCCTGGTAGTGGGTGGCACAGGGCCAGGGCAGGGGAAGAGCATCCCCAGGTGCCCACAGTACTGTGCCTGTCACTGCCCAAATGCACTGGGGCTGCCTCACCTGCAGGCCAGGTTTTGAAGCAGCAGTAGTTTTTAAAACAGATTGGATAAAATCTGAGGGTATAGAACACTGCAGAAAATTGAGGAAAATGAGCTCATTCTGATCTTTAGAAAATGGAACCAGATTTGATTTTTTTTTTTTACAAAGCAGTTTTTTACTGCTTTGTGCCATGGCCAGCTGGGGAAGGAGTAAGGGTGCTGCTCCAGCATCCTCCGTGGCTCCTGTGCAGAGTTAATACAGTAATGAGTTGCTTGGCCACACTTCTGTCATTGGATAAGCCTCAGGGTTTTTTTTTTTGTTGTCTTTCCTGTGGCTATGATGAGAGCTTTAGTTAGTGCTAAAATTAAGGTTTTGGACTACATCTGAAATCTTCTGGCAGCCACCAGAGTCACAGTATATTGAGGCAAAATTTGCTGGATAATTGTGAAAAGACCCAACAAGTAGCTGGACTACTCTGTCCATAGCAAGAGGCAGATGTTTGTTATCAGGGGAATAGTCTTATATAGATCTACTATACACTTTTAAAAAATTTGTTACATAATTAAGCTGCAATTTCCACTGGAGACTCATCTGGCCAACACTCTGCTTTGTACTGCAGGCTGGCTTTTGTACAATGATGGGGTCTGGGGGGTCTAAACTTGGATGTCTGTAGAGTTAGGGAGTCACAAAAATGCTTGCAGGCCATGCAGAAAGTGCAGGACTGACTCAGTGCTCAGGAGATAGATCTAAGGGTTGGCTTTGTGCAATTTGTGAGCACTTCATTTCTGAATTCCTTTCTGGCTTCCTTCCTCCTCCTCCAATCAATAATGTAAAATATTTTGAACAAGGAAAAGATGTTCCGGTTCACCTTATCTTATTGATGTTCTTGTTACAGGTGCAGAGAACAAAATAACTACACAGAAGGGTCCCAAAGCTCCATTTCTTTGCAATAAAAATAGGTTTTAGGGGACCCACTCTTTAAAGTTGTTTTCATAGCTATAAAAAGAATATGGAAATGTTTCCCTTTGGTATGTCTACATCCTTCCCACTAAATAAGTGATTTCCTTTTCTCTTTGCTGATTAGGAAGTTCTCCTCTGGAGGTTCAGCTTTGATGTCTCAGGAAAAGAAAAATCAAATTAGCAAATCTACAGGAAAGAATTAGCACAGCCCTGTTCCCTGGGCCTGAAATTCAGGGATTAACCCTCTGATTTGATTCACACTGACTTCAAGCAGGCTAAGAAAATGGGAATGCAGCTGGCTTATTTTCAGCTAGGGCTGCATTCCCTGCCCAGAGTCCCTGAAGGGCAGAGCAAACTGAGCGATCAAGGACGTGTTTTGGGAAGCCTGGCGAGCATCACATAGTGCTACCTTGGCTGCGGGACAGGCACGGGGCCTCCCGCCATCCCCACGGCTGGTCCGCACCACTCACTGCCCTTGGACTGCCAGCTCAGGAGCTGCTCCCAGGGTGGATCCATGCTGTGACGTGCCATGTGCCGTGCCATATGCCATGCCATGCTGTGCTGCGGCATGTGATGCCATGCCATGCCATGCCTTGCTGTGCTGCAACTTGCTATGCCATGCTGCACTTCACCATGCTGTGCTGTGTTGCACTATGCCATGCTGTGCCATGCTGCGTTATGCCATGCTGTGCTGTGCTGTGCCATGGGGCTGCCTGGGACTGCCTAGGGCTGCCCTCCCTACAGCCCCTCACTTGGCAAACCCCACTCTGCCATGGCAACTGGCCCCAGCTGGGCCTTTTCAATGCAAAACTGGGGGTACATTAAAAAATCTGACTCCCTTGCCAGAAGTGAGGGCAGAGGTGCGGAGGGAAACTCCTAGGTAAGACATATTTGCTGTATATTCTTCCTCTCTGGAAAACTCATCTGGATTAGTTCTACTTAATACATTTAGCGTTGGTCAAAGTTAATGTGACACAGAGCTGTGCTCTGTGTGTTTTATTTTCTGAATAAAACCCTTTGTTCCCGCTAGTCTGGCCAAGCAGTGCCCCAAGCACCCTCCCTCCAGCCCCTGCCACAGGCAAATTAAAGCCCTTCTGCCCCTGTGAGGCACAGCAGCAATCCTCTGGGGCCAGACAGCCTTCTCTTCTCCCACCCATCTTTTAGGGCAGATACAAAATCCCCCTCAGCATTTGTGTGAAAACAGAAACACCCTCGACAGCCAAGAGCCCAGGTGGTGCCCAGCGGTGGCTGCAGCACCTGCATCCCCCTCCCTGTCCCTGTGGGCTGGCAGGGACAGCAGGAACCCACCAGCCTTCCGAGCCCAGGCAAGGGCAATGTGTTCAAGGTCTAGGTCTGAGCACTATTTTTCCATTTCCTTTCATTAAGCAAAACCTCTGCCTTGTTTATCTGAGCTATAAATAGTTTCCTCCGCGTCTGCATTTGCTCTTGCTGTGGTCAATAACAGGCGGTGTCAGGGTTTGCGGGTGGGGTTTTTAAACCTGATTATTTCTTTGCCTATCTCTATGTCAGAAGAGTGCAAAAACAGATTAAACAAGGAGAGATTAAAGTGAGAGATGTATAAATGGGCCTAAAAACAAACCCTGGGCTTCATAAGCCAGCACGGGTCTGTTGCACACAGTGCAGCTCAGTGCCTTTAAAAGTAATGAGTCCCTTGATTTCTACTGATGATAGAAGGAACATGTATAAATCCTCTGATGAAAGCAGAGTTCATCTCTGTGTGTAGGACTGGGGAAGGGGGTGAATAAGCCATTTCAGTGGCTTTTACCAGTTGTGACTGAGCTCATTTCCATCCCACTCACAGAGCACAGAACATTTATTGGGTTTATCTCTGAGTTCAGTTGCACTAATTTATTTATTTATTTAAACCACCGTTAACATACACACACTCAAAAAATGGATTTTTACCCTCTCCGCACACATTTTCCTAGCAGCAGCCCTGTGCTTGAGCAGCGCCGGCCCTGCACGCAGCTGGGAGCTGCTGAGCGGAGCAGGTCCGGTAAGTGTGTGCCAGCACCCACGGTTGAAGGCCAAGCCATGCCATGCTGGGCAGACTGAGCTGGCACAGGGACAGCCGTCCCACTGTGGCACCCTGCATCCCCAGAGCTCCTGCCACCCACGCTATCCCAGCAAGCGCGGCCTGGGCCTGCGGGCCTCGCCTGAGCCAGCAGGTCAGTAGGCAATGATGGGTGCTGACTCTGTCACCCCTTTCGCCTTAATTTTTCTTGGCTGGAGAAGGGAGAAGCTGCCTTCTGCAGTGCTGTGTATAACCTGGGGCTCCAGGCCACTCTGGAGACCTTGCTTAACACTGCCCAGGAGCCCCATGGGGTGGCCATTGGGTCAGGGGCTGTGGGGAAATGACCGAGACCAGCATCATGAACAGCAGCTGAGCAAAAGGTGGGATGAGGCTCCCCACTTTCCTCCCTCCCTGATGCACACTTCTCTTAACAGAGAGCAAAAGGGCTTATACCTTTGCACTTGCTTGTTTCCTCCTTTTGGTGTATGAAAGTGCCCCTGAAAAACTGGAAAAGCACAGCACACCTGGATATAATACCATAGAATCGTAAAAACATTTAGGTTGGAAAAGACCTTTGAGATCATCAAACCCACTTAATGCAGGGCCAACAAGGCCATCAGTATCCCTCTGCACAGCACAGACACTCAGGAAGCCACACAGATGTCTGGGGAAGCTGCTGGTGCTTGGGCTGGGCGCTGGGTGAGCTCCCAGGTACATGGAGGGCAGAGGCAGAACCACCACCATTGCCAAAATGTTTTTAACCTGGTGTTTGTTTCTTAAATAGCACTCGCTCTTTGTCAGGGTGACACAACATCTGGTTCCTTCAGTGGGGTGATGCAGGGCTGTGGGGCAGCATCTTGCCATGCAGCCTCCTGCAGCCACACTCCCCGCAGCGGCTCTGCAGGGTGGGAGCCTATTCCGGCTCGTGAGCCACTGGGCTCGCTGTGTGCCAAGCACATGGGTTTAGGGATGGTGCTGGTCACTGGCGATTCAACAGTGCAAAATTCAAAACTGTTTTTAACCCTCCTCTCATGCAGGGCAGTCGGAGAGGATGCTCCACTCCAAGGGCTGTCTGCATTTGCCTCTGAGTGCCTGGATGGACTTGGGTGGCACGGAAGCCGTCGCGGGGTCATTGTGCAAGACCTGCCTGGGGAGGAAATGGAAAATCACAGATCAGGGGAGACTAAAGCTGATTTCTGAACAGGGAGGTCATGCCTGAATAAAGCAGAGGAATTTTCGCTGATGCTTTTCTGCTTATGCAGCCCGGCAGAGTGGGGGGAGCTGCGCAGACAGGCCCGGCGTGCTGTAATTAGGGTGTGTGTAATTTCCTATCAGAGGCATTAGCAATACGTAAGGTGTGGAGTAATGGAAAATGTGGAAAGCTGGCACAAGGGCTTGAAAACTAGCTAAACAAGAAATAACTTTGCACTTCTGTAGGTGTATAATTGAGAAGTGTCAATTATATACTGTTGGTGCATAAGAGGATTACTGCACTACAGAAAAGACTTCTTTGTCTGGAAAAATTAGTAGTTGATAATGGATATATTCCCCTCCCTTCTCTGTTGTGTAAACAGTATTGGTGTATTTGCATTACCTTCTCTCTTGTGAAAATAGAAATGCATTTGCTTGGCATGTGTGTCCCAGCACTGCCAGTAGTTAGTTTAACTGCTTCTCTGCTGGCACCTTGCTGCTGCTGCTGCTTCTGGAAGTCAAAAACTACTGCAAATTGTAGCAGCAGGATGAAGGAGAAAACCAAAGAGCTTACATATTCCTGTATGTTTCATTTAACATGCAGTGTCAAGCATACTTATCATTAGTCACCAGGAAAAGCTTTCCATTCCTGCTTTTATTTACAGACAAAAATTATTTTTTTTTGTTTTTCCCTGGGGAAAAAAAATAATACAGCCAAAAAAATGGTTAGACTATAGGCTTTGTGTAAATTTTTCACAAATAAAGGCTATTAGTATTTATTGACATACAGGGACAAAATGTATGAGGGGGAACAAAGACTTTTTAACGCAGCAAGTCTTAGAAAAACTAAGAAAGTGTTTCCTGAATTAATTTTCAGGTTGCGAAGCCTAATCCAGTATGTGGGCATTGAGTTACTGCCCTCTGCTACAAGCCTGTGCACAAATTAGAAACTGTGGTCAGAAAGCCTCTGAGCTGCAGACCACCAAGAGTGTGTACACGCCGTACCTGTAGTACCAACAAGCAGCTTGGGTGAGTGGCCTAGAAGGAGCATTACAGATTTTTGTGACATAAATTGTGTCTAACTTGTAGAAGCTAATTCTGAGTGAGCTATAAGCTGAAAGAGCAAGGATTTTTCCCTAACTCTGGTTTGAAACCCTCCCAGCATTCTCTGTAACATCTGGTTTTTCATTGTAGATGGATCGCCTTGCCTTTACACTGTCTGTTCTTTATATGCTTTTGGGGTGATATCATATATTATTACTTCAAGGAAAAAGCCAAGGGAAGACTGGTTATTAATTCCTATCAAAAGTGAAATCAGCCACCCCCTCCATCCCCAAAACAAGGCCCCTTTGATTACTGAGTTTTGAGCGACGCTGACAGTGCAGCGCTGGGGGCTGCTGCCTGCTCACTGACTTCGCCCAGGCTCGGGGGCTCAGGGTGCTTCGCTCCCAGCTGGCAGAGCCACAGTGGTGAAGGCAGAACCGGACTTATCTGAGAGTTTCTGCTTCTGGCCTTGCCAAAATGCCTGGTGCCATGCGAGCGCCCTGTGGTGCGCTTTCCGGCTGCTGCTGACAGATGGCACCGACGGGAGGTTGTTCACCGCTGCACTTCTGAGAGCAGGGTGACAGCGGCAGGGATGTGGTGGAGCTTCCAAGGGGCCCAGTGCGAAACTGGGGAGAGCCCTTCCCAAATCTGAAGCTTTTACAAGACCTTTTGTCACCAACTTGGCCACATGTGGGGCAGCTTGGGGCAGGGAGGCTGGGAGGGATGATGCAGCAATGGTGATTACTCTGGGGGCTGGGGCCAGGGGGTGTCATCCGTGAGCAGACAGGTTTGCCTGGCTTGCATTAGCAGGGGTGATCAGACCCACCCCAGCAGGGACCCCCATCCCTCCCTTGAACAGTGAGGAGCGAACTGCTGCAGGACACCCCAGCTTCAGCAGCTTTATAGATTGCAGCACTGGCCAGAGCTCCCTGGGAAAAAGCAACGCCGCGAAAAGTGCTGCTCGTCTGTGTGTCAGGGCTTGTCTCACCAGAAAAACATCCCTAAAACTTACACTTCGCTGTTCATGGTGTCATGCTGGCCAGGTCTCTGGCAGAAGTGGGGTGATATGCTCTGGAGACACAGAGTCTCACAGCCACCTTGGGGAGCCCCAGCTGCCCTGCAGGACCATCCCTCACCCCAGGATGTGGCTGATGGTGTAGAAGAAGAGAGAAGAGGAGGTAGAAAGCAAGTATCACCAGACCCTGTGGGGACAGACCCTTGTAAAAGGGCCAGGGCTGGGGGTGCCACTCACCCCCAGATGGTGGCCATTCACTAAAGCCCCATGTGAAAGTTCTCAGCTCTCAGATTTTCCATTCTTAGGACAACTTTATATGACTCTGTCTTTCCACATCAGGTGATAGCTTAATAACAAAACCTAATTAGAGGCAGAGTATGAGTTCTTTTGTTTAAATAGTTAGGAATAAAATACTCAACAAATTCTTCTTCTCCTCTGCTGCATGTCATGCAAGATTGAATCAAGCATTGCCACCTGTGACCTGGCTGGCTTTCCTCCCTGAAGAGGTCTTTGGCAGCTGTTGCCTTCTGCCTGTACCTTGGGCTGCCTGTGCTCACCTGCAAGGGCATTTGGTACTGTATGGTAGCATCATGGCCACAGGGTAACAGCCCCACAGGCACTTTCACCTGCAAGTGTTGTATTTTAAATTAATTACTCTAATTTGGATCTTGATGTCTGGTCTGCGGTGAACCTCTGACTCACATTGTCCAGTGACACCTTGAGTTTTTCTTTAATAATTTAATTTGTACCTTCAGATTTGCCAAATTTCTGCTTTCAGACAAGGAGGTTTTCTCATATACCCTCTGCTTCAAAGTGTGGTTTACCTTTGGCATTGCTCCCTGTGTAGCCAAAGAACAGATTAAATCACTCTGAATGCCACAACTTTCCGTAAAGCACACAAAATCCTAACGGCAGTGTCACATTTCCGCACAACAAAGTAACAAACACTGGGCTTTTATTAGTAAAATGTCATGATCTGAAATTAACCCTTAAAATGCAACTAGGACCAGTGGGCATCAGGAGTGATGGCCAGCATTCCCGAGCACCGGGGTCACCTTCTCAAATGCTGCTAGGAATTGGTGAGCACTGAGGTCTTCCTCAATTCCTCTGGTGTCCCTGCTGCTGGCTGAGGGACCTGTGATGTACATTTGCAGAATGCTTACCCTTTAGTTTGAACATCTTTGATGCATATTTCTTTAAAAGTTTATATTCGATCAGCCTCACTCCTAATGTTACCTTTTTTTCTGATTTAATTTAATCCCAGGATTTACATTTGCATTTAGCAGTGATCTTAAATGCAGTAAAAAGATGGGCAAGTGCAATACCTAGAGGAAACGTGCAATGTCCAGCAGCAGCCTTGTCTCTGCCCTGCCAGAGCATCCCAGCAGCATCCCAGCAAGGGCCACCAACAGTGCCTTGGGACAGATGAGAAAGTCACCCCAAGTCTCAGTTTTTTCTGCTAGCTAAAACCAGGCAGAGATCAACATCATCTTCTTAGAGAAGGAAAAAAAAAAAAGGAGATCCGTATGTTATATGTGTAATTCAAGGATGGAGTTTCAAAGTCTAGAGTTAGAAATGAGAGCCGAAGGCTCTGAGAAGTCAATCTATTGCTGAAACCATGCCAGTGACTAACTAAAAAGATCTGTGCCAAAAATGTAAAAATGATGAATCATTCCTGAAAGTCAGAAAATGTTTCATAACTTGCATGGCTTCAGACAAACTCTCAGCATCCTGTTTGCTGTTGGCCTTTGTTCTAAGGGTTTTGACTTGCTCATCCATTGGCAGGTTTGCCCTGAAAGCATGTAGGTTTGAAACTTACCTTTGAAAAAGCTGAATAAATAGAGACGCCATTTTGACCAAGATGTAAGTGTGTATTGTTGTGTATTGATGTGTATAGGTGTTTCTCTGTCACTCGTCTGTGAGAAGGAGGAATACCTACATTCAGGTATTTCCAGGGCCCCAGTGCATGGCTGTTTATGTGTGCTCAGCACTGGTGCGGAGCAGCAGATAGCCACTGGATGCCGTCACACCTGGGCATGAGATCCCCACCGCTGTCCTTAACCTGCACAGCCATGCCCAGAGCGGGATGCATGGTGCCTCTGTGGGCATCGTGAGCAGGGAAGGGGCCAGTCCTGCTGCTGGAGGGGATTTGTCCAGGAAGCCCTGCCCTCTCCCTGCAGCGAGGCTGCCCTGGGGTGCTCTGCAGGTGCCAGGCATGCTGGGGGCTCTATCCAGCCCAGTGCTGGTGAGCGGTGAGCTGGTCAGGAGGGGATGCAGTGTGGCCGAATGATGGTCTGAGATGGAAAGTAACAACTGGGGCCACTGCCTTTCCCTCAGTCCACATCTTGTGCATGAAGGACATTTTGTGAAACACCAACAGAGCACATACTGCACAATAGTAGCGACATTATTTAAAAAAAAAAAGGGATGTATGTGTGTGTATGTGCATATATATATATTCATACATATATAGCTTGCTGTGGTTTTACAGAGAAATATGAGAGTTTCTGGCTGTGGTTAGTTTGCAGTTTTAAATAGACCTAGTCAAAGACTTGAGGAAATAACTTATGGCTAATTTGATGGCAGCAGAATGGGACTTCAGTTTTCTGCAGGACTTCTAGTAGTCAGGCATTGCTCAGTGGATCTTTTCTTCTTCCAGCAATGGCCCACCGCAACAGTTCAGAGCCAGGAAAGAAAAATCACTAGTGGGGACTTCTTCACTGACCCCATTTCTCTCCCTTTCCCAAGGCAATAGTCTACAGCATCAATTAACCCTTAAAGCAAATGCACCACCTCTTGTGTTGGTGTTTATTATTTCTTTCCTTCTGCAGCTCCCTAGAATTTCCCCTTCAAAGTCAAGTGAGTCCCAGGCTGCTGAGAACAGACCTGCTTTTTCTGGTGGCATTTTGTGGACCCCTGGATCTGCAGGGTTCTGGGAATCCCAGGCCAAAATCCAGTAGCTACTCATCTGCTGGGAAAGAACTTTATAATGCATGATCCCAGCCAAGGGGAACCTGGGGCTGCTCCAGGTTCCCCGTTTTCAGATGCCATTATTTTACCAATGCCGAAGAACAAATATTAATTATTGAATTATGCTTTAGGAGTGACATTAGGGGATGTGATTACTGTCTTGCCTTTGAGGCTGAGGAATAATTGCTTTACATAATAGACCCTCCCCTGGGATTCCCTTATGCATTTCCATTTGCTGCAGTTGTAGGAAAATTACTGGCTTCACAGCAGGGCCGTCTGTCTTGGCAGTGTGGTACAGCCGCTGCACGCGTGAATTGACACACAGGGTGCTCTTATTGCAGTGGCTGGCATGCAGCCCTCAGCAGCAGAGCGTGCTGTGTTAATTTGCTTTTGCTGGCCCCAAAATGATCATTTTCCTCCTGCTCCCCTCTGAGGCCCTGCCTTGTCCTGTTTTCTTAGATAAAATCCATGAATCCCATACCCCTCCCCTATGGATGACTCAAAGGACCAGTGGGTATTGCTTATGTGATCGCACCTGCTAGGTCTGGGTGTAAGATGGTAATAAAAGCCCCTGTGTGCAATGGGAGAACAAATGCAGAGCCCCTAAGTGCAAAGCTATGTATGTGTAGTTAGAATGCCAGATCCCCTTCACCATTGCCTGCAATGGGGCTGGGGGAGCTGCCCATGGAGGCAGCCACCGTGGGGTACATGCCATGGCACCCCAGTCCTGATGGGGGATGTGAGCCTCGTGCTATGACAAATATGAACCAAACATAATTATACAGCACTGCAGGGTGAAGTCTCTTTCTGGGGAATTAATTAGAGGAAATGTGGAGGCAGTGACCATGATATGCAAATCAGGATGAATCACAGTTACTGAAAAGGGACGAGTTTCTGTGCTGCTGTGGTGTGGGGAGAGGTGGGTCGGGGTGCTGGGGCCAGGAATCGCACTCGGGGCAGGATGGAGTGACTCAGGGTTGCAAAAAGTGTTCTTTTCAGCTGCCCAATCCCAAGTGTCCTTTCCTTTGTGTCAGAAATAGGTGATTCTTGCCTTCACATCAGGTTTTATTTCATGTTTTATTGTCATGCAAGGTGCCATTTCACAAAGTGGATTTCCACACTGAAAAATGCAAATTTTATTTCTTGTGGAAGACAGTTAATAAATGCTCCTCCACAGTTACCCTTGTTAATAGCTCTTTAATTCTCTAATGAATATTTATAAGCGATCACCTGAAAGCAGTGAACCTTGGACTGTATGGACCAGTATTTCCTACTGATTTAATGTGAAATTTGAAAAATGGCTTCTTTTTTTTTTTTTTTTATTATGAAAAAAAGTGTAGTGAAACAGCTGAACAAGGTGAGGATAGCTACCAGTTCAGGGTGCATTTTTTAACGTATGGCAGTTCATGAATCTTTCAAAAATCTCCTACCGGAAGAAGTGCGTTCAGGAAGGTACATTGGAGGCATATCAGCAGTGTCTGCCCATTTTGAGGATCCAGACGTGTCCCTGCCCATTGTGGTGGTGGCCATGGGTCAGAGCTCCATCGAGCCACTTCTAGCCAGAAGCCCACCTCGCTTGTCTGCTGCTTCCAGTTTATCTGGTGTCTGGCAAAGAAAAAAAGAGGGTTCAGGCAGCTGGGCCCTGTTTTTGGCTGGCTGGTTGTGACTTCTTACCTGGAGCCTGAGTATTCTTGTAGCACTGTGCTTCTAAGTGGGTTATGTTCTCATCCTACTGTATATCTAATGGACTGTGGAATCTCCTTATTAGTAGTATAGTCGTACACCATAATAGCTTTGATTCCTGTTTGCTAGCCATTGTACACAGGTAGACTGCACAGATGATTTCTGACCCAAAGAACAAAAAAACTGCAGGGAAACACTGCCTTTTACCTATGTAGCAACATAATAAATGGCAAGATAAAGTGGAGTATTATGCAGAAATTTCTTGCATTCAATGACATTTTCCGTGTCTTCCCTCCTCCCCTCTGTTGCTCTGTCTACAGTGATTAAATGCCATTTAGTAGAGGTAGCTGTTTGTCTCTTCCTGCATGGAGCCTTTTTTAATTCAAGGTGCTGCGGTCTGACAGCTGAGGCTTATGTCTGCACCACGAGCTGCCAGATGCTTTGAACCGGGACATGTTTTGCTGCACAGACTGTGTTCAGCTTCCTTAAAAACAAAGGGAGAGTTTTTGATAATTACCTCCCAGCATCAGTCCTTGGGGGGAGCTGCCTGGGTCCTGTAGCCACCCTCAGGCTGCCAGGGGCTGGGAACGGCATCGAAACAGTGTTGGTGCCCTTCTGCTCCCCCAGTGATGGATGCTGAGCTCCATCTCCATCTGGCTTACCCTTCACTGTAGGAGCCTGCCTGACAGGATGGAAATGTACCATTTAATGGAGAAAAAAAAGCAAGATAGATATTAAAGATTTCATGCTTAAAATGTAAAATAATTATATCTTTGTTAATTTTGCTTTGAATCTGCTGCTGCTGCTATTGACCTTACTACACCATTCTGTTTATTTTTGCAATAGCTTTCAGTGTACACATCATGAAAATCTGGGTGCTTTTAGGATATGGGACACGTTTATCCTCAGAAGGGTCCTGTTTCAGGGCAGTGCTTGGATATGCCTGTCTCCATGAGTTATGCATATGCAGGTGTTTGAAGTCGCCCCATACCCGTGCCTGGGGAGCCTGTGGTGACACACACAGGACAGTGCCAGCCTAGTTGAAGTGCAGCTGATGCCAGCCTTTGCTGAGCACCGGGTCTGTGCCCACCCTTGAGATAAGCGCCCCAGCTTCCCACACCTGCCGCTGCCTCTCCACGTGGGCTGTGCTGCCTGCTGGCGGCCCGGCTGGAAAAACCAGGACTGAGGCGTGATGAGGAGTGAGGCGCTCACTGCAGCACAGGCGATGCTCCAACCTCCCAGCACCATGCAGGTGTCCCCAAAGGCACCTTGTAGCGCTTTCCCTTGGGGACACTTGTGTCCTCCCCTCTGCAGAGCTGGGGATGGTGGTCCCCTTCTCGTCCCTGGCTGATCTTCATGAGCCCGGTGCCAGCCTGAGACAATGCCACAGCAAAGGCACTAATCCTTTTGCAAAGGTTCAGTTTCTTTGGGAAGATGATCACTCAGAGCAGACAAAGTCCTGAAATACCCAGTGCAGCGCCCACAGGCAAGAGCAGATGCTCCTCAGGGTGGCGGGGCATGCAGCAGGGCTTGGACACGGGTGCGCTGTTTCCTCACTCTGCTCAAGTCACCAGCAGAGCCTCTTGCCACATCAAAGTTGTCTCTTCAGGACTTTCATCTCTTTTTGACTTGTATCTCCAGCAAGGAACAGAGCCCCTCTGTGAGGTTTCCCACACTGGTAGGAAGGCTCTCAGAGTTGTTTCCCTGCCAGGGAATTTGCATCCGTGCTCTCCAAAGGGTTTCAGCAAACTCCCAGGTATGCACAGCTCCTGCTACTACAGGACACTGGCCCCTGCATCCCCCCTGCCCACAGCACAGCCCATGGAGTCAGCCTCTGAAGGCCCCAGTTTTGCAGATCCCTTGCCTGCAATGGATGGTCCTGTGATGTTTCCTACTCACTCACAAATCCCAAGGGTCCCTCTGTCTTCTGAGGAAGAGCCAGAGTGGGTCCTGAGCAAAGCTTTGCCTTTTCCCTTTGGAAAGTCTCAAGCAGGTACGTGAGAATAAGCGTATGGGCAGCATCCCGTGTAACCTCTCCCCTCTAGTGACTGTGAGCTACAGGAATGGCAGATGTGACCTGTCTCTGGGAGAACAGACAGCAGCGCTGCAGATGAGTGTCCTCCCCCAGCCAGGTCTGTCCCTGGGACCCCTCTGCTCCCCACCCACAGCCCACAGCCTGCTCTGGAGCTGCCTGATGCCACGGCTGCAGAGCCAACACCTGGTTGAGCTGATGGCCCCTGCGACCGCAGCTGTCGGGGGGATGCGCTGCCTGCCAAGGAGCTTTGCAGGGAACTGGGTGTCTGTGGTTTGAAGAAGTTGAAAGCCATGGGTGCTTTTCAAGCAAGCAGAAGACAATTTGTCTTTTATTTGTCTAGAAATTACGTCGCCTTATCAGACTTATAGCCAGGAGGCAAAATAGTGTAGCGTAAAGGCTTTCTGTTGAAAACCATGGAATGGTTGTTAACAGTGTTGTCACACTTGGCTTCAAAAAAAAGAAAATTCTCAAAATGAGAAGGAAAAAGTGATCAGCAGCTCCGTCCCCAGTGTGTCTAATGTCTGTATTACTTTACTGACACCATCACACCTAGCCGCAGTGGGACGGCTTTACTTTTGCTGTGCGAGGCAGCCCATCGTACAGAGCGCTGCAGGGGAAGCTTTGCCCCATGCCCAGTCCTGGCAGATGTAAAACATCACTGGTGGCCCTCAACAAGGCAGGGCAGCAGCACACGCTGCGCCTGCAGCCCAAATCCCACGCCTGGGCGGCCACACCATCTCTAGACTGCCGAGACCAGGGCAGCCACTGGCCTGACGCAGCCACAGGGCTGTCAGAGGTGGCTTTCTGCCTCCTCCATCCTGCTGTCTTCCAGGACTGGGACCTTGCTGCAAGCTCAGGGCTGGAAGGACAGCATTTCTGCTGAGGAAGAGTGATTCAGTTCCAGCAACCTGTTCATGGACTGGGTTCTGGCAAAGGCTACCCCCATCCCCGAGATACGTCCTACAGACGTAGCTGAAGGCAACAGGCTCTGATCATTGCTATGAACATGGTGCAAATTGTGGAGATTGGTTTGTCTGGGCAGTTTTTTGCTCCAATTTTCTTGTTTCTTCTGGGTTTGAGCATAAAGCCAGCAAATAATAGAGTATTTGAGTAAAGAAACATCAAACACATTTAATACTGTTTATCCAAGGGATGCCAGATGAGCTCATTTGGAGGAAGATGTTAAACAACTTGCCGTGCAGGTTGCAAACTGGTCGGGTGGGGAGATCCAGGCCCCTGCTTGCCCAAGAGCAGCAGCAGCAGTGGGTGCTGTTGGGGGTGTGGGCGCCTGTGGCAGCAGTGGTCCCCTGCTGGGGCAGGGGACAGCCCCCCGGGGG
>JAVJGJ010000062.1:53382127-53399097 GCA_035590215.1 Microhierax caerulescens
AGGGGACAGCCCCCATGGCCCCCCCCTCCCCCCCTCCCCCCCCGGCCCCATGCCCCGCCATCAGCATCATCCAGCCATGCAGCCATCAGCCTACCTGCCCTGGTGGGCTCTGGGCATTTCCACCACTTTCCTCTTCAGGGTTGTGTTATCTGCTGGACATCCTCTGGCTGACCTGAAGATCCTAAGGCAGAGTTTTGTCACCAATTTTTATAAAATGGTAGAAAAGCCTGTGTGAGGGGGTTATTGGCTTCCTTGCTGTGTTAGCTTTAAAAAAAGCCAGTAATGTAAACCACTAGTAAATGCCACATTTGGCAATTGCTATGAAATCAAGCCAAGAGGGATGCAGGGTGGACAGGAGCAGCAGTCAAGGGGAAGGAAAAACAAGTCAAAAACTTCAGCTGGAAACCACAGAAAAGTTTATCTGAGTGTGAGCTGGTGGGAGAGAGCACGGCCAGAGCAGAGCCCTGGCTCTGACGTGGGATGTGTCCCAGCCACCCACCAAGCTGGCTGCTCAGGTCTGTGAAATGCTGTGGCCTTAGAGGCAAACCCACTGCCCTGCAATTCTGGAAGAAAAGTTTCAACACTTGCAATAAACAGCTTGTTAAAATGTCATGAAGGGCACCTGTGCCCAAGCCCTTTGCTGAACAGCTCAGGCATGGCACCCGCCCCTGCACAAGGGGGTCACTGCAGGCCCCCAAACCCTCTTGGACAGGCAGATCCCTCCCAGCCTGCCATTCCATCAGGATACTCTATTCCCAAATATTATTTCACCCTTGAGGATGTGAAAATCCACCAATTTGTAAGTGGAAAAGTAGCTGTTTGCTAACAAGAGCAGCATAGTTTGTAATCACTGGCTGATAATAATATCCAGCTTTAGATGTTCATGATCAATACAAATCAAGTTTTCAAAAGGAGTTGATTTAAAAGGACACAGTCAGTGTTTGAGAGCATTCATCTGAATTTCAGATTGTGTTTCTGTGATAGCATTCATCCATATTATCCTGAAATTTATTTTTGCTACACAGGACTTTATGAAAAAAAGATGAGAAATAGCTGCTCTTCAGATGCAGAACAGCCCATTTGTGCATAGGCAAATTGGTTATTACATATTAAGCTCCTACATATTCAGTATTAAAGTTGGTTGAAACATTTCTCCCAGGAATTGTTTCAGCAGGAGGGTACAGCTTTCCCTAAATTGTGCTTCTAAAATGGTATTTTAAAATGAGAGATTTCAAATTAGA
Source organism: Microhierax caerulescens (assembly GCA_035590215.1). Classification (NCBI taxonomy): domain Eukaryota; kingdom Metazoa; phylum Chordata; class Aves; order Falconiformes; family Falconidae; genus Microhierax; species Microhierax caerulescens. Next base: position 53,383,369 of record JAVJGJ010000062.1, read on the forward strand.
GTTTCACACTGAGATTTCAGAATGATGGGACAGCTCATTTAGCTGTCGTCTGAGTTGAAATCTTGTGAAACAACTCAGTGTCTCCACTTCTCACCCTAATTTTGGATAAAATGTCAAAATGACAGCAATTCCCACAGCAAATTCCTCTCTCTGGCTGGCTGAATTCACTCCTTGCCATGTGTTAGCCAGTGCTGAAGGCAGGTCACCACATGCCAGAGGAGAAAATAATAGTAATTCTTCCCAGGCGATGTGCCCATAGAAGGGAAACTGAGGCAGGAGCAGTGCAACACCATTAGTGCATCATGCTGGCTGTGGCAGCACCTGACCTTGCTCCGTGCCTCCATTGCTTCAGTACCTCCAGCGTCTCAAAGTGCCTCCAGTGTCTCCAAGTGCCTCCAGCGCCTCCAGTGCCTCCTGCACAGGAATGGGTTGATGACCTGAAGTTGGATGCAATCACCTGCTTGCCCTGCACCTGGGTTAGTGGAGGAGAGGCTTTTCCAGGAGCAGTTCAGGGCTTAGGCATGCTGAGCCTGGTTTTGAAAGCGCATTTCTGTTCAGCAGTGGTGGAGTGAGCCAGGGAACCCAGTTGGGCTCCTAAAGGTTTTTTCCAACCTAAATGATTCTGTTATTCTCTGATCAGTCTGTGACAAGGTCATCTAACAGAAGGAGGGCCAGGAGAGGCAGAGACACAGGATAGGTCCCTCCCTGTGCCATTTGGTGGGTCCAAATGCATGTCTGTGCTCTCAGCGAGTGAGCTGACCCCAGATGCTGCAGAAGATGGCAGCAGCCAGCAAAGGCACGTGGAAAGTGCCTTTCTTCCTAAATATTGGAGGATGTACACCCACGAGACTGCTCTGTAGAGTGACCAATTCATTTGCAGATTGAATGATTTGCAATGTATAACCTGAGTAGCTCTGGTCAAATATGAAGCTGCTAAACTAACTCCACAAGAAGGAACTTTCCCCTAGAAAATTAGCAAACTGTTAGCAGTGAAATGGAAGATAATGATGGCATTTTACATGGACTCCACTTACCCTAGCGCTTTACATGGAGAAGAATTGTGGTTGCAGTAGGTAAAGTAATGACTAGGAACACATAGTAATGTCCATGGGCCTTCCTGATTTGGGCTGGTAACTGCCCACCAAGTCTGAGATGGGGGATCTGACAGCTTGACAAGGCACAGTTAAAGAACTAGTACAAAACACAATGTTGTTCTAAAGTGTTGTGAAGTTCATGAATGACCTTTAGCATTCAGATGGTGTGTTGCCAGCTCTGGTTTTATGCCTGGAGCTGGGCAGAGCTCTCAGGGCTGCTCTTGTGCTGGTAGCTGTGGGCCTGGGCCCATGGCAGAGATGGGATCAGGGCTTCAGTGGGCTCCTCGCCCACCTTGCTCATCAGCCCTTTGCTGCTGCAGGAAGGGCAGGAAGCCCCCTCCCACCTTCCTCTGCTGTGGGCTGATTTATGTTGCTGTTTACTCCATGGGCGCTAAAGCTGCCGGGAACGGAAAGGTCTCTTCCCTGGAATCAGCAGGGCAGGACGGTGTTTTACAGCCCAGGATGGTTTATGGATGCATGGCTGTGAGGTGTGTGCAGGGCAGGGAGCGGGCAGCCCAGCAGCATGGTCACTGCAGGAGGACAGCGCAGAGCTGTGGTGCCAGCAATGCTGGCACTGCGGCAGTTGTTGGCCACACCTTGCAATTTATGGAGGGCACGTTTCTAAGAATAACAGCTGATGATTTCACTAACAATGCCTGGCACTGCTGCTGGTGGAAATGCCACATGGTGTCATGATGGCATATGATAGCTGTTATCTCTGCCTGCCCAAGAGGGGACAGGCGGTGCCACTGCAGTACGTCTGGGCACCTAGCTGCTCCTCTGAGGCAATGAACTTCTCTAGCTCCAAACACACAAGAGCAGACAGTGCCGTGGTCAGAATAGTGATTAGTCTGCATGTTAACAGTGGCCCAGCCACACTTGTCAATGCAGCTAGCACATCATGCAGCGGCACAGCAGCTCTGGGGAAGCCCAGCAGAGTCAATGCTGGTGGCACCACGCTTCCAGCCTCCCCTCCAGCTGCTGCAGCAGGTAGATGAGTGCTCTTGAGAATGGAAACCACCATCCTGTTGCAAAACTAACTTTGTCTGCGTTTATTTTATTTGCTTATTCCAGGGGAGGCCTGCTTCCTCTGCTGCCCAGTGGAGAGGATTTCCTTGTTAAATGTCGTCATCATAAACACCTGCACAGTATTTACTGTAGCTGTGTCGTGTTTTTAGCTCTTGTATGGCTTCTTTCATTTCTAGTGCCTCAAACAGGAGCTGGCCCACACTTCCCATTCTTTATCCATCCCACAATATTTGAGTCAAAACAAAATGCAGAGACCTGGCAGGATAATGGCCGTCTTTTATGCTTCTCTTTTCCAGTCCCAGCTATTGAGACTTTGTCAGAAATTGCAACGTCTGTTCTCACAAAAAAATCCCACAATACCGTGACACTCAGAAGCATTTTCCCACGTGACCCCAGACAACACAGGCTGAGATCATTTACATCAAGGAGGCATCTGCTTTAAATGTTTTGAGAGTTTTGGGTCAAATGCCTGATGTTCTGAGGCATGTTTCTGAAGGCAGGCAGTGTGTGCCCAAGGCTGGCACTGCAGCCGTGCCTGCTGCTGGCCACTGCCACCGCCACGGGACAGTGCAGAGCTGTGCCAGGCTCTTCTCCTCCAGCTCCTCTGCAGCACCGAGGGTGCTCAGGCCAGCAGTGTGAGCAGCATCCACACAGCTATTTCTGCAGGTATGGATGCGCAGGTCACGCTGAAGTTGCTTTCAGAATCCTAGCTGTGCGTGCATTCTCATCACACCACTTGCCTTTTTGTGTATGCTCAGGACTTGAGAAATAAGCTTTGACATTTAGAAAAAAAGAAACCCAAACAGAAATCAAAGAAGAGATTACTGATAAAAAGGAGTGAGCAGCTGTCAGGCCGGACAATGAATGCTGCACAAAAGAAACAACAAATCTGCTGAAAATAATGCCTGGGAAGCTAAAGCTACATCACTACTATACAGGTAGAATCGGGTAGAATTGTATTTTCTGAAGCAAATGTATAAGCTCTTTGGAAACATCCAGTATTTAAAACCAGAAGACATAAATTCTATTTCATCAAGACCTTTGAACATGCTGCTTTTACATTTTACGTTTCCATGTGAGATGGGAATATTTTCATATGTTCTGCAGGACCACATGCTTATACCATTTATTGTCTCAGAAGGTCTGTGAAGGTGCCAAGGTGTGCCATTCCCTCAGACTTTCTGTTTTGCAAAACAGTGCTTGCACCTTCCAGATGGAGCAATTCTTTGAAGAGAGGTGTGAAAATGGGAAAGCCCAGCATGCCTGCCTGCTGAGGAAGAAGAGTGAGAGCCCCCACACTGTGGTGTGGAGCAGGGGAGCAAGGGGGCAGCGGGGCCAGGGCAGGCCGTGCAGGGCACCTGTGCAGAGCACCCACGCAGGGCACCCACCCTGCTGTGCTCCCCACCAGCACATGACTTGGCAGAGCTCCTCTCACCCCTTACCTGGGTATAGGGAGGCTGGGGAGATGTGGGCAGCCCCCAGCCTCAGCCCCTGCTAGCCCCGTACCAGCATACATCATCTGTGATAACTTCTGCCATTACAATTTGTAGGACAACCACATTTCCAGTTAGTACTAAGGCACAGCTCTCACTAACAACTAGTTTTTCAGAAATAAATGGGAAGTAAAATCATCTATCACAGATGTCTGACTTTGGAAGCATGGAAGCATGTTAGCTTTGTCAGGGCCCTGAGGGCATTGATCAGCCCTAATGTCCCTGACCAGCGCCATCTGTCCCCGCCTCCCCCCCCCCAGCTCACCCCAGGACCCCATTTCAGCCCAGCCCAGCTGCAGGATGCTGGGCTTCTGCCATGCCTAACGCCTATGGGAGATGTGACTGATCCAGCCTGGAAACCTCCCAGCTTGGTGGTGGTGTTCTGCAAGGATCTACGTACATCTAGTTTTCATTAGGTATGTCGAGCACAGTGCTGCTGAACTGCAGGGTTTGTAGTCTGCATTCTGCTGTTCCCATCTGGGGATCCCAGTGTTTCCAAGCTGTTTTGTCCTGTGCTATTGCAGTACTTGCTGTTATATGCATAAAGGCAGACTTTGCTGCGGGGAGAATGGCTTGCTTTAAAATGTGTGTCACTGCATGCTAGAGTGCTGTTGAATCCTCATGCTGTAGCTCTGTAAACCTGGGGTTTAATGCTTTTGCAAAACTGAACTGCAGAAGGCAATGCTGCTAAGTAAAGGAGAATTTGCGGGTATTGAGTTAATTAAATAACAATAATAATAGAAATAACAAATCTGAAAATACAAGGTGTAGGAGTTGCATGTTCTGTGAAACCTTACAAGGAAGATCTCCTTTTGCTTTCAGGATGTCATGGAATCAAGTACATTTTGAAAGGGTTTAAGATTATAAGGGAGACCTTGTGTAGCATGTTTCTGTTTCAGGAATTGGGAAGACTTTCCAATGATGCATCTCAGGGGAGTTCTAGTAATTGAGGCCACCTCTTAAAACATAAATCATAAACTCTTAAAACATAAATCATAAACATAAAAGACTTAAATCATAAAGTGTGCATGTGTTCTGTGATTTGGATGAAATGTAACCTCTGAGCTCTACTGTCGTTAATACGACATGGAGAAGGGCTGTTACTGAGTTTCCTCTGTCTGGCTTATTTATGAACATACTGAACTGTCATATGAATGCCTGTACTGATTTCTGAAAATTACCTGATTAAATTGAAACTATTTCCTAAAAATAGAAGAGCAAATAGGCAGGATACTGGGCCCTGCATAGGCAGGCTTTGACATAGGTGCTAGATGGCTTTTGTGGATGCGTCATTACATTTTACTTTGTTTCTAAGCTTGCTGGCTTTCCACTGGGAGACTGAATTTATCTAACAAATATTTTTTATTTTCTTAAGTTCCAGAAAAGCAGTCTTAACAGCTCTCAGTGTCACTGCTCAGTGTCAGCTCTTCTGAGGACAAGCTGGACCCCCTTTGCATCCCGTCCATTGTTTTGTTGGCTTTCCCTGCCTTGCAGAGCGAACACCCTGGGAGGTGTTAAAAGTGCAGCCATGCATAGCACAGGACCCTGCAGATGGAAACAAGGACAGAGAATCCATCTACCAAATGCAAGCTGCTGAAGAAGAGGTTAGTGATCCCCAAAGCTTGTCCTGGGCATCGTGCCACCCTCATGTCAATGGTAATGTACAGTCATGACCGTCCCCTAGACTGGCTGAGCACAGCTCCATGGCGTATCCCTTGTCCTCATCTCTGTCAGGTCAGAGTCCAAACTGCCAAGTCTCAGGGGGTGAGCTTTGCCCTGCGGGGAGCTGATCCAGCCAGCCGAGACTGGCAGCGTTTGCCCCGTTGGACTGGCCCCATCACCTGGGGAATGTAGCCCAGGGCATGGGTTGGAGCAGTACACAGGCTGGCTTTAAAACAGAGTTTATGGTCTAAGACAATCTGAAGCTGTCCTGTGCCCCGTCCAGAGTGGAGGGAGCCAGCTGCTGTTACCTGTCCATTAGCGATGCCTGGCTTCTGTCACTGCTGGGGCAGTAGTGGTGTGCACCCCCGCCGCATCCCCAGCATCTCTGCGCTGCAGCTGCACCGGTCACAGCAGTTGGTACTGGCGCGCTTTTGCTGCCCAACATGTGGCTCATGTTGCAGCAATGCTTTGGCTGAAGTGCTGCTGTCTGCACATCCCTCCTATCAGAGAAAAAAACCAAAATGTGCCAATGAACTGGAAAGTACTGGATCAGAGGACCTGGCCAGTTTCCCAGCAAGAGGCTATGTGTCTCTGTGACCTGTGGGACCCAGATGTCCCCTGCGCAGCTCCCACCCTGTAAACAGCAAGCACCATCTCCCCTTAGCACAGGGGTGACTCCACTCTACTGTGAAATGCTGGCAATGACTATCAATGGATAAAACATTTCCTGGATTCCAGAAATACCTTTCTGGAGCACAGATTAGTGTTTGAAGCAGGTAGATCCTTCTCACCAGAGGGCAGTTGCACCTGCCTGTGTCCTGCCTGTGGGTGGGGGTCCTGGCACTTTAGCTCTCATAAGGGTATGGAGACATGTTGTGGGCAAGAAAACAAAAAACCAAGCAAACAAATAACCCCACCAACCAACCAAACAAAACCAAACAAAACCCCACTCACCCACACCCAAATTTATGAGCAACTGTTGGTAAATTAGTGCTAGTATTTTACCCGCTAGGTTCTGTGAAGGGAATAAGGAAACGATACCAGGCTGTAGTTTTATAGCAGTGTGAGGAGCCCTTCCCCTTTACTGTGTTTTCTGCCAGTATCCATCTTTTGAAGACATCTGAAATGATGTAACTATGACAAAGGAGCGAGGCTAATTGTTACAGGGTTTTCATCACTAGCAAGAAGATCTGTAGAGGGAGAACTTGTCTTACTAAATTCACTGCACTGTATGTCAGGGAAAGGAAGGCTCAGCCCTCAGGATGAAAGCCTAGATCAAAATGTGCTCCCTCTGTGTTTTGGCTTAGTAAAATACTAAATACATGAACAGGCCCTTTATCATGAAATACGTTACAAACTCCTTCAGTCCCATCAGCTACTCCATCACTGTCATGATTTCCCAGAGCTTATTTGGGTCAGTAAGAGGCTTCTGGCTCAGGAAAATATCCCAATTTTCCTTTCAGCCTGATCATTAGAGGTTTTCCAGCCTGGGAAGCTGGGACTGGGAGCTGGATGGGGTGTGAAAATGTGGGTTTATGCTGTTTTGGCTTTTCCATGGTGCAAGAGCCCAGGGAAGGCTGATCAGCTCCAGGTTTAGTTTGGTGTGTCCTGAAGGCTTAAATCAGAGCATTTCAGGACCCTGGTTGCTGAAATGGTCCCAGCAAGCTTGCAGGTAACCTGCCCGACTCCACTGTTCCCTGGGGCTGAGTGAGACTGGGTATTAAAGCTGCCACTGAGGCACTGTAGTTCCCACGAGGAGTCTTCAGCAGTCCCTTAAATTTCAGCTTTGATTCCTCTGCAAGTGCTGGGTGTACATTCCCTGCTGGGCTTGGGCTGTGTTGCACCCTGTAACAGCTGGTAAAATGCTGTTCAGCTCCAAAAGCTCGTTAGAAGCAAACTGCAAGGGGTTGATGGTCTGAAAATTTCTCAGTGCTCAGAAACTGTACTATTCTGGGAGTCATGGTTCCTCCCAAGGTGATTATAAAGCACCTCAAATCTGCACATTGAAGTGCTCCCAACAGAGAATGTGAATGCCAGTTATTCTGGCTTAAGAGCTGTTCCAGTTGCAATGCTTTTAGTGTCAGTGCAGATGGAAGTGGATGGCGGAATAGAACAGACAGGACAGATAATCCCACACTACAGTGAGCCTGGGATCCTTAGAACAGGTCCTGGGATCTGCTCACACTGTGAGCTCTGGGTAAGTGCTTGTGCATGGAAAGTGTTTTGGAACAACCTTAGTATGACGTTGCAGCAGGACAGCAGCAGTTCTGAGCACAAACTGGCAGGGTCAAGGCACAGAGGCAAACCGCAGCACCTGGCCCGTACGCTGCGTTCCCTCCCCAGCCCCAGAAACCCTCTGGCTTTTGCCCAGCATGAGGAACACCCAGCCAGAGGGGCTCTGCCAGCCTGGCTGTGAGGTTAGCAAGCTGCCTGATAGCCCTCTGCTTTCACCCCAAAACAATTCCCCCCTTCCCAACGTGTGCCGGGGACTATGTGGCAGGACAGAGCCAGGGAGCGGCACAGGGGCTGGTGGAGGAAGGGCTGGATCCGGTACCTGCTCGGCTGGGCCATGACTCCCCAGGGACAAGTCAGGGCTGCAGCTGCAGCCTCGGCTGCTGGCAGGAGACCATCACACCTGGGAACATCTGTGTTGCAGGGATGGACAGGCTGTGGGCAGAGCTGTGCAACCTCCCCTGAGGCTGGGAGCTGCGTGGGTTGTGTGGCTCTGGGCCAGGGGCCAGTCAGGGCTGGGCCACCATCAGGTAAGTCACTGGATGGTCAGCAGGGAAACTGCAGGCTTGGAATAAAGTGTTCAAGGCTTTGAGGCTGACTTCGGAGCCCAGGACCGGGAGTGCGAAGGAGATGTGGTGTGTTGGGGAAGACAGCAGGGTTCTGAGAATGGGAGGAAAGGACAGCAATGCCTCTGCAAGGCTCAGCCCCATCCCAAGGACCTGAGAGCTGTCCTCAGGGGTGTCACTTTAAATAAATTATAAAAAAATCTCTGGGGACATGACCCCAGGACAGCTTCTCAGCTTTTGCTCAAAAGCAAGGGAGGAGTCCAAGGACCCCCCAGGACCCCAGGTCGGGGTGAAGCCCTGCAGCTGAGGGTCATAGAGTGGCACAGTTGTGACCATCTTCACCACTGCCCTGAGCACCAGGGATGGCTGCAGAGGGCAGTTAATCACAGCAGTTGTTTTTCTAGCTGAACCAGTAATAACTCACAGCTCAGAGCATTCCTTGGACATGCAGGCAGAAGGCTGGGTGCCCCTGTGAGACACTCTGCAGCGACGGGCACTTGTGATGCTCCACTGAGGTTGTGTCCCCTTCCCCTGGTCCTTGCTGCACCACAAGAATCAAGCTCTCCCGTGCTCCAGCAGAATTAAGTTATCCAAATAATTTTTATTTAACCTTGTAGTTGTTCAGTATTTTTTCCCTCAGTCCCACTGGCACTGACACCCTTGCCAGTCTGCCCTGCCACGCGCCCCCGGCCGCTCTGGGCTGGGGATGGAGCAGGGCAGTAAAGGCTTCCTCTGTGCCAGCCCGGGCTTCTCCCTGCATGAGGGCATTTTCCTCGGGACATCAATCACTGCTTTTGGGCCTGGTTTTCTTGCTGCTTCAAGTGCATGGTGATGAATCGAGCCCAAGCAGACAAAGCCTGTATTAATATTGCTGCAGTCTGGTGCATTAATACACTAATTATTAACTATTATAAATCCTTTTTATGAGATTCTGAGCAATAACATCTCCTGTTCTAAAAATATACCAGGAAGGTAAGGAAGCACAAAGCCATAAGTGCCAAAGCTATTTTAATTTCCTAATATATTTCATGCTAATAATTCACAAGAAAACTGTTTGCTTGGGTATTAAGCAATTAAATTGCAGCTGCAGGCTGAAAATTTCAGATTAGGTAACATTTTACCCCAAATGGCTGCTCTGTATTTGGAGCACAACCTGTGCTGTCTATTTTGGGGTTTGCATTTCACTTGTAAAATTTAGACGTGTATATGCAAAGAGGGGCATTTTTGGTCTTGGCTGAGTTGCAGCTGTGTCATTAAAGCACAGATAATCAGATTTGCATCTGCAGCTGAACCGAATGAGTCCAAGTGACAAGTGGGAACAGGGATGGGCGTCAGAAGCGGGGAGTCTCATGGCAGGGGACAGGGATGGCATGCCATGCAGCTCCTGGGAAGCCGCAGTGTGTGTGCCTGCAGCACTGCTGCTGTGCTGGTGGGCAGGGACTGCTTAATGGTGTACCGGGGTTTCATATAAAACCACAATAATACCAGCAAAGTGTTGGATCTAGTGGGAAATCAGACAGTGAGAGAAGCTTTTTTAAAAACCTTAAAAAGAAATTTCTCAGGGGTGTAGGACAGGGTTAGCTAGAGCTGTTGCACACAAACCCTTGCTTTCTCCCCAGTAATCAAAACTGACCCCAAACAAACGAGCTGTTGGAAACCCCCCCGGTGCTGTTAAAGATGTGGATCTACTTTCAGCTGAAAGCTCGACATCCTTCTCAGCATTCCTAAAACAAGTCACTAATTCGAGCAAGGAATGAGAAAACTTATCGCTTGACTGGAGGCTGAGGCTCGTAAACCTCAGGTACAGCCCGGCCAGGATGCCCAGACCCGCAGAGAGGGTCGGGGCGCGGGGCAGCCCAGGGGTGGTCCCACAGCAGGGGTCCCCGCTGACCTCCGCAGCTCCGTACCGCACTGTACGGTCCCATCTTCTGGCAGAACCTCGTAACAGCAGGCAGGAAAGCTGCAGGGAAGCAGACTCCACTTTTTTGATTTTGTTTGCACCCAACGTTCCTCCCTTGGAAAACGTCAGTTTCTCAAAACTGATTTTTTGCAGAAAGGAAAGGGTGCTTTTGCTTCTGACTAAAAGATTTTGAGAAAGATCTTGGGAGCTGTAAAAACATTTTTTTCTGGCCTTTTCTAAATTGAAAAACTCAGCCGATGCATTTCGCAATGATTTTTGGCTTGAGGAATTACTTACAATAAAACAAACTGCAGCCGAAATCCAAGCGTGGGCCCCATCCCAGTACAGTGGGGCTATGGGGAAACCAGCCCCAGACCAAAGCGCTTCCCTGTAGGGTCTCTGGGGTTCCCGAGGGGGCCAAGGGCCCCCTCCGCCTCTCCAGCACCACAGGGACCAGCTGTGGTGCTGCAAAGCCCGGGCACGCTCTTCTCCCCTGCAGCGTTGCTGCTGATCTGAGGTTTTTGCTGCAGGTGCGTGGTGGGCAGCTGTGGCCAGGAGGTCACCGCCACCACCCCCGTGCTGGCCCTTGCCAGGGGAGGGCGAGCAGGACCCCAGGGGAACTGTCTTGGATGTGGGTGTAGTGGTGGGCAGAAACTGAGTCTAGTTGGTTGTTAAAGTACCACCCTCCTCCCATGTGCCTGTGTGCAAGACAGTGGCCGTTTCATTCCCTAGATGCTGTGGCTTGTAGGGAGGAGACGTATATGGGTACTTTTGTTCCCCCGTTTGGCATGAAACACAAGCAGGTGTTTTAGGGAGCATGCTCCTGGTGTTTTGAGGCCCCATCAGCAGAAACACAGGCTGCCTACTCGCGGTGAAGGACAAGGCACCTTCTTCCTGCCCGTGTCGACACTGTAATATTGCCAAGGGAGCTCGCACCACCCTGTAGAATTCCCTGTGTTCCCTCTAGGTATATTGGGTGAAGACTTTTTTGTGGCTGCATCTGCTTTTATTCAGAAAACACTGAGGCAAAGAGAACATCTGAGGGGTTTTATTGTGCCTTGTAGGAGGGCTCCTTAACGTACTGCCTTGCTCACCATCACGGCATGTTTCTGGACATCTGTCTCCATCTCTGCGGGCAGCTGCACCCCAGCACATGGAGGGGGGCAATGGGAGGACCTCCTTCTGCCTCCCTGCGCCGTCTCAGGCAAGGAGACGCACAAAACCAGGAAGCTGCTGACAGCAAACCATGGGGTGAGCAAGACCGAGCATCATTAGGTGGTCCTGCCCACAGGAGAAATGGGGGTCAAAGACCTCGCAAGCAAGTGGAGTGCAGCTCCTGTTATGCAGGCAGGGTGGGCTGGTGGAGCATGCTTCATCCCCTGCAGGCCTCCCACCTTGTGCTGAAAACGACAAGACACCAAGCAGCAAAGGCAAATCCTGGCTCAAGGGAAATTTTACATTCAGGCAAAACTTTGGAAGAAAGTTTTAACACTCATTGAGTTTCCAAGCAGGAAATGCAGACTGCATTTCCTCTTGTCCTAAGAGGAAAGTCTCACAGGGGCTCCTGCCCTCATGGCTATTAGAATTATTATACTTGGCAGGAGCTATTATCTGTGAAGACAGAGGCCAACCACACAGCTGTCAAACACAGCATACTGGAGAACCACCAAACACCATTGCTGGAGCTGCTCACTTGGTGTTACTCCCCATGCATCAACCAGAGGCTGGCAGCAGCAGTGCTGCCCCTTGTTGACATCAGCTGGCTCTTTTACACCTTATCAAACATCATGTGCAATCTGTTGAATTAAAAAAACACCATAGACAAACATCGGAGCATGCTTGGGACGTGAGTGATTCTGTCTTGATGGCTCAGTACTTGCGGCGTTGATTTACAGGTTGTTTGGAGACCTACTGTTCCAAAGCAAAGCCCTCTGGCTGTCACCTGTTGGCAGTTACTAACTGGTGCTTCTCTACAGCACACAAGATCAACTCTTCAAAGCTTTACGTGTTTGGAGAGTAATGTGCCAGAAGGATTGAACTAGAAATGATACATTATTTTTTAAAAGCCATTGTCCCTCCCTCTAGCAGTTCTTGGTGTGTGAAGCCAACAAGCTTTTCTATGTAGAAGGAAAAAGTTGGGTCTAGAGGACATTGGCAAGGAGCCCCTCCGCAGCGAGAGGCACAAAGCATGCTGCCAGAGCTGCTACCCATGCTGCATGGATGCAAACACACAACGTACAATGCTACATTTTCATAGTCTAGGATAAATGGTGAAGAGCTTTTAAAAGCACAGATGAATGTGTACACAAAAGGAAGTTGTGATATTTAGATAAGCACACCTTGACTTTTAGAGCTGCTGTCAAAGCAACCTGGTTTTATCTGCTTGCCAGCTCTGCAGGCAGCACTGAGCCCTCCAGGCTGATAGCCCAGAAGTGCCTGCCCTTGCCATGGGCACAGCAGGGGGCTTGTGCCAGCTGGCCCCTTACCCTCCAAAACACATGTTAAATATTGGGGCAGGTGGTGCTCCACCCACCAACTGGCTGCTTTTGCATGGGGACAAGTATGCAAAGGACAGGGCTGCTCCCCATGGCATGTGGTGGTGGGATGGGGCTTCCTCTGGAGCTGCTGAACAGCTCTGCTGGCTGGGCAGATCCATCTTTTCTAGCAGAGAAATGGAGAAAAAGAAGAGCACAAGGTACTCTGGGATTTCAGTATTTTAAGGCCTGTTTTCATAAACCTAGAATAGCTTTTTTCCTTGTAATAAAGCACAACAATTGCTTGACAGCACACAAAATAATCTGTTGTTTCCTACTCCACATCCTAGAACTACCTGAGTAACAGAACCATGGAGCCCTGGAGGGATAAAGCCGTGCACAATGTGATGGGCTTGGGATAATTGTGCTCACCTGCACACTTGGGGACATTTTCACACCTCTGGCAAAGGAAGCCCTCGTAGTGAGCAGGTTCACCAGAGCTGCCTTCAAGGTTCTATATTCCAGATGGCACCATGAAAACCAGTTTCTGGAAACTTGCTTTGTGGGCAGCACACCCTGGGTAACGCCTGCTCTTCCTTGCTGCATGCAGTTGCCTGTGGTGTTTCAGGGCAGTTGCTGTGGTGTCTCAGAGCAGGCGCTGCTCATGTAGCAGCCCCAGGAGCAGCTCACACTGAGGATGCTGCACCAAGCCAAGGCCTGCCAGCTGGGCAAATGCTTTTCATTGCTGCTTGGCTGCGTGTTCTTTTGCTGATTTGTCTTAGGAGAGCCATAAAAATCACCGCTAACCTTCAATGATAATTTATAGTTATTTCTTCTCGAGAGTTAGCACTATCATACATGCACAACCATTTTCTTATTATTAAGTATTTGAGAGAAAAAGAGTGTTTTGTGGTTGAAATGAATCACTGGTGTTATTCACAGAGCACTGATGTTAGGAGCAGAATCATTTCATTAACAAGCATGGCTGGTAAAACACGATTACTGCTTAAATTCTTAATAACTAAATCAAATATTTACCCCTTAACAGGGAATGGTGGTTAGTCCCACAGCAATGCACTGATTTAAAAGGCCAATACAAACATGAGTTATTTGTACCATAGTCTTTTATGAAGAGTTACAATGGCATCCACCTCAGGGCAATAGCTTTTCAGAAATTGGGACATAGTTTTTTGTGACCTTTAAAATACAAGATCCAGACTGTGGCTCATCCACCGGTCTTAAAAGCATCATATTCCTCTCTCAGAGCACAACCAGAGGGTGGAAAGCTCTCAGAGAGGAGGGACTGAAAGGTTCCCTCCGTGTACCCAGCTTGAGCTGAAGGGTAGTTCATCAGTAGATTTTGCCTTTTTTATCTTACGGACCTTTCAAATTACCTGCAAGCCTGTACGACTGAGCGCCGGCTGTTCTGCAGATCAGCCTCCGCCAATCGCCAGTCCTCGCCTGCTAGTGGCAGCCAGCCCGCAGCGGGCTCTGCCACCCGAGGGAAACATCTCTTGTTCTTCCCATAAGAAAAAGGCCAGGGGAAGCCCAGGGCAAGCCTGGCTGCCCCACAGCGAGGCTGGCTGTAGTCCAGGCAGAGGAGCCATTCCAACAGCGCGGTGCCCAGCTGGCCTTGCAGCTGGCGCAGCCACGGTCCTGGCAGAGCCCGGCACTGGGCAGGAGGGAAGTCTGCTGGGCCAGACTCCTTGGGAAGGGCCAGCGGCATCCACAGCCGGGGCTGGGAGACTCGTGCGGCCGGCCCAGGGCTCTTTGCCGGGAGGTGCCTGACTCAGCCTCCAACTGTCATTTTAAAAGGAGAAAAAGGTAATGAAGATACTCAGGAAAACCTTTAAAAAAGGAAAAGCACCAGTGGATGTATAACAGAGAGGGATCTGTTTTCTGTAAGACGCATCTCTTACAAGTGGAAATTTTAAAACCACACAGTTACATTCTTCATCCAGAGATTTGATTACCAAGGACACGAAAAATGCTCGTAAGGGGGTGGCCTCATGTAGCATCTCAGCCGGTGGCTGAACCCACCACGCAGTCTGTGTGGGCTGGCCCCTGTCTCACAAGCAGCAGGGACTAAGTTAAGGCCAGGAAGGAAAAGCTTTTATTTTTTTGTCTCTCAAACTGACCTCCTCAGCTTTGGTGTTGGCCAGCCCAAACCTGCTGTTAAAACTGTGGGCTAGAAGAAGATGGGGACACCAAGAAAATTTGCCCTCTTGATTTTATTATATGCAGATTGTTATTTCTGAACTGCAAGACAGCTGCAAAGTTTGGGTAGGAAATTTGGGGTTTCTTTTTAATGGCTACTGGTGTGTTTTGCTAGTGTAAATATTTTTCAGCAAGCTGCACTGAAGACCATCAGGATGTAAAAATACTCTTTTTTTCAGGAGCTAATTCTGGGCAGGGCTCTGGCACCTGTGTCTCGCACAGCAGTGCAGCGGGCAGGACTGAAGGTAGTGAGCGCTGCTGGATAAGAGGCACTGGGCAGGACGCTGCCACAGCTGAGCACATCTCCAGCTGATGGCGCGGGGCTGCACTGACACCTGCCCATGCCCAAACCCACGGGGAGCAGCTCCCAGCTGCGGGCAGGCTGCAGCCCAATGGGGTGAGTAAGCTCCCTCTCTACCGATGGCTTGAAACTGGTGGGTAAGAAGGAGAAGCTCTTCTCTGACAGTGAATTGTTGCCTCCCCGCATGTTGCAGGCTCCCCATTCCACCCAGTGCTCTGCCCGGGGAGCAGAGGGATGAGCCATTGCTGCTACATGGGTGCCACCCTGGGAAATGGGGACTGGTCATGTGGTCTGCTTTGAAATTGTATGTATCATCATAAATGGCAGCGTGGATTCTGCATCAGGGCCATTTCTGTCTGAGGACTAAATAAATGCTTCTAATTTATAAAATAGGAAAATGGTTTATACAATGAAGCACATCACTCTGAAGCAAGAGAAAACATCAGCTTTGGAGCTGAAAACATTTTGTTCCTGGAGTCTAAACACTGTCAATGTATGGTACTCAGAGGGAGGTGAGATCAAGCTGCTGGGATGCAAGGAAAATGAAAAAAAAACCCCAAAAAACAAAACCCCCAAAAACACTGACCGCCCAACTTTCCTTTCTTTTGCTTTGTGCGCTTACAGAACTGCTGCGCTCCAGGCTCATAAAAGCTGTATGGTACCTCTGCCCCAGCATTTACTCTTGCTGCATCTTTCAGAGGAAGAATGAATACAGTTCTAATACAGCATCTCCACCCCTTTTGTTGAAATTTTGGCCTGTG
>JAVJGJ010000062.1:53399197-53420126 GCA_035590215.1 Microhierax caerulescens
TTTTGGCCTGTGCCTTGGCCACCTCTGCTCTGAACACTCTCAGCCTGCTGGATGTCTGTGCCTGAATCTGTGGCTGCCTGCGTGCCTCCTCCCTGCGCTGGGCTCCCTGTCTCTGCCGCACCCTGGGGGTCCTGTGGGACAGCTGCGGGCTTGTGGCATGCCAGGCACCTCCCGGAGAGGGGCAGCTACAGGCAAAAGAGAGCCAAGAGCATCCCAGAGGAAATGCTCTGGAGGCAGTGCAGTGGGAGGTGAGGGGTGAAGTGAGGAGGGTGACTTCATCCGTTGCTGTTCACAGGGGGAGCAGTGGGTCCCTGCTGCCCACCCCACCGTGGGTCCCACGGGGTCAGGGTCCTGCTCCCCAGGGAACACAGCGCAGGCTGCCCATAAGCTGCACACCCAGCACCTACGCCTTCCCAGCTGGCGACAGGGCTGCAGAGGGACAAGCCAAGCTCTTGCTCATAATGGGTCCCGCTGCCGCCCTGCCCCCCCCGCCTTGCCTGGCGGCTCTGTTCCCAGCTCTCCGTCTGCACCTCTCCGCTGGCACTGGCACTTCTGTCAGCGCAGCCCGCAGCCAGCCCCATGCACCAACAGAAAACCTGCACTGCTGGCTGGTAGCCTCAGTTCTCCCCAGATGTTGGCCAGGGCTGGATGCTTACAGAAGAGCTGGTTTGCACACTATAGATTGGTTCATTCCCTTTGGCAGAGCAATGCCTAAATCCCTTAGAAAGGCAAAATTCTCAACAAATGTTTCCTGTCTGTTTGTATTTTTTCACTTCTAAAGTGTTGGTAACTTTCTACAGCAGCTGAGGGCAACTGGCCAGGCAAGAGATGGTTCATTGAATCAGCGTATCATCCCCTGCAGTCTGTTTCTCCTGGCCTCCTGAGAGCATGTGGTGAAGCAAGATGCTTCAAAAGTCAGAGCAGCAAAATGAGCCTTCTCTCTCCAAGCAGACTAAACTTAGTGATGTCACAGGCAGCAGGCATCCTCCTGCCTAAATAACGAATAGCTATTAGCACTGGGTGGAAGGGAAGAGGAGCACTTGAATCTGAGAGAGGACTGAGGTGGCACCAGCAGCACCATGCTACCTGTCCCATCTGCAGGAAGCTCTCCCTAATGCAGGAAGGCTCCACTCAAGGCATGGAGATGCTCCACCTGCTCAGAGCAAGGGTCAGCTGGGGCTCCAGGTGAATCAGTCAGCAGCAATAATCTGTTAATCATTCAGCAGGTTTTAATAACTGTCATTACCCTTGGTACACTTTGCTGAGGGCTGTAGTTAAAGAAGTTTCCAGAGAGAGAGAGAGAGAGAGAAAGCATAAACATTTCAAAAAACAGATGACACTGGCACATGGCTGTGATGCAGAGCTGTCCGGGAGGGAGAGGGGCCTAGGTGACCTTCAGCAGGGATCGGGGGCGGGCTGACCTCATGGCATGTGGGGAGAGAGATGCTTGAGGGACCAGCACAGGGAGCAGGTGGGGGCTGGTGGCAATAGCTCCAGTGCTTGCCCACTCACTGCCCTGCAGGGAGGGGGAGAGCAAGGCACTGATGAGCTCAGGGCTGGGATTTGCCGTGGCTCTGCCTGTAGCTATTTTACTCAACACTATAAGGAGGTTACCAAAACATGAAAAATGCTGAGACTGAAAGTGGTGCATATAGCTCTGCATTTACCAACTCAACACTTTCTCTGTGCAAAAATTCATCAACACTTCTGGAATCTGCATCTAGTCTGGAACACCTAGTCTGGGCCTAAAAGTAAAACTGGATGTTACATGAGTGTCTTCATCACTGTTTTTTTGTTTGCTCTGGTCTATGAAGTAGGAACAGGAATAAGTCCCTCAGGAGAGCCCCCTTCTCTTCAGGCATGAGTCTGGCAGCCACAGGGTAGAACAGGTAATTGAAAATTAGCTTCTGCAGGAGAATAAGAGACTGAAAACCTGCTAATTATATATCTGCACCGCAACCCTGGTCTGAAGCCAATTTATGCTGTGCAGTTCAGGAAAACCACTCCGTGCTGAACGGACCCCTTCCCTGCCCACATACCCACAGCTATGGTTATATTGGTGTGCCCCAGTTTGGGAAAGCCAGAGGAACAAAAATAAACTTCAAAGCATTTGAGGGCAGGAATGGTGAGGTTTAAATATATAGCAGTTTCTGCTGCAAGGATGCTTCTGGGGAAGAGGCTGGCCTATTGCATGGGCGCATTTGTCCATGAGTGGCATGGCACACGATCCCTCACTTTCTGATCACTGTACCTTTGATTGTGTTCTTTTATGTTCCTCTGATGTGCAGGACTGCAGAGCTTTAGTGACAATCTATATAGTATCTTGAATGAAAATGAGAAATGCAGCTGCATGCTTAAGTACAAAGTTGGGCAGTCAGCCAAGGGCTTTTTTAGCTATAATAGCAGGCTTTAGGGTTAGACTCATGCTGGTTTCAAAAAGAAGCTTGTTGACCACACTAGCAGAACAGATACTGGCACCAGCAGCTCCCAGGTGGTCAGAGAGCTGCCCGGTACCCGGCTGGCCAGGACATGGTGTGCAGCAGCACAAGGTCCCCAGCCCCTGCCCTTGCCTGCCCTCCTGCAGGCACCCACCTTCTGCTGCTGCCAGTGGCCACTGGGCCACGGGGCCACTGCTGCTGGAGGGAGGTTGCCTGCTGCGGGCATCCGAAAGCTCGTGGTCTGCTGGGACTCTGGGTGCTGCCATGTCCTTCAGAAAGTTGAGTCTGGGACCAGCTCCTGCCTCTGACCTTCATTCTAGCTTGATGAGGATTTTTTTATTGTTGTTTCAGATAAAACTCTTATTCATCATGTGTGAATTAAAATACCATTCGCATCCTCTCCAGAGGTCTCACAACCACCAGTTCAACTCAAATATCTCCAAAATGCCTTCTTTGCAAACTGCTGTTACACGATGTTGGAAAGACAGCCTGGTGTAAGGTCTAGAGCTAATTTTATCAACTCAGATTGTAGGAATGACCTTGTGACTGGAGAGGGTGAGCGGATTTGCAAGGTGCAGTGTCTGAATCGGAGCAGCTTTCTTGTCCCCAGCTGTAGTGGCATATGACAGGCTCTGTGCTCTGAGAGCATGCCCCTACTCACGTAAGTGCGATTCCTGTAATACCATTAATGATGCACAGATGGAAATAGTCAATAATGTGAGCAGGCTGCATTGTGCTGATCAGCGCACAGCCTTCCAGGAAGGTCTACTTGCACAAAAATGTGATTCATTAAAATAACACTGCCCATCTGAGACCAATATAGCAAGGAAAAATGTAGAGGCTGGCTGGCAACGGTGCATACGCCACCTGCCCACCACTCGATATGTTACCCAGTGCTTCTGCCAAAGAGACCAAGCAGCCAGGGGTAAAGGAACACAAACTCCTGGGGAAGGATGTGGGGAGGCTTGTTCCAATGTCTCAACAGATTTGAAAGAGAAGCAGCAGAAATCAGGGCTTGCTCACCTGCCACCTCACATGCTGCTACTTGTCTGTATTTCAGGAGCTGGAGCGTTTCTGATGATGGCAAATCCCTCCCTGTAAAGCTGTGCAGATCACCTTTCTCCAGCTCATGCTCACTTTTTCAGAATAATCCCTCATGGTGCTTCCTAGGAGGCTGCAGTGATGTGCCACAGGGGCAGGAGCTGCTACCTGAAGCCAGCATCTGTATACCAAGTAAAGTGAAGAATAATCACTGCTTGTGTTAATTGTGAATACTAAAAAGGGCTCTACACATGGTGAAAGCCTTCCTGATAGAAATAGCTCCATCTCACATGAAAGAAAATTAACTCATATTAAAATATTAGGCTTGGGACTCAAAGCACCTGGACTAAACTGTTTTGCCAAAACCCTCACCTGTAATTTTAGATCACACAGTTATTTGATTACCTCTGTTTCTCACATATAAAATAGGAATAAGACAATTTCCCCAGTTGCCATGCAGTCCTGACTCCAGCAGCCCCAAGGCTCTGCAGAAGTTTTGGCTGTGAGCTTGGTGAGGCCGGGGGGTGTTTGCTGCACACTTCTGTAACACAGTGCCAAACCCTGACTTTTGCTTCCCACTGATATAGCTCATAGTCAGCAAAAAGTAGCTGCAACCTGACCTTCAAAGCCTCCTGGTTTCTTCTCTCTACCATAGCATTCAGCTCTGAGTCAACCAACTCCCAGCCAACTGCCAGCTCTTGGCTCCCTTCCGTTCATCAAAACGTGACTTTCTTTGTGGCTAACATGGCAATTACCTGCACATTAGAAAACAATTTTGGGATGGAGCTACATGCCTTTAAGCCACCTTTTATACCATCACTGTTGATCCCCCCATTGTAGAAAATAATTTATCGTGCTGTTGTGTTGACTTTTCCTTTAATCTCCTCTCACAACCTATGAACTTGGAAACATCTAAGGAAAATCACCTCCAGTCTCTAGTAGATGCTATCTCTTCCATTTGTTGCCATGTAATTTTTCACTTATGTGATTACAAAGTGCAGCTGCTTATTAGTAGCACATGGTAAAAAAGATGTGAATGTAAATGTCTCAGAATCTTTCTATGAGATGTGATCCTGTTCAAAACCGGTTTCTGGGTGAGATGCAGAATGATGGCAGAAATACAGATTTCTCACAAATGTATAGAGCGTGCACATTTCAGGGCTGCTGTACCATGCTGCAAGTTTAATACACCAGGTACTGAAATAGCTGCAAATACAGCTTGAAAAAATAGGCTTGCCAGAGCCTGTGAGTAACCTACTGAATCAGGAGTAAAGTAGCTATTTCCCCAACTGTGATGTGTGTGTGTGTGTATATTTATATATATTTATATACATAGCACTGTAAGAGTCCATTGTGATTTATTGACATGGACTAATAAGCCCCATTTTTTTGGCCAGCAGAGCACGCAAGGCAGTTAGGGAAGCTGTAAAAGTAACTCCCATGAAATGAGACCCCATAAAGTACCTTCTCCGAGCAAGCACGGAGCCACTTCCCGTGAAGTGTGCGTAATAGCTGCGAAGAGCCCGCGCCAGCCAGCCAGGCTGCTGGCTGCCACAGCTAGGGAGGTGCAGGGCCACTGGGCTCGGGGGGGGGACACGGGGGACTACAGAGCTCTGCAGGGGGGAATGCAGGTGAAACAGGGCCAGGGCCGGTGGGGAGCCAAGCACGGGGGGTGGGAGATGCGTGGCGGGAGGAGGTGATGGGAGAAGGACTGTCGATCAGCTGGCTGCTCAAATCCCGCTTTTACCTCTTCACCCAAGGGGCAGCGCTCGCGCGGCAGGGGGGAAGCGGGGCAGCCCAGCGCCGGCTGGCTCAGTGCTGGGGCGCGGAGCCTGGGGCTCGGGGCGGTGTGTGCAGGAGCCCAGCACGGGTCAGTGGCCCGCCGTGACCATATTTCATTGACTCACAATGGTGTCATTTTCTTCTGTAAAATTTCCAGTAATATTTCAACACATTCCACGGCATGCTGTTTGAGGTCATATCCTCTGCTGCTTGGTACTAAAACCTCCCGATTGTAAATTTCCAGGACTAATAGCAAAGCTATTTAGGAAAGGCTTTGATGCAGATGGGAAAACGATGAAGAGCATGAAGAGGTTAGGTTTCAAAGTGGGAAGTATTCTTTAAAACATACACAGGTATGATTTGATGACAGTGCATGCTAAGCCATCACAGGTACATCGGTATTGGAGCAGTACATCTTCAGTACACAAATAAAACTTTGGAAAAGGCCTCTGGCTTGAGATGAAACTCCAAATGGTGAGAATTTAGAATCATTTTCTTCTTAATAATGGTTTTCTATAATCTATATGAAAGTGGGACTGGTACTCTGACTCCAGCAGAAAAAAGATCAGAAGAATAAGCACTTATTGTATTGCACTTATTGGGCTGCACAAACCAGCCCACAATGAATCAGAACTGGCAATAAACGCCTTTCCTACAGACACTTTAGTTTTGATGTTCTGAAGAGTAATAATTTGTCTCCAGTTTCACACTCTCCTTTTGTGGCTGTAATAATTCCTTTTCCCCAAAACTAAAATCCCCAGTCAAAAGCAAAATTGCCCTTTCCCTCCAGCCTGGCACAGATGTGCTGCTGGGCATGCTCCTGGTGGAGCAGCTCCCAGCTACCCTCCACAATAACTCAGTGCCCATTGATTGCTTTCAGCTGCTGCTGCTGGCATCCTCCTAAAGTCCCATTTAACCTGCAGCAGAGGGAGATGTTTTACTCTTGTGAGCAAAGATGTCCTTAGTTTTGTTTTGTTTTCTTTTGGGGCTGGAAAGGAGACTAGAATATACTCAGAATGTGAGCAAGAAATTTAACTACTCAGGTAGCTTTGGACTTTAAATTTGGAGAAAAAAGGAAACAAATGCCATCTGAAGGATGTTTGTGAGCTCATCATGTGTATAAGGATCTTTCCACATGTGTGGATGCTGAGGATGTAGCAGTTGTGAGACTGGGAAGTGGTGGTCCAGCTAATCAGTCTTCTCTGCAGCTCCCACCCCAAGGGAAGTGTTGGAGATGGGTCAAACTCTCCTGCCTGTGGCATCTGACAGGCCTGACTCCTTAAAGGTGGGCAATCATAAAAGAGAATATTCCTGACATATTTTTTTCTGCTGCTTTATTGCCTTGCCCCCGTAGGACAGGGCAGGGGCTGTGGTACCCATCCCCTTGCCCCCATCCCCCGGGGGCAAGTGTCAGTCACCCCTCAGAATGTACCACTCACATGTAAAGTACCTGTGGGCTCATGCCCAACTGCAAACCACCGCAACATTGCCAGTGGTGTAAGCTTCCCCTCTCCCAAAAGCAGTCAAGAGGGAAGCAAGTCCTGTTCGGCACACCAGCGGTGGTGCAGCCTGTGCCGTGCATGCTGGTGCTCCCAGGTGTGCACAGGGGCTCAGCAGCAGTCCCCATCGCAGGGAGCATCATACCTGCCTCCAGACTGCTACAAACACTCATGGTTGGCCTTCAGGGCCTCTTGCCACCTCAGGTTTCTTTTCACTTTTTAACTTTATCTTATGGCAAGCCAAAGGACGTCTTTCGGAAGTTGAATCCACACCCCAATCCTGCTTTAAACATTGTAAAAAAAATCACGGCACTTTTCTGGAAAAGTGATGAATTACTAAATACCAGTTACCCCACACTTTCAGCTTCACAGTTTAGACCATTTGTCATTCGGCCAGGAGCACAGATCTCTGCAGAGCAGCCCAGCCCCGGGAGCCAGGCAGGTGGCATCCCCAGCACTTAGTGACTGTGCTGTGTCCCCTCTTGCGGCCCCACGGGACTTGCCTGCTCCAGCGCCTCTGGCTTTGACATTGCCTCCGGCAAGAGTGCCTGGTCTCCAGGCAGGCATTTTGCACCAGCCACCACCAGCTCCTGGGGTGTGGCCCGAGGTGTCACTGGGACTGAGGGCACCTCCCCATGTTTCTGGGGCTCAGGATGTTACAGCAGTGACACCACACGCCACCTGCAAGTAGGTGTGCATGGACTGGTTGGAAAGAGGTGACTGGGATGGGTTTGGTGTGGTTTGCTTCTTTTCCCATGTCAGCCCCTTTTGAGTTCCATACACTTGGTCTGCCTTTATCTCTACAGAAGAGACCACAGCTTGTATTTTACATATAATTTCTAATATCATATAAAGCCGATTTTCTGATATTAGGAAAATGAAATATATGGCATTTCTGACTCCATTTTGCTAAAGCTAAAGCAAGGGTAGTATGTGTGACATGGCAAAAACCTCAACACTCAATCTAATTTGTAATTGGATGTTATTAATAGTAAATGCCTACCAGGTAGTCTCATGGCGACCTTGAAAATGAGGAAGAAATCTTATCTGCCAGGTCATAGTTATCCAGGCATTTTTTGAAGAGGAAATCTATATTTTTACAAATTTTTTTGAAAATAATTTTTGCTATGCTGCAGACACAGAATTTTATCCAGTGTCATAAAAAGACTTGCACAAAAAAAACCACTGATCTTGGTAAATTTTGAGTAAGTACTATATTTACTATGGGCAAATGAAGAAGAAATAAAATTCAACTCATTTCAATTTGCAAGTTATGAAAAATGTTTCTGGAAGGTAGCTAATAAATGTGATGGATGCACCCAGCAGTAATTGATCATTTATTTGAAAAAAAATCCTGGCAAACATTTAATTCTACTATTCATTAAAATGTTGCCCTTGCGAGACATAATCCATAAAAGTGATCTATCTAATAACTATGATGTCAGTGAATTAAGATAGAGGATGAAGGTAAACTGGGATTCCTAAGAGGCAAATTACAAATGGTAATTCTCTTACAGGTTAATGCAAGTGGTCTCTGCATCCATTCAGCCCCTGTGAAATACATGACAACCAGCCTTTCTGCCCCTTCTTTGGAGTACATTATTTTTAAATGCCTTTGTACAATTTAAGGTTTCAAGGGTTGGGAAGAGCAAAAACAAGGGCTGGACACATACTTTTCCTGCTTGACTCCATTGTGAGGAGTGGCATGTCCTGCTGCAGCTCTCACCTTGGCCCCAAACCCCCATTTCAGCCCTGTGTGACCTGAGCCCCTCAAAATCACTTGGGTCTCTGTCTTGCCATGTCCCCCCTTCCTCCACAGAAGGTGCATTTAGCTTCATGAAGGTTCTTCTCAGATGGCACTTGAGGAACCCTACCTGAGCTGTGGCTGGGGAGGTCTACCACTGGGCTGCTCTGTATGGCTTCAGGGTAGCCATGGCAGGTATTAATCTGCCAAACTGAGTGTCCTGCACACAGTGAAGGAGGGGCTGTATGGGCAGCATGGGCAGTATGGGTGGTATGGACAGTATCAGAGGCTTGGGAGGCATGGGCGGTACAGGTGGTGTGGGCGGTATGGGCAGGGGGCAGTATGGTGGTACGGGCGGTACAGGCATTGCTTGAGGCAAGCCTAGGGTCAGTGCACAGCGTTGCCATTGCGCCCGCTGACGCTGTGTTGGAGGTTCTCGGCCAGGGCTGTTCACATCACCAGCAGGAGGAAACCGCATGGGATTTCTTCACCCCGCACAAGGGGGGAGCGGGGCAGTTAGGAACATCTTTGTGTACGGGACATTTGCACAGTAAAGAAGAAAGGCCAGGCTGCACTGGGCTCTCCGTAAGCGCTGAGCATGCTCCCCATCACCACTGCTGCTAGCTTTTGAGCACTGAGACTGAAGCACTTTTTTTTCACACTTTTTCCTTTGTTTGGATTTGGGGCTGCCAGAGGCATCTGGCAGGTTCAGAGCACAATAACAGGAGCGCAAGCACAAGGCAGAGCAGAGGCCATGGCTCAGCCATGACTAGAAGAGACGGTTCAGAGCAGCCGCGCAAAAAGTATTTTTACTTTTAGGAAATGCTGAGGAATGTTCATTGATTTCTGATTTTGGATGAAGAACAAACACAAGCATCAGAACTGCTCTATCTGTGAATAATCCACTTTTATACCCAATGGGATAAGACAGAGAAATGTAGACAAACATCTCAGTTACTGAAATTAAAGCACTGGTGAGACCCAGAAGCATGACTGACTAGCTGGGATTTTCAAAAGCAGTTGGTTTTGGCATGAGAAGCATATGACAAATAGGTGGGCGATGGAGCCTGGGCAGGGCAGCCACTCTGCTGTCACTCGTGCCCCCAGCAGGCAGCCAGCTGCTGTACTGGGGTGGGTGACCAAACCAGCTGGGCTGCCTGGGACCATACACTGCTTTGCCCTACCTACAAGATGAAGGTGACATCACATCAGAGTGCAACTTTTGCATGTGACCACACTTGGTGTTTCATCCTGAGTGACCTCACCTCCAGACCAGCCGCCTCCCTGGGTACTGTCAGAGAGAAAGCCAGGAAAGGGCGCTGGTCTTCCCACCACCAGCATCCCCATGGTGGATGTTACATAAATGGCAGGTCCCTGTGTCCCTGACCATGAGTGAGCCACCGAGGCTGTCACACCCAGAGGCGAGGCAGATCGAGAAGCCCTCCATGCCTTTCCTGGCCACTAACTGCCATCACCTGGATTTAAGGCTGCCCCAGCATGACCCAAGGTGTGAGTGGAGCTGGAGGGCACTGTGTGGGTTTGGAGCTGGGAGCGCAGGGCATGCAAGGCTGTACTGCTGCTGGACAGGGTGGCCAGGGGCTCTGGATGTGCCCCCAGAGCTGGGGGAGCCCCAGGGGTGCGTCAGACATGCATGTTAGGCAGGCCCCCAATGCCTGCTGCTGCTTACCTAAATCAAAATCCTCATTAAAATGAGCAAGTGAGACATTGCTAGGTAACTCTAATTAGTTTGAATGGCAGGAAAAAAAATAAAACCAATTAAGAACTAATTGAACAGTTGCCCTATTTTAAGAGGTGGTGATCTGTTTTTGAGCAGCTAAACAACAAAGGCAAAGAGTGTGTCTTTGCTGGGGAACTGCAGTGCATTGGGGAGGGATGTAATGTTTGTGATTCGGTATCTCACAGCAAAAGAAGCAAAGTCCTGCACTGAAGTCTGATTTAGAAAATTGACAGAAACTTAAGTACATACCTAGTGAAGGGCTCACACACCTTAAGCAGTACCTGGTTTTCCATTGCTGGGTCCTGGACTTGAAATGCAGCCCACCTGTGCCACGTCCGCGGGCACAGAGACCCCAGCCCTTTCCACCTGCTCCCCGTCCCAGACCCCCAGCAAGCCGCTGCCCACCCATAGCCAATAACACCCTCAGCTCACCCAGTCTTAAAACCTTTCCCAGAAGGGCTGCACTTAAGGCCACAGGGGGGACTCTGCTTCTCTGGGAGCTGCAAGTTCTGGTGGGAGTGTCTTGTCTTTCTAGTACAGCTTGTGAAGGAAGTGATGGTGGTTAAAGAATTGTTTCCACAGTGTGCAGGGTTTAAGCTCTGCCATATGAGAATCGAACTGCTCTATCTCCTGGGCATAAGATGGTCTTCAGACCCACAAGAGGACCAGATTTTCTTGTGCTTGTCCCTGTGGGGCAATAAGGAAAAAATAAGATTTTTAGGTAGCTTGGGTGCCTGCAGACAGGGTAGCTGCTGGGTGCTTGTGTGCTTTGCTAAGAGACCCTTGAAGTATAATCCTGCTTTAGCCACCTAAAACAGGTTTTATTTCCTCCACTGGTTCCTGGGACACTGCAGCCAGGCCCTTGGGAACCGATGTTTGGTTTGGGGCTGCCCTGACACCCCAGGAACCCGTTTGGCAGTCACACCCAGGGCTGCCCATGCCTGTGCCCAGGGCTACTGATGTAGCAGTGGTTCCCCACGCTACAACACAAGTGAAGCTTTCTCTGGGGGTGGGCAAGCTGCAGAAAAAAAGTATCAATTTGTTGCTTGTGATCCTCCCTGCATCAGAGGTGTCCATCTCACCTCTCAGGCTGTGCTTTGCCTGTTTTTGTCTTTTCTTCCTGTGGCTTTTGTGACTCTTCCAAGTCTCAGTGTGCTTGAGAACATCAGTGAGATGCAGAAGATCAAGGGAGAGGAAAAGGCTTAAAAAAATCTCTTCTGCAGAGGTGGCTCAGATAGAGTGGGAATAGAAGTTGAAGTAGGGGTATACTGAAAAGTGTAAAAAAGAAAACACCCTCAAAAATGCAACCAAAACCCTCTGCATCTATTTATCAGTCCTGGAATCACTTTTTTAATCTTGGTGGAGTCAGAGCTGCCAGCCCCCTTGGTGGGCAGCAGCAGGTACAGCTGCCTGCGGACAGGCAGACCCCGATGTTTGTGGGTGTGCTGCACCAGCTGCCCCGTTCCTTGGCCCTGGTGCCAGCAGGCAAGAGAATCATCTCCACTGGGACCTGCTCCAGCAAGCTCAGGCCACGTCCCCTGTCCCCGCGGGTGTGTGGGCACCCAGCCAGCCCTGCTTCCCGGTGCAGAGCCCAACAGGTCCCCGGGAAACAGCTGGCAGCCCTGAGGGCTGCTCAGCTTTGCTGATGGCACTGCAGGTTCATGGGAGCGCTGGGCCGTGGCCGTGGGGCAGGTGTGCTGCCGGGGTGCCACGCAGCAGTGGGGCTGTCGGCAAGACGCCAACATGCTGCCCCAGTCCCACTCATGGACACGCACACCCACCGGCCGCACAGCTTTGCACTGCGGGGCGGGAGAGGCATCGCAGCTCGGGGGGGATGGTGTTGCCCGCATCTGCCTGCCTCGGGGCTGATGAAACAATGCAGATACTGTGTCTACATGTCTCATGAGGATAGTGCAAAAATTCAGGAGTAAAGCATTTTACCAGGACAGAATGGAGACTAAATCCCAAGTGATAACATTTTGTCTTGTAGTCCCCATGCGTTTTCCAGGCTCAGTGTGTCCAAGCCTGTGAATGCGCACTGATGGCTGCAGAGCTTTGTGGGACCTGCTCTGTATGAACAGGAGCAAAGAAAACACAGCATGCTTTTTTGACAAGGTACTTACAAATTACTTGGAAATCAAAAGCAGTATTATTCATAATTGCTATTAGTAATAACCCAGTTCCTTCCTTCTCAAAAGAATCAGTCTGGAATAAATTCAAGCAATTTAAAAAACTGTATCTGCAGCATCCCAGAGCAGTGTCTGGGGAGGTACCAACCAGAATCTACCAGATATTTTTCTGCAAGCACAAGCACTGTCTTTCCTTGCATTTATTTTCTGGCTTTTCCAACTGTTCATGGGAAAAATAAGGTGAATTTAGCTGTACCAGACTCCAGAAGGAAAGCAGAGCAATATTTTTCCCCCCTGCCCAGCAAAAGTCAATAGGTAGCTGAGCTGCAGAGAGAACATGACTGTCATAGCTGCCCAGCAGCCTGTGGGAAAACCGATCTCAGGGATCCTTCCCCAGTAGATCAAGAACAAGAGTGTCACTCTGCAGTGGTGTGCTTTGAAAACTTCACAGTTACATGTTGCTTTAAACTTCCACACTTCCAAGCCCTCTTCTGTCATGTACAGTCTCACACCTCTCAAGTAAAAGTAAGTTTTGCCCAATGCAAAAATTCCCTCCCTCAACCCCAGAGATGTTGTACAGGCTTTGAGCCCTGTACTGACGTAGTAGGTGTGCTGCTGATGTTTGGACAGTGCTTTCCCTGCCATATTCATTAGGCTGTGATTTCTGCTGCCATCCCTGAAGTCTTGTGACTTAGCGAGCTGAAATGGGCCTTGCAACTGCTGTTCAAACAAAGAAAACAGCATTGTGTGAACGTTACAGAAATCCAGAGAGAGGGCATATGGAATAAATAACAGTGCAAATGGAGCATGACTAGTCAAGCACTACAAAAAACTATGTTGAAAGAATTCTCCCTTACAGCAGGGAGTTGGCATGAGTGCCTGCCTCCTGCCGCGTAGACTGCGGTACCCGGCCACATCTTCCACCACTTTCCTGGTGCCAGCGTTTCAGCCATGCCTTTGGCAGATTTCTAAATCCAACTTAGCATTTATGCACTTTCTACTTCACATTCTCCAATTACAGAGAAAATCTGTTTTTCAGCCTGAGCTGGATAGTGTTGAGTGTGTGCAGTATGCAGGTATTGACTGGAGTGGTGGTCCCTGCAGCCACATCGGGGAGAAAAACGCATCTTTCAATATGAGTATTTTGGCTTCCTGTTTGTTCTTATTTCACAGTTTCTGTTGCTAGTAACAATTTCTTGCTGCCTGCTGGTATCAAACGCTGGGCTTTCCCATGTTACATCTTCCCAGAGAAACATGTCTCATCACCAAGCGCAGAGATAGTGTCTGTGGGAGTGGGGTCTGTGGTGCCAGGCTCTCGTGCGCTCATGCCGATGGGCATCGCTCTCTGTTACGAGGCTTTAATAGTGCAATTAACTATAAAAAGGATGGCAGGTCTGAGAACCACAGTGACCTTTGCATGTAGGTGTGTGTCAGCCGTGACCCTGGGTGCTTTTAATTCCCATTTTAACTGCTGCTTACAAAGATATTATTTTGAGAGGAGAGGAGCGGGAGCCTGAACACAGAGGGGAGGGTCATGATCAAGGCAGGATTTCAGACTGCACAGGAGAATTAATTATCTCATACCACCATGTAGAAATGTCCTCCAGAGTATTGATTTCAATAAGTTTTTGCTCAATTAGTGTCTGTCTCGAGGCAGATGCCCTTACCCTTCCACTTCCCTGGGTGCTGGAAACCTGCTTCCCTCACAAGTCTTTGCCACATTGATCAGTCTTTTCAGTAGCCCCCTGTATTTCCTCATCTGTGTGCATCTTCTGTCCCCCTTCTCTTGGGAGGAAGGGGAAGGCAAGAGGTACCCACCCTCCTCCTTGCAGAGGCAGCTGCTGGGTGCATTGTTCCCATGAGGTGCCTGGGGCAGCTGGACTGGCCCCAGGTTGGAGCATGGTCAGGGCTGGTGAGGGGTGATGGAAAGCATCATAAGATATCTGTCATGTGAACATGTTTTCACTTTCTGCTTCATCATGAAGAAGCCAGTCAGTATACACCATGGGAGTGCAGCTCAGATGTGAAGCCTTCACATAGGGATGGTCTTGCTCTCCAGGGCTGTTCTGCCAGGAATGCCCTCCACCGGGAATGTGCTTTGCCAAGAAAGGGTCTGGGAGAGGTTGCACAGAGTGAGAAGGCCGTGTAATGCCCAAGCAGGCTGCTGTCTTTGGAAAAATGTCAGCTGATTGTGGATTATGGAGATACGGTACTCGTAGGAAATACCCTTCAGCATGCAAGCTGAAGTAATCGTGATGGAAGTTGGCAGGAGCCAGACACCCCTCAGAGCACTGTGGAGCCTTCAGGATTCATAGGGAAAAAGACATCTGTTGCTGCCGGGAGCTTACAGCCTCTGTATTTTTAGTCATTTGGCCAGACCGTCAGCTAAAATATTCCCCAACCTTCTTGCCCTTGGATGCTGATGCTTACCTCTGCCCTTTGGCTCATGACCATACAACCAATCTGCCAGTTGCACTTGGGAAGTAACTCTGCCTAAAAAAAAGCAAGAACTTCGGGTTATTGCTGGGTTTTGTTATTGTTCAGCTAGCACGGTTCGCCGCTCTTACTCAACATGTGGCCCAGGAAGCGTGGTGGGAGCAGCAGCAGGGACAGCAGTGACTGCAGCCCAGGACAGGGATGGGGACACCCACCCAAACCAAGGATGCTCTTGGAGGGTGAGTCAAGGAGCCCAGGCAAGACAGAGAGGAGGCTTGGAGGCCAAGATGGGAAGGGTGAGCGGCAGGAGGGCAGCAGTGCACTGCAACAGCAGGGGGATGAGAGGATGTTGGGCTTGGCCATGTTGGGCATGGAGGGATGACGTTGACCTGAGCTGCTGAGGGGGGTTAGTTGGGTGATGGGAAAGGCCTCAGCAGGCAAAGTTGAACTGGCACACAGCTCTGTTTTAATTTTTGATTAAGTGAGAGGGCAGGTTTATTTTAACAAAGTTGGTTTTCCTTAGTTAAATTCTGTTATTTCAGAGCTTTATGAAAAATAAACACGAATGCCCTTTTGGAGCCACTGTTTCTATCATTACGCAACTGTATTACAGAGCTCAGTTATGGAGATTTTATGATTTTCAGAACAAATCCTTCCATACATAGAGACCTGTACTCCTGAGAAATGTACTTGTTTGAAGTTATAGCATTTCCTGGAAAACCTCGTCAGTTATGAGGATTAAGTGAATTATTATCATTTTTAAGTACTATGTGTCAACAAGGGGTATAAAAGACCTTCTCTGAAGAAAGCGTAGTTGCTGGGGCATTTCAGGCTGAGGTTGCAGTAGAAGTTGACCTAATTAAATAATTTATAGATATCAGTTACCTAATTTAAATTGTCTGTGGTGTGAGTGCCAAAAAAAGTCCCATTTTACCTCCCCTCTGCCAAGTCTTCTGTTTGCAAATTTATTATCTTTTAAACCACTAGAGCAGCATTCCAGTTTTTTTTGTCAAGGCTTTTTCATTTTTAAGTCATCACAGTGCACTGCAAACAAAGTTGAATTATGGTCTTGTAGAGGTGTTTTCAGGTAGCAGAGCAGTTCTGATACAGCTCGCCTCTGTTTTGGGTGAAGCACCCTAAGGGACAGCAAGGTCTCCCAGTGCGTTGCCTTAACCCCCCCTGACTGCTGGGTGCAATGGAGACCGGGGCTGCTGGCTGGGTGGTGACCAACAGCCAGGGCTCCCTGAGCAGCCCAAGCACCCAGCACAGCCTGGGTTCAGTTATTCTGCACTTGGCATGACGGCAGTAGAGCTGATTGCCCAGAGCAGTCCTCAGTGAGTAACATAGGCTGTGGGTTGCATTCGTCTGATGTCTGGCAACCCAGCTCTGCTTTGGGGTCCTTTCACCCAGGTCTGCCCTATTTACTGTGACTTGCTGAAAAGAGGTAATAAACATTTATATGCTGCACAACCAAACCTGGTGAAGTGCAAGAGCATTCCAAACAAAGGATAACCTGCCCCTAGCTTTGGCTGTTAGTCTGCAGTTGTGTAGCACTCACACCAGAGGCTCTCTATAAATGAAGTCCCGATGTTTACAAGGCTGCAGCCAGCTGCACCATCTGCGGTAAGACCCGTGCTTGCAGGGGGCAGGGAATCGGCCCCAGCTGCCGGCAGTGCAGGCAGTGAATCACTGCACTGCTTCGCTGGCTGACAGAGATGGTGGCTGCTCTGCACACATTAGGAGGGCAAAGAGTGTCCTCTCCCCAGGGCTGTGAGGGACCCTGATGGCTGCAGATCCCTGCACCCGCGGGCCAGGTGTGGTGACTCTTCTGGAAGTATTCTTGGAGAGGAGAGCATTTGCCTGGGAGTCGTGTCCAGCATTAGTTCGGTGGCAATTTGTGATGCTCCAATGGGCACAAAGCAGCTGCTGAGCACTGGGCAGAGGCCTTCCCTCAGAGATAAGCAGTCTGAACCAGTGCAAGGTCTGGGAGAGAAAGGGCTTATGAAATCTCCTGGGTGACCAGGGCTGATGGCCCATCACCCTAAAGGCTGGCTCTGGTTTCAGCCTTTGCTGATTTCAACTTATGCCCACTTGACAGAACGAGACCAAAGATCCCCTACTACCTGACATACCTACCGGGTGTAAGTACACATAGGTTGTGATCACGTTACCCCCTGGACTCCTCTTGCAGCTCTGCGGCTGGGCTGTTACGTTGTTCAAGTCCCCTTCACCTCTCGGTGCCTCCGTGTTCATTCATGGTTTAAGGGGAGTAAGCTAGGAAGTCACGCTGGCAATGGACATTAGATATGGAGTGGTTTAATTTGGAAGTCCTGATGGTTATAGTCAATATCAGGAGCTTAATGTGTTTTTATATTTAGCACTAGTACTGTGACTATTCTAATCTTCTTAGTGAAATTGTGTACAAAAGGGTACAATCCATATAATGAGGTGAAACAGGTGGTCTCACTGGGGAAAGTCTGGTGCAAATGTAAATTATAGGCCTCTCATTAGTCTAGTAAATGACCCTATTTGAAATAGGACCTTTTTCTCAGCTGAAGGAGCTGGTGGGATTGCAGAAATGCCATTGCCCCAGACGAGAGGAGCTGCCAGCCTGCCCAGCAGCAGCGGGTTCTCTGCTTTGCCCTCTGTGTCTGGACTGTATGGCTCTGGTACCAATCTGGCATGAGGAGGGAAGTGCCGGCTGGGGTATTGCAGCCGTCCCGTCGCTAGGTCATGCAATCACTCTCATCGTGAATGCTGGGTGAGCAGCTATTGACAGTGAGTGCTGGCTGGAACATTTATGATAAGCAGCTATTCTGTAATGTAATCTCTGGCATGTAACTGCTGTGAAAGAAACAGCTGACAGCTTGGATTAATCCAGCATTTGAGGAATGAATATTATTTCCTCTGTATTGCACCACTGCAGGGAGTCAGGGCTCAGCCCTCCCTGTGGGTGAGAGTCTGGGATATTTGGGTCTGCATCCAGTTAGGTTGGCTAGAGATGAAAATAAAAGAAATCTTGGTTGATGTTTTCTTACTGCAGTTCTCAAAATGAGGCAGTTGATGGGAGTGACATGAAAAAAACAAATTAAAGCCTGAGCAAAACTTCATCTGTGTTTGTCAGATGGCTTAGAACTGGCAGGAGAACCTGGCAGAGGGCACCTCTGCTTTGGGTAGAACAGGTACAAGTAGTAGAGATGCTGTGGCCTTCGGCTCACCATCGCTGCTGAATGGCTCTGGGGAGTTCCCAGCAGGTCACTGTTCTACTTGACCAGCTCCCTGAATGCTGGGATGCCAGTGGCAGCTTGTGGAAAATTTATGTTATGTTCTGGCTGCCCCTTGCACTCAGACTGTTCAATGTCCAGGAGCAGGTTTGGGTACAGGATCGCATGGGCAGCTGGAGTCAGGTGGTTCTGAGCAGGATGCCGGCAGCAAGGAGCTGTCTCACCCATTCCTGCATTTGGGCCTGTGGGAATGGTTCTATCACCCCAATGAACCCTCCAGACCGAGGGTTGCAGGGTGCTTTGGGTCAGTCCTGCACTGATGCCAACATTGATCCTGGTATTTCTGCTTCTCCTCAAATATTTATCTCTGCTAAGAGAGTTTTCCTCTCAACTTGAAACTTCTGATACATTCAATTTTCAGCAGAGACTTGGACTCAGATATAGGCTTCCACAGCCTTTGAGGCAGCTGCAGCCTCTCTCTATCTATGGCCTGACCCTGATGTGGTTGATGTGGTTGGACACAAGTCTGCTCCAGTCTGAAAATTAATAGTGCTTTGCAGTACAGGGCTGACCCCAGGTGAGAGGGCTCAGTGCTGCCAGATGTGAATGTACCTCAGCACCTCTGGAGAGAATGAAGGGGGCTGCCACTGCTTCTGAGCATCACTGGCGCACCTCACCCCATCGCTATGTTAATGCACACCCTGCTGCTGGTGCATCCAGGGCTTTCTATTTCTACCTCCCAAGTATAGGACAAATGGGTGTAAAAAAAGGAAAGAGGAGAAACAAAAAAAAGCTGTTTCAGCTGTAAACTCTCTCTGCTAGAAGCATAAGGCAACAACTGTGCACAGGCAGGTGCTGTCTGTCTGCTCCAAAGAGGCAGCCAGAGCAGGCACTGTGCAAACACCGCTTTGTTCCAAGAGTAAGAAAGGGGTTTTCCATATAGGTCCTGGCTGGTGGTTTACTGTACAAGCAGTTTGTTGCTTTGATCACTCAGCAGTGAAGTGATGAATCATAAACAGTCCACCTGTGTCAGCAGGATACCACCCAGTGCCATGCAGCTTGCAGAATCCTAACAGCAAAGACAGATGCCTGCTGAGGTGACTCGACTGCAGCCACTGCCAGTGTATTGCCTTTCCCAAACGGAGCAAAACGCATCTCATCCTGCAGCCCAGAGGTGCTGGCACAGTTCCCTTCTTGGGTTGTGCAGTATCGATAGCCGTGCACTGTGAAAATCACAGCCCTGAACACCAGCATTTGGCTGGGGTCCTGACACTGTGGTGCTGCTGCTCAGACTTCACCTCGCTGCTTTGCCCAGGAAATGACATATTCACTTTCTTGTCATATGCTTTTAAATGAAAACAAACAAGGGGAAGATTAATACTGAAATATCATGTTTTCAGATTGGCTTTTGTCAACTTTAACATGTACCAGAAAAATAAGGCCACTCTGGTGTTAATGAAAGGCAGTGTGATACGGCATACTGAGCGTCTTTAGAATTTGACACAGAAGATTATTTCAGTGCTTCCCTGTTAAAAGTATAAACAAGATCAAAACCTTTTATTTTCTTCAGATTCCATAATAATTTTGTAAATTATAGAAAGGAAAGTGGGAAAAAAGGTGGCTGCAATTAGAGGAGAAACACATAGAAATTGCAGTGCAAGGTGATTCAATACCTGCCTTCAGTCTGAGGTCTGTTTCTGGAAGTCCTGGGTGACTGAAACGCTGAGAAGATATGACATCTAATAAAATCTGTTTCATGGCCATGAGAACTGAAATAGAAAGGTACAAAAGTGGTAAGGCATGAATACTTGAATTCTGTTATTGCCCAGCCTAAAAGGACAAAAAGTGACTCAGACCATGGGGTTCACCTAACTCTTTAAGATAATTTCATAATAAATTTATTGTTTCTATTTAGACTTTGCTATGGCTGCAATTGGATGAATTTGGATCAGTTTTTCCTCTATGATGCAAAAGCTGTATCTTACTTTTTTAAACTCATGAGTATTTCCAAGACATTATACTGTGCAGCATCACAAGTTGTGTGATCAGGGCGTAAGCGCTGGTGATGTGCTTTCTGCCAGAAGCATAACCAGACTTAATTATCTCTCTTATCAAATCGCTGTGTGCTTGCCTCAGAGGGGCAAACGTGCCAGGGCCAGGGTCCTGTCTGCATCCCCATGTAGAACTTTGAGAGAAACCGCCTCCGCTTGCTGCATGTATTTATGCGTGGAAAGTTGCACAAAGGTGCCTGGGCCAGTGTTACTG
The DNA here is from genome assembly GCA_035590215.1 of Microhierax caerulescens. Lineage (NCBI taxonomy): Eukaryota > Metazoa > Chordata > Aves > Falconiformes > Falconidae > Microhierax > Microhierax caerulescens. The sequence continues at coordinate 53,419,494 of JAVJGJ010000062.1, forward strand.
CATTGAGTGGTGTGAGTGATGTGTGGTAAAGCAGAGATAAAACAACATGATGTTGCATCAGTATGGAAGGTTGTTTGTGTATTGTATTCCTTCCAAACTCATCCTCTTAAGAAAGTAAAAAAGGTTTTAAAGGAAACAAAAATGGTGCAATTGCACCATAACCCTTGTAAAAATGGCCAAGTCATAATGTAAACATCAAAAATAGTATGGATACCCCCAAGAGAGTGTTGTGTTCACAGCTGAACTCCCCTTCTGAAAAATATTATCATATGGTTTTGTTTTGCTCTAAATGCACCTCTGCCATGATTGTTTTACTCCACGATTCTTTTCTCATCACAATTAAGGCTGGAAGTGGCTTGGGTAGTAAATGTGGCTTTTGGTTTGAGCTTTTGCACGAGATAAAAATTAAGCTCCTTTGACAAATTAGAAGGGTTTCTGTGTGATCTTCAGAGCTTGCTTTTCACTGCCCTATGGCTCTGCCTCCCTGATTTCTATCGGAATGAGAAGTGCTAAAGTGACTTGAGAGTTGTTCTGTTGTGGTGCTTGTTTGAGGATGCTTGGAAATGCATGGGTGCCAAGCAGGAATCTACTTATTTAAAAGCAAGGGGGAGAAAATCCTCCAGGCAGCTCCTC
>JAVJGJ010000062.1:53420226-53435369 GCA_035590215.1 Microhierax caerulescens
CAGCATTCCCGGGAAAAATAACTCACATTGGTCAGGACCTTGCAAAGCTTGATCCAAAGCATCAGTACCAGCATGGGGCCAAGCCCTGAGGTCTCTCCAGGAAGAGCCCGGTGCTGAGGTCCCAGGGAGGCTCTTCCCGTGGGACCCCTGTCCAGCCTGGCAGAAAGGAGGGGCTACAGGCACCGGGGCAGGCAGCCTCTGCTCACCACATCAGGAAAAACAGCTCAGTGGGGCTAATAAACAGGTCACAGAAGATTAATTCATGTAATGATCTCTTGTGCCAGATCCCGCTGCGCTACTAATATATTCACTCCAGTAAGATGAAGGTAGTTCAATCGTTAAAACTAACTTTGTCTCAGATGTAAACAGATTACTTCATTACACTAGTGTTTATTTACCAACATTACATTTGGGCAACCAGCAAATATCGGTACCTGATGGCACTGCATCACTCCGGGAGCTGCCGGGCGCCCATGCTGTCACGCAACAGCTGTGCTGGGAACTGACATGCAGCCGGGCTGGGAGCAATGCTCCTGATTGTCTAGAGAACTGATGCAACTAAGAAAGCGGTACGATAAATTGCTCACCATCACTTCGATGACTTCTAAACACAATTCTGCTCTGACAGCTCCCCTCTCCCATCTCTTTGCTTTTCATGAACATTCATCTGTGAAATTAGGTGGTTAACTGGGACCTGTTTAGCCACAGACCAGCCTTGTTTCTCCTGGTGGGTAGCAAAGCTTAATTGCCTGCTCAGGGCACAGAAACCGGACCAGTAATGTAGGTGACCCTGCAACCCATGGGTAAAGAACCCTGACTCTTGGGTCTTGGAGCATTACCCTGAGCAATTAGCTCACAAGAGAGACGGTATTATTTATCTGCTGAGGAAGCCCCACACATTGTCAGATTGCATGGAATCCGCATAAATCTTTGCATGGAATCTTTGGGGGAATTTGGCAAACATTCAGCTGTAATTTGTCCAAGTTCAGTAAGACACTTGAAAATTAGATTTTGTGTTTGAAAGCTGTAATGGTTGTGCCTCTTACAAGGAAATATTCCTTTTATTCTGAAAAGTGCATTACTAGCTTTGAATTGGGAGCTTGGTACATGGCAGACTCCTGTCAAGATCTATGTTTAGAAAAGACCTTGCTACTTTTGCTCTGCTCTTCAGCCCAAGAAGGAGTTGCCTGTCAGAAGGGGTCAAGGCCAGCAGGGTTCGTACCTGCTCTGCCAGCACAATAGGGACAGAGCAAGAAAGAAATAAAAGAAGTAAAAGCAGGCTTAGCACTGAAATATCCGACTGCTGTTTCTAATCTGCAGTGTATTTTATTGGTCCCCTATAATAATGCGTATGGGGTTATAAAGCACTTTATGTAATTCTTAGGGAGGAAGCAATTACCCCCCGAGTGGGGCTCTATTCCCCGCTGACCAGCAGAAAGGGGCATTAGCAGCTACATGGGGGGGTGATGTGATGGGAAAGAGGCAGCTTGGGTTTGTAGAGGGAAACTATTTCTCATAAGTCTACTAGGGGTCTCTGAAATGGGATGGTCTGATTGTGTGCACTTGGAGTTTCAAACAGCTGTTTAGCAGTCCTCCAGCCTTGTAGCTGACTTCAGCTGCCAGTTCCACAGTGAGAAAAGAGAGTTGGTGACAACAGAAAAAAAAGGCACCCCCCAAAAAACCAACCAACCAACCAAAAAAACCCAAACAAAACCCAAAAAACAAAAACCTGCAGGGTGAAGAGTGAGGTGACACCAGCTGCTGACAACACAGTAATATAGATAGCCGAAACAAAAAAAAAAAAATACTGAGAAGCTGCTAAAAGTGGGCAAAAAGACAGGCAGGTTACATGAGGACTAATGTTTAATTAATGATAAGAATTAAGCAACAGCGTATATAGGCGATGGGCGGGTTGTGGGTTGTCTGTGGCTACTTGTAGAAGAGGTCTTGGGCATGACTGCGGATGCTCCGTCAAACACCAGCTTGATCCTGGGCAAAATACTGGAGAGCTGGTGATGGCACGGGTGCTGTGCACTGCGGTGTGAGCGCACACTGCCTGCTCCAGCACAGCGCACAGGGCACTGCTAGCGGCCTCAGCACCTAACTGAAAGGTGCGGGGTGTCCTCAGGGGGCAGCTCCCCTCCAGGGAGAATTTAAATAGACTGGACCTCTCCAGCTTGGAAGAGACACTGGGAAGGAAGACAGCAGAGCTGTCACGTGATGAGGAAAGCAAAGATGAGTGAGGAAGGATCACTTTTTCCAAACTGAAGGAGATGAGGAGCACAGACAAAGGGATCGTGCACCAGGGCTGGGGCCTGGTGCTGCTCGTTGCAGAAGGTCTGACACTCCCCAGGGCTGAGCAGGGTTCCCAGCATCGCTGTGCAGGCTCCTGGGAGAGGAGCTGACTGCTTGAGAGCCAAGGGGCACAGCCCAGCCTGGGCAGCTCTTCTCTGGAGCTTCTGCCACCTTGGGTACCCCGGGACATAGGTCAGGCAGTGACTGCTGCCCCCGAGCATCTGCCACTGGCCACTGGCCAGGCAAGAAGTGGCTGAACAAGTGTTTGCTGTTTCCCTGCATGGTTATCATTTAACATTTCCTATTGCTGTAAATTCTGTGCGTTGAGCTGGGTTTAGGGTTTTATTTTTCAGGTTTGCTTGCATTTATTTTCTTCTTATTTTAGCAGGTGATAGTACCACCAGCTTTTTAGCTCTTAGCTTAGTCTGTCTAAAACTTTTCCAGCATATGAATGGAAAAGCATTGAAATAATGGTAAATGATATTACGCCTGCAGTAGATGCAATGCCATTGTACTGGGAGCAAAGATTTAAGTTCTAACATGACAGAATTATTTTGTTTCATCTGGATCATCCCCAAATATCTATTAATGAACCTGTTCTTCAGACAGTCCTCTAAAGCAAGGTGACAAGCTCACGATGCATACTTTTGCTGGTTGCTCTTTAATTACAAACTCTCCAATTCAAACTGTGAGAAGGAAATGATTGTGTTGTCTCACAGCTACAACTAATCTCCATTAGTATTTCCTGTTCCTTTATCTTGGAATTTCCAAATTCCAATTAATTTCCAATAACCTTGATGTACACGACATGGTAGTACATACCTTCATGCCTTACTCTCTTGGATTTAGGTTCATGCTCAGAAAGTTTCTTTCCACCCACCTGTTTGTGCTGCATGTGAAGCCAAATGTCACCCTGCAGCAGCCTGAAGAAGGGACTCTGCGTTATTTTCCAGTGCATTCCCTGTACTCCAGCTGATGTCCTGCTTGTGCTCTCCTGCTGGTGCCCGGTTACTGTTGAATAGCTGAAATCAGTAATACTATTTAGAGGTTTCGCACCCAGCTTCCTAAATTATATTGTCGGCTTTTACCTGCTGGTTTTTAAATGCCTGGATTTTTTGAGTACTTTCAGACTTTCACTGCAGAATTATTTAGATAACTATTTGAATGCTACCTAAAAATGCAACTTTACATTTTTTGAAAATCCAAGCAGATGCTCAGATTCTTCCTCTTCTTCAGTTGAATTTATAACCTCTTCCTGTCAAGAACGCAAGTGGGCAGGGTGTAATCCCACAGCAGAATAGGCTCCAGTTTCACTGTAACACTGGAGGAAATTCTGTATTTCTTTGCACAACTGGTGAAAACTTACATTAACTCCATCTAGCTCTAGTATATCCTTCTAATTTTCCCAGTAGTCTCTCCTGGATGATTTTTTTCTAGGAAAAAAACTCACAGTATCTGTCATGGATTTTTTTTTTTTTTAATAAAGGTTGCAGTTCTAGTTGCACCTTATTCTTCTGTCAGTTAAAATGCTTCTGGCAAGTAATGTAAATCCTTGAGGTTATTATGGGCCTTTATCTTTTTGTGATAAAGGGCTGTGATGTTGCATTGGTTGGTACTGATGCCCGGAGCATGGAGGGAAGGAGCAGTCTGGCTCCCCCGAAACATGTCAGCATCTGCTCCCCAGTTCACCTTGAGCCTGCCTGAGGCTGGGGACGGCGCGGCAGGGTGGCTGCCTGGCCGGCTTTCCTCGCCAGGGCGAACACCAGCAGCTGCTGGGCTGCTGGGCTGAGTGAGGGCACGCTTCATGCGGTGCTCACACACAACACAACTTCCACAAGGTTGTGACGGTGTCAGTCCCTTAACAGAGTAAAGCTGAATATTATAGCAGACCTGAAAATCAGTCTTTCAGTCAGCATGTTGCCTTGCGTGCACATTGAGCTCAAAACAGTGCAGGGGCTGAGGTGCCCATCTTTTTCCAAATGTAGCAGAGGGGTTCCCAGCAGTGCAGCGTGACCTGCACAAGGAATGTGAGGTACCAGGTCAAAGAAAAAATTTTCCCCTTTCCCCCAGTCTGGCAAGGTGTATATAGGGATGTTTTCCTCACCCATTTACAATCCAAGTAGAGGACTATGATTTCGGCTTTTTATAAACTTTCAAAATGTGGTATTTTAGCCTGAAGCATCAATCCCAAAGGCACAGCTTTCTATCATGTGCCCGAGCTGGCAGCTTCACGCTCTTTGCAGGTGCTGTGACACTCCCTATGCAGCTGCAGATTCTCCTGGCACCACAAACACATCACCATGAGCGCTGTGTCTGCCACTTCACCCCTGTGTCAATGTTGCCACCAACACAGGCTGTTCACTTGGAGAAAAAGAGCAGCCGAGCAAAGAGCTGTGTCTGACATCTCTTGGTTCCTGCTTGTCTCTTTGGCAGCTTAATTATTACCAGTCCCTCAATGGCTTTCATGAGGGGTGCAGGGGCACAGGGGCTATGTTTTTGTGGGCTGGGGGAAGGAGTGGATTGTAGTGGCAGTGGCAAAACCTGTATTTTGAGTACAAGAACAGAGAGAAGCAAGTGGGACAAATCCTGGCAAGGTCCCTCCATGCACATGGCTTCATCCAGCACTGAGAGTTGAATTCCACCCTGGCAGACACCATTCTGGGGCAAATTCTGAGGGGGAAGCTGTCTGTTATTAATTTAGCTCTTGCCTACATGGCAGAGAATGGTACCTTTCCCTATCAAACAAAATAGGAATTTACTCATTTTTTGCCATTAAAACCAATCCTTCAAAATGTGGACAGGTGAGTGCCCTGGGGTATTTGTGGTGTGGGGAAATAGATACAGGGCTAGAGAAAAGTAGGATTGCACATGCAAATCTGTATACAAACAGGCAAATGTTGGCTCCCAGCTTTCTGAGCTGACTGGTCCTCTCCTGTGCACCATTTCAGAAACCAGGAGCGCTGCGTAAAGCATACTCAGCATCCTGCTGGCTGATGAAGAGGGAATTTGGTCAAATTTGAGTCGTGTGGGAAAGTGGGCTGAATTGCACTTGTGCAGTTATTTGCACCGAAGTGCTTTGATCTAACCATCTTTACCTCACTCTTACAAGTGAGCATTCAAGCAAGCATTTAAGCACATTGGTTTTGCTTGTTTATATAAGTGAGTTCCAGTTACGGAGATTTTATTAGTACATCTGGTATGCCTGAGACACAGCATTGAACATGCAGTGTTCATTTTCTGCATGTAAGGCATTTTGCTGCAGACTCCAGGCTCATTAGTTTGGTCAGACAAAGAATACTTGGGTAGTTTGGAAACTGCAGTATTTTATGAAACAGAAGTTCCTTTGCTGTCACCCGTTGCTTCATTTAAAACTTAAAAAGTGTATATCTCAGTTAATCTTGTTACCCTTTTACATAAAATCTCTGTAGCTGGTGCATTAAGCTGCTTCCCTGTCTTTACTTTGCAAATTTGTAATCCACTAATAGAGTACTTATTTCATCCACAGTTTATGACTTCATCCAGTTTGATGGCATTTGATGCCACTGAAAGTGAGTCCTGGCAGGAGCTGGAGGTGCCCTGTGAGACTGGGCTGTAGCTCCCTTATCACTCTCCTTTACAGCACATGAGGAAATTCCCCATCCTCTGCTCCTTGCCTTGGGAGCCCACAACCCTCCTGGCTATGGCCCGTCTTTTCAAGCAATGTGCACAGCTCAAGATCCAGAAATAAATTATAATTTCTTTGCATCTGCTTAAAGCACGAAGATTTTGGCTGACACTGAAGCACACTTGCTGTGTGTATTTAAATATCATGTCTCCTGCTGTGATCATGCTGAATATTTGATAGAATCAGCAACATACTCTGTTTGCATCATTGTTTTTAAGCCATTAGCAAACTTTAGCAGACTGTTAATGATAAGCCTGCTACTTGTCTAATGTGTCCCAAGACTTTCACTTAAAAGCCTGGAGGATAATGTCAAACCCTTACAATAACGTTTGCATTATCCAGGCCAAGGCTTTGGAAGACTATGTTGCTTTGAATTCTAGAGGTTGTTTCTGAAACACTTTACACCAACATCATGTGACAGTATCTGCAAGGGAGACAGTATTTTCCTGTCCTGTAGTATTAGGCAGCCCTGACTACGAGGCTGTTGAAGATGGGTGGTGGTCAGAGGCTGAATATTCTTTTTCATGAGGTTTTTTGTTTGCTTTTCTGCAGGCAGAGGGAGTCTAAGGCTGAATAGCCACAGCTTTCATTCAGCTGATAATTTCTTCATTGTTTTGCCCTGATTTTCAAAGAATTATGTAGGAGGTAGAAAAGGTTTATAAAAACAAAAACAGAGGAGAAGAAAAACATATTGTGTGTTCCTTTTCAGCCGGCTCCAGTGCCCAGTGCTGTGGTTATATGATCATAGGGGGAAGATGCCATGCCCCGTACTCACCTTCTGCCATGCCTGCAGTGCCCTTGCTGTGCCTCAGGTTCCCCCATCTCAGTCCACTGTGCCTGTACCGACCATAGCTGCCCTCCTGCGGAGCTGCCCACCGGAGCCCAGCCTGCTTCCCCCCAGCCCTTTCCCCTCCACCTGCAGCCCTGGGTCCCCCTGGTGCCCCCCTCTCCCCAAAATCCCAGCACTTGCTGTATATTTTAACATTGGGGGTGGGGAGTCACATTTAACTATTGGAAGCAGGGAGTCACTGAATGTCCCTGAACCAATCAAAGGGCTGATTCTGTGCTGGAGGAATCGTTCAGCAAAGAAGGAATGGGGAGCAGCATCCCTTAGGCCATCAGGGAGCTGCGGTGGACAGGGCCAGTGGAAGGACGCTAAGGCACAGAGCGTGACCTTCCAGCCTCTCTTCCCAAGCGCATACTCTCATGTCCATAGGAAAAAATTGCTGAATAAATGTTTCCTTAAGCTTTTCTTCTCTTTTGAAGGGACCATCCAAATTTTACCTCCAAGGATTTTCTTAGATAAAGCACAGATACTGCTAAACTGCCTGCAGAAAGTTTTGAGAAGTGTTAATCTATTTCAATATGATTCCGAAATACAGTTTTCACGATATTGTGTTATGAACACACACAAGCACATGAATAGCTGAAGACAAACGGTATTGGCTGTGGCTCATGTGTTACAAAGAAGAAATTGGACTCAAGTTGCCAGTCATGTCAGGTCAGCTTTCACAGCAAAACCTTCCCTTGATTCCTTCCAGGCACTGGGAATGGGTCTGGCGTAAAGCGGAGTGGAGAGGGGGACAATTGCTTACTCCCACACTGAATTCAACCCCACCCCACAGCCGCAGTGGAGCAGGGAGGCAGCCGCACCAGACAGACAGCACGTGCGAAGCTGCATCAGGGGAAACATCCGTGCCACGTCCCAACACCTGGTGTCTCCCCTGGGGAACATCTGAGAGATGCTCCACAGCCAGCACACCTCCATGCATTCCCAGAGCACTTGCTCCCCTGCACTTCACCAGCACTTCCCACACCAGGCAAGGACCAGAGTGTCTGTGGGACCAGCTGCTGGGTGTGCAGGGACCTTAGTCCAGGAACACCTATATTCAACCCTGACACAGAAGCTCAGCACACCGGGTGCTTGTTCGTAAGAAATCTTCAAAGGAAAACCAGTGTTCCCAGGCACACTGACTCCATTTTCCAGTGAGGTTTATCTCCACCAGGTTTTGTAAGCCAGAATGGGTAGGTTATCTCCTTCGAGAAGCACCTGTTTTTACCAAGTTCAGCAATGTGGAGAGGATCAGTTTCAATTAATGATGAACACAGGTAATCTAACACATGCTCTTCTATCAGTGGCTGGCCTGGTCTGCAGGCAGCAGGGTGGGGGCACCCCTGCCCACTGCCCTGCTGCCTGAGGAGCTGCCAGCATCGGCCCCATCCCGGTCTCTGCTCATTGCTCACACTATGGAGGCTTCTCACGTCTATGCTTGGCTGGTTCTGGCAAAGTCAGCAGCAGCCATCTCATAGTCACAGAGATCAAGCTTTCCTCAGAGCTGGGCTGTTTTCATCAGGTTTTGGCACCCTGATTCATGCAAATCCATTGACACAAATTAACACAGAAATTAACACAGATCCACTAACTTTGATAGAGATACACAGATTTTTGTTTGATAAAACCAGAAATATTTATATTTTTATAAATCTATATATCTCTTTATATAGATATATATCACATTGCAATGTGCAGCACTGAGTCTTATTTCTGATTTGTGTGGTGCTCAGACCAGAACCAAGTTAGGAATTATAGCAAGATGAAGTTAAAAAAAAAAAAAAAAAAAAAAAAGACCATTGCATTAAAAAACACGGTGCTGAAACAGGTTTTCTGAGAATTTTTCTGTGTCCTTTGCAGTGGTTGCACAGCACCCGGAGAGGCTGGCAGCCCCAGAACACTGACAGAGCAGAGTGCAATTCACCCCCTGTGCAATTCACCCCCCGGTGCAATTCCCACCCCAGTGCACCATCTCTGTTGGCAGCGCCCAGCCCGACAGCCACTGCTGCCATCACAGGGAAGCTCCCGCAGCCACGGGTGACGTTTGCCCCCTCCATCCTTGGGAAGGGCTGTGTCTGGGGGACAGTCATGTCCCCCTGCCTCCAGGGCTGGGCACCATCAGCTCCAAAATCAAACTGCCCTGCCCTGCAGCTCCTCATTCTGGCTGTGAACCAGCAGCAAGCGGAGTGGAAGAACAGGTTCCAGATTGCTCCCCAAAACTGTGGTTGACCACAGACCTTGTGTTCGTTTCCTATGACATTCCAGTTTCTCAAAGAAAGTTTTGACTGACCTTTCCTTTCACACAGTTAATGTTTTTTTTATAACTGTAAAGTGTAGCAAACAGCATAAATCACACCATGATAAACCGTAAGGATGAGCCATTAGTCATTTGAAAAGCATGCTTCCCATTGAAATACAGTGAAGATCATCTTAGCAGAAAATTTTTGAGTGATATAAATAATGCTCATGATTCTTTGGATGCAAACATTGACAAAATACCATTTTCCTCTATGTCAATATTGATAAATGTGTCTTGAGAACATATAGTACTAAAGGTTCAAAAATAAAATTAATTTACATCTAAGAAATTAAGCTGGTTTAATTTACATTTATTGTTTAAAGACAGCCATAAAAAGCTACTTGTCATGATTTATTCTTGAAATGAGTCTGGCCTTGAGAGTTTCCATAGTTACAGATGTTTTTGATTGTTCAGTGTTAGCACAATTGACATTTACTGCAGAATGAGAGCTCTAATTGATTTTTCTACATGGAGACAAGAAAACAAGTGCTCAGCGGTATGTGTGGTGCTTTAATTGCCAGGTTCTGGGGGACCCAGTGATGTAACTGTGCACCAAAGGGCTGCAATGGTTTGAACAACCAACAGAAATGCTCGTAAATAGTTTGACAAATTGCAAGATAACTTTATCAGCTGAGAGCAGCAGTTGGTAGGTACAGATGTGGCATCCACCCACCAAGCCCCAGTTCTGCCCAGAAAGGGCCCTGCAGGCATCACTGCCGACCTGCAGCTCCCACCTGGTCACTGTGTGGTGAAACTCCCTTGGGGAGCATGGAGTACGGTGCTGCGCTGCCAGCAAGTGTCCTTGTTTCCTACACAAGGGTGGAAAGTTCAACTTGTATGAAGAATACCCAAACTAGAAGCCTAAACCTAAAATATAAGAAATAGTGTGGGGAGAAAGGAAAGGAACAGACAGAAGGCAGAAAGAAATCTTGCAAGGTGCCTACAGCAATGATACAGTCTGATGAATTAAAAAATAGCATGGGTGTCCCAATTCCCATCCTGGTTGCACTGCAGGCTCTTTGGGAAAAGGAGAAACTTTTATTCTTTTTTTATTATTTGTGCCTTTTATTCAGCATGGTTAGGTGTTTTCTAGGCTGGCAGCCTAACCAAGAATGTCAGGTGGGTAAACCTGATGGTCTAAACTGGAGATGTGAAACCAGTCTGCAGCATCTTACCCTTGCCCAGCCCACCCTGCCACCTAGCTGCAGCTGGGGCCATATGGCCCATCACAGACACGGTCTGGAGTCAGGTCCCCCCATGCCCATCTGCCATGATGAGCTGTCTGCTCTGCTCAGCCCAAACAGCCATTGCTTCTTGTCACCAACACGTCCTCATTGTAGAGTCTTCAACTGACCTAAAGTCTTAGCTATCAAGGAAAAAAGTATTTTTGCTATTAAATTGTTTAAAATGGTATTATAGCTAAGTGACCTATATTGACATCAATATTTAAGTCATAAATTTGAAGATCTGATTATATAGTGTATTATTTCTGACACTTGCCTTGCTCCATCGTCACAATAATGGAAAAGAATGACTCATGTTGTGGAGAAACACTGTCAATTTATACTGAGAAAAGTAAATCCATTCTCCATTTTTTTAATTTGTGGGACTGTCACTTCAGTAAAATGTGTGAAGCCTTTTTGATTGCCATCTTTTTCTGAAATTGCTTCTCACTAGGACGTTCTTACTCCTTCCTTGGCTGTTTGGTTATTTTGAACTACGTTTAATCAGGCAACAAAAGGATCAAGAGTACCTGGGGGAGAAAACAAGGTGGATTAAAGCATTAAGGCTGTAGCAAATCAGGAAAGATTAGGAATTACAATGTATAGTACCAAAGTTTAACGCTTCTGAGATTTTTAAGAGCAGTTTAATGGGCTGATGTGAAGAACACCAGGCTAAACTTCTTGCCTCCTTAAATCCATTTTGCTTGCCTCCTGCTGTTACCCAAATACAACTTGTTTTTACTGTTTTGAGGAGATTCAGAGCATAAGATAAAAGCAAATTATGTAAAGAGACATATGGTGGGGTGATTTGTGGAATAACTTCTGTTTACAGAGTGCCCAGGGTTATTCTGGGTTCTAGTAAACAGATACTGGAGCCATAAGCAGCTGCGTGTCTGTCACATGGGCTGCAGTCCTGGGGAAATCTCAGCCAGCATTTTCCACAAACCCTATTCCTACCTAAACCTTTGAAGATAATGGAAGTCACTTAAGTAAAAAGAAATTACTTAAGAAAAGTATTAAAATGTGGAGGGAAAAAAATCACAAACTCAAGACAGACATGAGGCTACTTTAAGAATTAAATTACATTTCTCATTGAGTACTGACAGGAGCTTGTTTTCTGCATGGAGAGTTGCCTGGGAGTCCACAATGCTCATAAACTGAGTGGAGCTGGATATTAACCACAATTGTACAGCCTAACAGAGGTAACTGGGAAATGGAGGTGGAATAAAGGTGTTCTCTTACAGAAGCCCTGGTGGAAAATGAAAAAAAAAACCAACACAAAATACAGCCTCTTTAAAAAGGGAGTTAAGTCTTTCCCACGGTGAAGTAAGTACAAGTCAGACTTTATTCTGCTTTTTTCCAACTCTTAAATACAAGTGACAGCATCATGTTGGTGACAACTGGAGCCCATTGTGTAAGACAAGGAAATAGCTCAACAGAAATATGGAAAGTGGAGAAATGCGTTGAGATATTCATTAAAATGCTTATTTGAGGAGACTGAATGGGCTCAGCAATCCGTGAGCCATCAGTGAAATCAGTGCCTGCAAGAAAAGGGAGTAAATTACTTTGAGAGCCATCACCCGTGCTGAGGGATGAAAATACACATTTCCCAGCAGCTTCATGGAGCTAGCGTGCTGCACCGTCACTTCCAGATTGGGTGTCTGAAATTCAGACAGAGTCCCCCTACTCAGAAGTAACCAGAAAAGGCTCTGGACTAAAGAAATTTTGGAGTTGATAAACATTTTGTGAAGTGTTTTAGCTCTCAATGTCCTACCTGAACCCTGCTGCATGCTGCAGCACTCCTGCCTGGCTCAGGGTCTCCCAAAGTTCAAGGGAGGTCTCCTGCATAGGGCTGCAAGGGATTGTCTTGGAGCATGACAAGCAGCACAGGAGAAAATATGACTGTCCTTAAATGCTGAAATAAACAGGTGACAGGGACTGAAGTCACCAGCAGTATTCAGGATTTGGTATCTTGATGGTGAATGAGTCCTGACAGACCGTATGAGAGGCACAGAGAGCATTGACTCTCTGTCAGAGAGGGGAGAGCAGCACTCAGTGGAAAAAGGAAGGAGGGAGAGGCAAAGCAATGGGACAGAAAACTTGCCTTCATGCAGACAACCAGGAGGCCTCAGGGGCACATTTGTCAGTACCAGGCATTGGCAAGCTGCGATATTTTAGACCCCTGTTCAAGCTCTTAATTGGGTATGTCAGAATTCAAGCTCTCAATTAACCAGCAACAATATTGTCAATAAAAGTGAGGGCTAATTAGGATGTTTGTTTTCTATTAATTTCTATTCTGCAACTTCAATGCTTCATTTATAGCCTACTATAATGCAAACCAGGGAGTTATTTCATAGGTCAGGAAAGAAGCCCAGAAAAGCTAAGAGAAACACCAGCTCTGCCCAGCACTGCCACTGGGAATAAGCAACAGTAACCTGCCCTGTCAAGAGGACCTTAAGTCAAGGAGAATTTCAGCCTGGCCACCCAGGAGCACACAACAGAGCACAGTGCAGCACCCAGCTCTCCCCACGGAATGTCAGTGAAACTGGAAACACCCTGCAGGTGCCCAGCAGAAATTAAGTCACTTGCCAGCAAGGAAATGACAGAATTGGCTGCTGTGAACAATGCTATTTTTAGTGATGCTGGCTGTTCAGCTAGCACCCATCTCCCTTCTTCATTCCTTACTCATGGCTGGGGAGTGCAGCTGAGAGCTGTGCTCCAGGGCAGGACTCAGTGCTCTACCTCACCTCGGAAGCAAACAAGCAGCTGGAGGTTTTCAGTCCCACTTTCCTCACTGGTTCATACCTCAGATGTTCAAACAGTATTTATTTAAATTGGTAGATCGTAGCAGAATTAATTTGCTTTGAAGGCTGAGCCAGAAAGTATTTGGCAGCTGGATAGGAAAATCTAACACAAACAAACAAAAAAAAACCTTAAACCATAAAGCATTGCTTAATTTTTCAGCCTTCAGCACAGAACACCCTAGAGGAACCATTAGTTCTGTAAGAGTAACGAGGCAAGAGTTGTTTCATTTCCAGGATACAGTCTTAGTTTTTTTTGGTGGTTATTGCTGTGCCCACAGCACTGAGCTTCTGCATTCACTGACAGCAAGTGCTGAGGAGCCTCGGCTGCATTCCCTGTGGTACGCGTCAGGGTGGCTGGGCAGAAGCGTTGACTGCCTTTTCCCTCTGTATTAATAACAAGGGCAAGACAAGAAAAAGCATAATCAGAGCTTTAACCCCTGTTATCCAAGAGCGCTGTATCATTTTGTCTATAGATGTAAAGTATATTTGCATATCAGATATAAATGTGAAACAAGCAAGAGAAACTAGTTGGAAGAAAAAGTTTCACCTTTCCCTTTGGGGTGTTTGTTACACAAATACCACGTTTTGTGAATTTCATGTTGATTTGCTTACTGATGTAATCTAAGATTGATAAACTAATTTTTATGCTGAGGTACTGAGAAAGTGCTATGACAGCCAGTGAGATGGTTGAGCTTTTTGCTCTTCAGGAACTACCTCTCTGCTGGTGTTCGGGTAACCCCATGTGGCAGTGGGGGCTCTGGCTGCTGCTACATGGTTAAGCAGTGGCTGTGTTATAGGCAAGGTGTCAGCATTGCCAGGGGGCTTCCAGCCTGTGCTTCTCCCACAGGGCAGGATGAACCCTACCTGTTTTCCCTGATGTGTCCTTGAACTTCCACTTGGAAGTCTCCAACGATATGGATGCTACAGAGTCTCTGGAAAGTTGGTTCCAGCACCCAGCTGAAGTTACCACTGATACGTTACCTTGTGCCTAAACCAAACCTTTCTTGCCTCAAGCTAAGCATGCCGTTGCTTACTCTGTTTACTACAGGGAGTAGATGTCCCCTGCCCCTTTACGATGTCTGTTTAAGTGCTTGGTGGCCATGTCTTCTGCGGTCAGCTCTTCTACAGGCTCAGCAACCTGTCTTTCCATTTCCAACCAAATCTCCTAGGCTGTGCTTTCTGGTCATTCTCCCCACTGTCACTGGGACTTTGAGCATTTCAGCCCTGCCCTCTCCTAGCCAGCCAGCGTCCACCGAGTCACCCCAGGGAATGTCAGCCCTGCCAGATGGCGAGCAGTTCCCCTTCATCTCCCCAGAACAGAGAGACACCTAGCAGATTTGGGGTGGTAAGAGTTGCCTGCCTGCGTGGACTCTGGTGACTCGCTCCTGATAGTCCTGATGGTGCAGGGTGTGTGTGCAATGCAGGGACAGCTCTGCAGGAGGGTGGCCAGCACCATCGCTGATCATGGCAGCCCTGAGTCTGAGGCATTGGTGTCTGCAGGATGGCACCAGCCATGGCCAGGCCCAGTGTCCAGCCGTGCCACCACATCTTCCCCACACAGCTCTGCCAGCGATCCCCACTCTTCTGACATCTCAGAGCCAGGGCATCTTTGAGGAAAAAGCTGCTGATGCTGCAGAAACTCACATTGATTCACAATGTAAATAAACATCTCTAAAAATCCAGGCTGAGAATCCTATTCTGGTTTTACTTGTGTCCCAAGTCACTTGAACAAAAGTTTTGAAAAGGGAAAGACTAATAAATCAAGACTGTACTTCTCCAGGCCTCTGCTCCCGAGCTGCTCAAGGGAGCTGGTTAAAATTAGCAAGGAATGTGGGATGGAGGAGCCCTGCCTCTCCTTCACAGTGCCCTGCAAAGCCCACGGCGCCACACAAGCCAGGCCTGGCTCTTCCAAAAAAGGCAATAACAGGATCCTGGGGCAGATGGGTCGATCACCGGCTCCTGGGGCAGATGGGTCGATCACCGGCTCCTGGGGCAGATGGGTCAGTCACCGGCTCCTGGGGCAGAT